>BSBK01002490.1:635000-995000 GCA_027943335.1 Chamaecyparis obtusa | reverse complement strand
ACTATCCAATAGTATCTAACTTGTAAAACACATAAATGTTCAAACCAAAACATTCACACAAGTATTAACACCAGGATTTATAGTGGAAACCCAATTTAGGAAAAACCACTTTGTAACATGTTACTGTTATTTTCACTCTTCTCAAGTGAGCTCTATGAAAAGCCAACCCTGTCAAAGGTTACAAACACACTGTCAGGTGTGACCCGGTTAAAGTATTTAAACCACTTTGTTAAAAGTGCGCCTTGTTATAGGACTTACATACATTCCATTAGAATGCAACCTTGTTCAAAGGATTTATACAAATGATTGTTAGGTCAACCTTTGTTAAAAGGATTTTGATTGATATAATGGTTAGAAAGTAACAGTAATATTGATCTAAAAACATACAACTCACTTTGCAAATATCAAATCCAATTTCGTACACATATGTTGGCTTACTGACTATGACCCTTTTCCATCTCCATCACTGATCTGCTCAGAAATCTCTTTAAGTAATCACAACACTTCTCCTTTAGCCTTTTCTGCTTGTACAGTCAATAACATCAACAACATCTCCAACATCCTCTCTCTCAACCTCATGCTTAGGTTCCCTTAATACTTCCTCAATTAGGTCAATACATCTTTTGCCACTTAATCTCCTCCGTAGATCTTAGGGTTAGGTCAGATTCATCGAATCCTTCGAACTTTATGTTCTTCGACTATCCTTCTAGAAACATCTCAAATATCTTAATAGATTTATAATAAAATGTTTTACAGTGCATTAAATGCTTTCTTACAATCAATAAATAAAGTCAACATGATTTACATAATCCAAGAATTCAACTATGTCGGCTAGGAATCTGAATTCTTCCTCAAATGTAAATTACTGACGCTCGGTCAATATTGTGTTCAACTCCTCGGTCTTCACTGTGAAGCTCGGTCACCACTAAAATTGTTTCCTTGGCTAATACTGTCTTCCTCGGCAAGTAACTGATGTTCGGTCAACACTGAAATTTACTTACTCGGCATATACTAGCTCAATCGACACTAACATCACTCGGCTTAAACTAGATTTCTTCACTTTTATTCAGTTAAGCCTACCAGTTTTGTCTTCATTCTTACTTAGATAAGTAATACATTATCTTATCATTGTGCCACATAATCAAGTACTCATTGAAGTATCAAGATAAATCAACCTTTCCTTAGGTGCTATTGTTACCAACCTTGCCTACCCCCTTCACAACAATCAAATAGATATAGTACTTTCTTAAATAGTAACAATCTTACCAGTTAAGGTTTGACATCAATGACAATACAACAATTGCTTCAATTGCAGTTTCCAACAATTTTATTTTATTATTTAATTTATAAATAAGTTTGATTAAATTAGTTTATTTAAAGTCTCTTGAATGTTAAAATTATTTAAAAGTTTATATATTTAGAACTGATAGATTTAAGTTTAGTTAGTTTCCATTATAATATTTGATTAGATTTATTTGATTAAATTAGTTTTATTTCAAATAAGATTGTTTTATTAAAATTAAGTTAGTTATTTATTAGATTATTTCTATTATATAATTAGATGGGTTTTAATTAATTAGTTGTTATTTTAAAGGCCAAATATTCATTTAAATTTTTGTATTGAATAATGTAGTATTAAATTTATAATGTTAGACATGGATAATTCTAAATAAATTAAATTATATTTTATTTAGATTAACTTGCTTTAAATAGAATAGGCTTATTTTATTAGTTTATTGGAAATTTAATTCAGATGTTATCGATTTCTTCTTATCATCGCCCTATGGTCTTGTCTAGGGTCTTAATGACCTTTTTAGACTTGTTGACCAGATCCCGTGCATAGTTGACTTTGGGTCAACTTTGGTCAAACCTAGGACAAGCACCTCAGTTTGCATGCACAACCCCTTCTAGATATGTTGTAAACCTTAGATGTTTGTAGAAAGTCACTTTTAATGCACAATTGACTTTTTGGTCAACCTTAGTCAAACCTTGGACATCACCTCAGTTTGCATGCATGAACCTTACCCTGGCTTGTTTTAAACTTAGTGGAACCTTGCTGGTCATGTTTGGGCATAGTTGACTTTTTGGTCAACCCTCGGTCAAACCTTGGTCAAATGCCTCAGTTTACGTGCCCAAGTAATCCTAGATAAGATTTGTTTCCTTTTAACTTGGTTACATGTACTTTGGTGCATGGTTGACTTTTGGTCAACTCTAGTTGACTTTTAGTCAACTATCTTGACTTGCATACCAGTTGAAGCTTGTAGACTAGGGAACCTTGTGGTATAGTTTGGAGCTATTTGATGAAGTTTGTCTTATGGTCAAACTTGGTCAACCTTCTATGGTTTGACCCTTGGGGTGTTTTTAGACACTTCATTATTTCTAGTCTTTTGTTCTCTCTCTACACCGTTTTGTGTGCACGTAGTCTTGTGCTAGTTAGTGTTTCACTTCTTGGTTGCGTATGTTAGTATGTTTGTAGTTGGTTAGTAGGTTTTTAAAAAAAAAATTATAGTTGTGCTTTGCTCACTTTTTGGGAATGACATATATTTTCAAATACAAAATCACATAGCCTTTCATAATGGATAAAGCCTTCAACATACCTATTTAGGAGGTTTCAGAATCTGCAAAAATTTCTCAATGAAGGCTTTTAAAGCTACCATCAATCTCCACAAATCTCCATCAAGCTTCAAAATCCTCCAAACCTTATCCACTCATGGCGGCAGAACAGGAAGAGTCCAGGAAGAGAGAAAAAAGGTGCAAACTAAAAATCCAAATGAAATGAGAAGTTAGGGTTTCTCCCTAATAATCCATGGTCAAAGGAATTTTTTTCCTTGTAAGTTATTTTTCTCTACATGTGATTAAGACTACCATGAGTATGAGTTCATAGATTTTTGGGTTAGGTGTTAAGTGTTTTCTTAACACTTAGTATTGTTAAGTATTTCTACTTTATCTTGGATTTATATGTCAAATAATATTAATAAATGATATATTTATAAATCATTTTATTGATATTATTCAAATCATACGAAGTTAAGAAAAGGGGGGAGGTATTGTGTATAGTTAACCAAATTTGCCTCTTTTTATTAATGTGAATTATTAGCTAAGTAATATGTATCATATTGCTTGGTAAATCATATTTATGATGACAAAGTTGGTTAAGTGTCTTCATTGTTTGGGTCAAAAGTGGTGTAATTGAGATACCATGTGCTTGAATGAATATGTCAAGGAGTGAGATTGGAAATTTATGAGGGTATAGTGTCTAGGGTGAGGTATTTTTAAGAATGCAAACAAGTGGAGGGTATCTAGGAATTCTGGAGTCAATCTAGGGGGAGTTGGAGTTGTTACCTAAATTTCACTACAACTCATTTAGGCAGAGCTTTTTTATTTGAAACTAAAGAAAGAAAAGGTAAATTTTATCCTTTCCTGATTTACATTCAAGTGCATAAATACAAATATAAAATTATCTTAAATTTTCAAGCAATTTTTTAAGGTGTTTCAACATTTATAAGTTTTTAAAAGTTTCTATATGAAAGATAATTTTTATTCATCACAAAAGAAAGGGAACTTGTCTCACACAAGTCGTGAGGCTAACTAACTTACTCAATGAAAATATAAATGAGCATATATGTGAATAAGTAAATGAATGTAAATAGGAAGTGAGTCCAGTCATCGCCTGAATGAATGGTTCATTGCATTCCTCTTCTTGATCTGTATTATCTCTGGTCTCTTGTGTCTCACACTATCCTATTGTTCCATATAGCTCCTAGTGCCTGCATTTGAGCTATAGGAATGATGTTAGATCATAAAAATATAAGAAATGACAAATCTCAAACATCCTATGTACATTTATCCTTATGCATATTTATCCTAACTCATATGTACATTGAACAAGAAATACAACAACCAAGTTATCATAGCATTGTAGACACCCAAAAATGGGCATGCTTGCGACTTAACATTTAGTCACTAATTATTCTTCTATTGATTAATGATTCTTTAATTGTTAATTAATTATCATTTATTCCTCTAAAAAGTCCAATCTTTTAATCATCTAATCATTTTCCTAAATTAATTAAATAATTAAGTTTAATTCATTACCTTTAATTATTTGATCTTTATCACTTAATTATATTCAATTTCTGAGATTTATTATATTTAAATAAATCAAATTAGCTAATTATTCTTCCAAATTAAATTAATTGACCAAATTAATTTAATTTCACATCAATTTCTAATTTTATTTCCATTTAATTTGATTCTAATTTCATATTTCTCTTTAATTAATTTTTTCTAAAAATAAAAATAATTAAAATATGAGGCAATTATAATCTCTAAAAATTCAAATCCTCATAAAAAGGAAAAAACAAATTTCTGGAAATCAAATCATTTTTAAATTAGAAAATAATTTTTTTCTTAAAATTCTTTTTTGGAAATTTTAATCTTTCAAAAATCAAGTAAAATCCTCCCATCTTTATATCATCTTTATTTCCTCTTTTATCTCTCCGCTTTTTGAGTTAAATTGGAAATAAATCTTCAATTTTGGAAGATAACCCAAAATCTTCTCCTCTCTAATTATCTTGTTCATTCAGTTTGTTTTCTCAAATCAATCTCAATCATCCATTCAATATTGACTCTCTATATAAACCCCCTTCAAATCCATTTGAAGGATCTTGATTTCTTAATAGCAATTATCTTATGTAGGTTTCATTTCTTAGCAATCAATCTTTTATCAATTTCATGAATCTCCTAAGTCTAGATGTTTTCAAATTCAACTTTGAATTCCAACTAGGAACATCTCAACAGAGTGTAGAGAAGGAAAAGAAGCACTTGACATAATTTGGTTTGCTTGATTATTTAGTATTTCATTTACAATTATGATGCATATTTTATATTGTTCTGTAGGGTTTATTATTAGTAGTTTGCTTGATTGATTTCAGTGCTACTAATTTTATCTCTCTAAGTCTTGTAAATATTTTACCCTTACATACATTTTGGTGAACCTGACGTAAAAATGCTAAACTAATGATGAATTTGTCTTCTATATTTGCATGTAGGTTTCCTTTGCTGATTTATTGTTGCATACAAAATTTTCAAAGATTTGGTCATATCTTCCAAATGGTTTAGAATTTTTCCATGAATTTTTTTGTCAGTTGGGGTTGATATTAAGAGCCTACATTCCAAACATCAGATTTTTTTAAAATCTTTTTTGTGAGATTTATCATTTTTTTTAATATGATTTTTCATTAAAAAATTACAACTGGGTGAAAATTAGAGAATTTCTCTAAAAAAATTGCATTTTTTGGAAATATTTTGAAATTCTAGAGGGGTTCTTTTCTTTGTGTTTTTTTAATTTTTATGAGAAATAATTTTCAAAAAGTTAGATCTTTAAAAACTGGTTTGTTTTGATAAATTGGGTTCCTAGGGTACAAATTAAGGAATTTTTAGAAATTCTTACATTTCTAGAAACCTCACTGATTTTTAGTAGGGATTACTTCTTTTCCATTTCTATTTTTGAGGGCCATAAATGTATATAAAAATGATATCTTAATGAGTAGATGAAAAACACACAAAAAATCAAGCTAAATATGGAGTAAAAATCAATCTAAGTGCTTGTATTTTCTAAAGTTCATTGGTCTTATTAGCATATTATTTTCCTTCACTTTGGCTGGTGTGTGTTGGACTAATGTTCACGATAGCTTTTGTGGATGCTTAGAAGCTAGAATGATCACCACCGGGAAAGTATCAAAAAATGCAAAATAAAAATTCTAGCCTTTTGCTAGCTTCGAATAAGGTAAGCCTAATCCCTTTGCATTTTTTTAAAATTGTGGCATTTCAATTTTAAATCTAGCTTAATTAGAAAGCCTATTATTGTTTGATAAATTTTGGTATTAGGCCTATGCTCTTCACTTCCATAGTGAATGAAAATGTCAAACATGCCAAAATTAATCAATAGAAAGAAAGGCTAAGAGAATGAACAAACACTAAAATTTAAGCCTCTTTGTTTGTGGATAAAAGCATTATGCCACTAATACATTTGGGGTGAAATTGCGACGGCCATTTGCGACGACAGGAAAATGTCATGCGGTTTTGCCCTTTTTTTTTTCAAATATAGCCCGACACCGTCACAATTTGCGATGACAATACATTTGTCACTGTCGCAATTGCGACGTTGTCGGGATATAAGCGCAAAATTAAAAAGGAACGTTGTCATGTGTGTTTTCAACAGTGCCGTAACCCTCCGCGAAATCACATCAGGATATAAGGGCAAAAAAAATAAGAACGTTGTCATTTGTGTTTTCAACAGCGCCGTAACCCTCCGCGAAATCACATCGGGATATAAGGGCAAAAAAAACAAGAACGTTGTCATTTGTGTTTTCAATAGCGCCGTAACCCTCCGCGAAATCACAGCTACAATTTCTGAGTACGTTGGGTTTATTTTTCTTTTGTCATTATTATGTAATCTGGTATTCAGTTGTTAGAGAGCTAAAATACCCAGAAATGAGGACATATCTATGTTGAATTTATTGTTAGCGGCTTTGGTTATTTAGAAGTTTAATTTTATTTGTTCATCTTTCAAGCACAAACATTTTGTGGACCGTAACGTCTTCATTATTTCGGGTATGTAGTGAAACAGCCCTAACTTGCAATTGCGATGTTGTTGGGATATAAGGGCAAAAAAAAAAAGGAACGTTGTCATTTGTGTTTTCAACAGCACCGTAACCCTCCGTGAAATCACATCGGGATATAAGGGCAAAAAAAACAAGAACGTTGTCATTTGTGTTTTCAACAGCGCCGAGAGAGATTCCCTCCGTGAAATCACAGCTACAATTTCTGAGTACGTTGGGTTTATTTTTCTTTTGTCATTATTATGTAATCTGGTATTCAGCTGTTAGAGAGCTAAAATACCCAGAAATGAGGACATATCTGTGTTGAATTTATTGTTAGCGGCTTTGGTTATTTAGAAGTTTAATTTTATTTGTTCATCTTTCAAGCACAAACATTTTGTGGACTGTAATGTCTTCATTGTTTCGGGTATGCAATGAAACAGCCCTAACTTGCGACTACCTTCACGGTACTTGTGTACATTATCATGTTGTCTTTACAGTGACTGTCCTCATTCAAGTGGCAATTACACAAGGGACAGTCACTGTGAGATGTCCTCATTTGTGACAAGGACAGTCACACTTAGGACATCTCATAGTGATATTCCCTTGTGTAATTTCCACTTGAATGTATTGCTATTGAACCACATTAATGCTTTTCTTCTTCAACAAATGAGGACAGTCACTGTAAAGACAACATGATAATGTACACAATTACCAAAAAATGATCTTGTTAATTGATGTAACACTTTGTCTTGCTCACTCCCTATCCTTCACTAGGGTCTCTTTAGGCCAATGTTTTGACTTGATAGGGTACTTAACTATCCCTACACTCTTTAGGTATCTCTACCCAAGATCCCACTCCTTCAACTAGTGCACACCAACAAGAAATACAACGAACTCTGCTCAATACCAATCTAGCTACTAGGACACTCCTAGTCTTGTCTTCACAAATTGAAACACATTCAACTAGAACTTTACTCCATGGAGAGGCTGGCCACTAGGACCTCTATTGGTTTCAATATTACTCCTTCACCTATACTTTTCATCAGTACTTCAATCCAGTTCATCAAACCATGCCAATTGCACCCAAAAATAGGCTGCTAGCAATTAGGCCTTTGTCAAGCCTTTTTGTTTATATTAAGCCACCTAAAGGGCTTAGGATTCAGATGCCCTTTATTGAGAACTCCAAGATATCTAAGGTCTTCTCCTCCTAGATTTTTTGTACACCAACTGCTACAGCCATGCCTGAAAACAAGTATTTTGACACAACTTGGACAGTCTGACTAAGAGTTTGTTTTCTTAGCAGCCAAAGAAACTCACCCAATCTTCTAATTTGACTTGGGGCTTCTTTAGATGTGTGTCTACCTCTCCATGAGATTTTAGTTGAAGCAACCAATGCATTCAACTTGTTGTAATCTTCTTGTAATGATTTGTCATCCCTAACTGTGCTCAACTGACTCACCTAGGACATCATTGCAAACATAGAAAATGAGCTTCCCAGGGCCCCTCCTTCCAAACATATAGTACATGGAGTCTCCTCACCCATTCCAAGAGCCCGTACAAAATTGACAATGGAATGATGAGCTAAGACTCCATTTGTTCAACCTGCCTGGTTCAAACCAATGATAGGGTACTTAACAAAAGAATTAACAAACTAGTTGGAATGCTTCAAAACTCAAAAAAAACACAACACAGAATAAAAAAACAACTTGTACTAAATTTTCCAATAGACACTGCGAGCTATCTAATCCATTAATCAACTAAAAACAAAGAAACATAAAAACTCAAGAATTCACTAAAACCGTGTTACTCTACAAATCTTCTTAATTCCAAATGTTTTTGCCCCCAACCTTTTGCACAGATCGATGGAGGCCTCTTATAGTTGATCTGATGCCTAATTCAATGGTTTCATATAGTTACATAACCATCTTACTCGAAAATGCTCCCTTGCACAAATGTTGTCAATGTTGTGAATGACAACATTGACAACTTGTTACAACCTTTGGGATTTTGGTTCAAAACTTATTGTTCAAACACCATAAGACCCTAACCATGACTTAGTTAGGCTATTTAGACCTCACATAGGCCACTTCTACACTTCTTTGCCCAATTTGACCCCTAAATGCTTCATTCCCACTTTTGCCACAATATTGGTAACTTGGGTACAAATTGGCACTTGCCTTCACAAAGGTCACACATGAGGACATCTCACAGTGATCGATTGTCCCTTGTGTAATTGCCACTTGAATGTATTGCTATTGAACCACATTAATGCTTTTCTTCTTCAACAAATGAGGACAGTCACTCTAAAGACAACATGATAATGTACACTCACTGTAAGGATAGTCACAAATGAGGACATCTCACAGTGACTGTCCCTTGTGTAATTTCCGCTTGAATGTATTGCTATTGAACCACATTAATGCTTTTCTTCTTCAACAAATGAGGACAGTCACTCTAAAGACAACATGATAATGTACACTCACTGTAAGGATAGTCACAAATGAGGACATCTCACAGTGACTGTCCCTTGTGTAATTGCTGCTTGAATTACACAAGGGACAGTCATTGTGAGATGTCCTCATTTGTGACAAGGACAGTCACACATGAGGACATCTCACAGTGATTGTCCCTTGTGTAATTGCCACTTGAATGTATTGCTATTGAACCAAATTAATGCTTTTCTTCTTCAACAAATGAGGACAGTCACTCTAAAGACAACATGATAATGTACACTCACTGTAAGGACAGTCACAAATGAGGACATCTCACAGTGACTGTCCCTTGTGTAATTTCTGCTTGAATTACATAAGGGACAGTCATTGTGAGATGTCCTCATTTGTGACAAGGATAGTCACACGTGAGGACATCTCACAGTGATTGTCCCTTGTGTAATTGTCACTTGAATGTATTGCTATTGAACCACATTAATGCTTTTCTTCTTCAACAAATGAGGACAGTCACTCTAAAGACAACATGATAATGTACACTCACTGTAAGGACAGTCACAAATGAGGACATCTCATAGTGACTGTCCCTTGTGTAATTGCCGCTTGAATTACACAAGGGA
Source organism: Chamaecyparis obtusa (assembly GCA_027943335.1). NCBI lineage: Eukaryota > Viridiplantae > Streptophyta > Pinopsida > Cupressales > Cupressaceae > Chamaecyparis > Chamaecyparis obtusa. The sequence goes on along the minus strand of BSBK01002490.1, from coordinate 985,328 downwards.
CAGTCATTGTGAGATGTCCTCATTTGTGACAAGGACAGTCACACATGAGGACATCTCACAGTGATTGTCTGTAATGTCCCCTTTTTGGCTAACTTGGAAAATAGGAACAATTACTCCACTTCTCAGACTTACTCTATCAAATACTTACAATTAAACTAAGTAATGGAGGTTACTTAAGATATCAACCGCTATTTCAGATTCAATCACAATATGTGTGCAAGATGATATTGATACCAATATGTTTAATAGCACTGTCGGATATAATGATATGAAATATGCTATGAATATGATGTTTCCTATCACTTATAGTGATAGTATAATGATGGTATGTCTGATATAAACAATATCGATATACAATCAATAAGTATTGCTTACAGCAATGTATTTGCTGTGTCTGATATGATGATGTAATTATGTAAATGTGTAATATCGCTATGAGTGATATGTTGCTATTTCAGATTCTGAATTATATGCTTGCAACTTCAAATATTGATGCTGTTTCTGACTATCCTTTCTATCTGTGCAATCATGGTGTTGTCTCTGATCTGCAATGATAAACTTGAAACCAAACTGCCAAAGGCAGATGCTCTATTGAGTATATCCAAATATGGATAAGTAAATAAAGTTCTAATGATGCCTTGAGTGACTGACGAGAATGCATTCTTATATTGTCTTTAACAAATGAAGAGATGCTATGAATGAGACGTGTCTTGTTTCTTCCTCCATGTCCCTTTGTTAATCACACCTTTCCATAATCTGACAGTTCACATAATATTATTTCATTATTTTCTGATCATAGATAACTCCCAGATTGACTCAATATCAAATCTTTTTATGAAGGTAATCTTCCCTAATTGGTAGTGCAACCAGTAGTTAACATCCATTGTGTTTGTATTAGTTTGGTCTAACTATCATTAGTATTTAGTCAATCGATATTAACTCTTGCCTTATCCCATATTGTTATGATGATATCCAATCTTTCTACTCTGATATAAGTCGATATCATTTTCTGATAATTGTCCATTTATTGGTTGATTGCTGGTAATGGAGTTTGATCTTCAAATTGACTTCCATTCCTGTTAATACTTAAGGATACATTGTACTTATTATCCATGACTGATGCCTCATTCATCAATAGCTTGTGATATAATCACTGATGCTTTTGTGTTTCTACAAGATGTGGTTTATCTCAGACAATCGATAATTTTTCAATCCTTTAGTCGATATCCTCCTATGTGGTGTCTATTGATATAGATAGTAGAATTCAATCTAGTTTATGTTGTTGTCATGATAACATAGGAAGTGATGGTGCATATTTGCTAGCGGGTCTTCATGTTTGATATTGCTTTATCGGATATGTCATTGTCTAAACTTGTGCAATTAATGATTATTTATAATATATGAATGGTTATCCTTCTTGCTTATCAATACATCTTCTGAAACACATAGCGACCTATCCCTTATTCATATCATGTTGATCTTGACTTCATAGTATTTGGTTCATTAATCATCCTCTCATGGTATCGATGTGTAATGACTAGTGATTGTTGTATCACTTCTTCATTCCTCATCGTGATAGATAATGCAGATGTTTAATGTAGATGTATATCGATTACAGATATTCGATATTGCTTTAAACGTTATTATTATTATTATTATTATTAATGTTATTGTTATTATTAAATATTATAATTAATGATGTTAGTAATATTAATAATATTATAATAAATATTATTATAGTGATAACATATTGTTTTATATTGAGAGGTTTATTAATATTATTTATATATTAAAATTATTATATCAATAATTGATTTAATATTATTACTTAATATATTATTATAATATAATATATATAATTTATTAATAATTATTTATTATTAATTTATATTATAATTATAATCATAATTATATTATTTATTAATATTTTAATATTATTTAATTAACATATTACTTATTATGCTAACTATATATTATTATTATCTTTTGATAATAATTATATATTATTGTTATATACCGTTAATAATAGATTATTATATATCATCTAATCATTTTATTATTATACTAAGTTCAATATGTCACGGCTCATGACATTGTCCCTTGTGTAATTGCCACTTGAATGTATTGCTATTGAACCACATTAATGCTTTTCTTCTTCAACAAATGAGGACAGTCACTCTAAAGACAACATGATAATGTACACTCATTGTAAGGACAGTCACAAATGAGGACATCTCATAGTGATTGTCCCTTGTGTAATTGCCGCTTGAATTACACAAGGGACAGTCATTGTGAGATGTCCTCATTTGTGACAAGGACAGTCACACATGAGGACATCTCACAGTGATTGTCCCTTGTGTAATTGCCACTTGAATGTATTGCTATTGAACCACATTAATGCTTTTCTTCTTCAACAAATGAGGATAGTCACTCTAAAGACACCATGATAATGTACACTCACTGTAAGGACAGTCACAAATGAGGACATCTCATAGTGACTGTCCCTTGTGTAATTGCCACTTGAATGTATTGCTATTCAGCCACATTAATGCTTTTCTTCTTCAACAAATGAGGATAGTCCCTCTAAGGACAACATGATAATGTACACTCACTGTAAGTGTACATTATCATGTTGTATTACAAATGGACCTTATGTTGGTCGGGATATAAGTGCAAAAAAAAAAAGGAACGTTGTCATTTGTGTTTTCAACAGCGCCGAGAGAGATTCCCTCCGCGAAATCAAGCGGGTTATCATTTGTGTTTTGAACAAAGCGGGTTGTCATTTGTGTTTTGAACAGCATCGAGAGAGATTCCTTCCGCGAAATCAAGCGGGTTGTCATTTATGTTTTCAACAACGCCGAGAGAGATTCCCTCCGCAAAATCACAGCTACAATTTCTGAGTACGTTGGGTTTATTTTTCTTTTGTCATTATTATTTAATTTGGTATTCAGCTGTTAGAGAGCTAAAATACCTAGAAATGAGGACATATCTGTGTTGAATTTATTGTTAGCGGCTTTGGTTATTTAGAATGCTTCCCCACAATACTTAATTACACAAGGGACAGTCACTGTGAGATGTCCTCATTTGTGACAAGGACAGTCACACATGAGGACATCTCACAGTGACTGTCCCTTGTGTAATTGCCACTTGAATGTATTGCTATTCAACCACATTTATGGGCCCGTTTGGACCACGACACACAGTAGCATCTACAGAGAAGAATATCCCAGGTGTAACAAGTTGTAAGAATATACCAACAGTTCTAAGAAGTTCCCTAGCACGTAGTAGCATCTACAGAGAAGAATATACAACATGAGGGCAGCCACTGTAAAGACAACATGATAATGTACACTCATTGTATGTGTACATTATCATGTTGTCTTTACAATGACTGACCTCATTCAAGTGGCAATTACACAAGGGACAGTCACTGTGAGATGTCCTCATTTGTGACAAGGACAGTCACACATGAGGATATCTCACAGTGACTGTCCCTTGTGTAAGCCACTTGAATGTATTGCTATTCAACCACATTTATGGGCCCGTTTGGACCACGGCACACAGTAGCATCTACAGAGAAGAATATCCCAGGTGTAACAAGTTGTAAGAATATACCAACAGTTCTAAGAAGTTCCCTAGCACATAGTAGCATCTTCTAATTGTCTATACCACTTCACAAGGTATTGTTTGCACACATTGTTTTTGGTTCTTTTGATGACCCTTGTTTTGAAATTGCTATTAGGCCTTGTAGCTTATATGTTTTGATTGCTGGAGAGCTTCTAAAGCTAAGCAAGAAGACCATTGCACGAGTTATAGCCGCGCACTCAGGTTTGAAAATTGTATATTTTTTAATCTAATGTATATTTTAACTAGACTTTTAGCTTATTTTTGCTGTATATTTTAATCTAAAGGGAATCATGGATGTGATTTTGAAAGAATTTTGTACTTAGTTCTTATGGAGAGAATAGTAGTAGTTTATGGTCTAATATCAAATAGAGTTTTCCAATTACAGAAAGTTAATGAATTCTAATAGCTTATATGTTTTGATTGCTGGAGAGCTTCTAGAGCTAAGCAAGAAGACCATTGCACGAGTTATAGCCGCGCGCTCAGGTTTGAAAATTGTATATATTTTAATCTAATGTATATTTTAATCCTTTTGCCATGTCATGTAATATGTCTTGCCTTGTAGCTTATATGTTTTGAAATTGCTGTTAGGCCTTGTAGCTTATATGTTTTGATTGCTAGAGAGCTTCTAGAGCTAAGCAAGAAGACCATTGCACTAGTCGTAGCCGCGCGCTCAGGCATGAAAATTTTATATTTTTTAATCTAATGTATATTTTAACTAGACTTTTAAAATATTAAAGGATTTAACTAGGTCTAAGAAGATTTGTGTACTTTTGACAATTTTGCTTAGTCACTGAAAGTTGTAGACCGAAGTTTTCATAGCCCAATTTTTGCTTCCTGCGAAGAACGATCATGTCATATAATATAAGTGAAGAACAAAATAGGGAGACAATCGCTAGATTGTGGTCTAACTTGAAAAGAAAAGGTGATGGAAAATGTTATTGTCCCTGCAAAATTTGTAAGGGCTTAAACCGTAGAAGATTGCTAATCAAAACAGTTAAGAGACATTGTAGGGAGAATGGTCACATTGAAGGGGGGCATGACTATCATCCACTGGTAAGTTGTTCATTATATCATTTTTGACAATTTATATACATATGAAATCACTTGATGATGAGTTGAAGATCATGGTTTATTTATGTTAATCAATTTTATATAGGTTGATCTCCCCAGGGAAGTACATGATATGGAGGAACATGGGGGTATGAATATCCAAGGTGAAGATAATGATCCCATGGAAGATGACAATCATGTGCCAGAAAACACAATTGAAGATGATGGTATAAATACATTGATCCATGACACATTTAGTCCAAGCGGATCTGATCATGATGATGATGATAGCCTTGATGTACCTCTACTTGAGAAGGCATACGAGCCCCTATACAAAGACTCCCAAACAACTCTTCTCTCTGCTGTATTGTTGTTGTTGAACTTGAAGGTTATGAATGGTTTATCCAACATAACAATGTCACGTATGTTAAGGTATGTCATATATGTCTTTATAGTTAACAAAGGGTGAATAATGTACCACTAATATTGTTTATATTAACAACTTATATTTTTTGCTGTAGATTGATAGGCGAGTTTTTGTTACCACCATCAAATATTCTACCTCGCTCATATCGAGAATTATCTGCTATTATGAAAGATATTGGAATGGAGTATCAAGCAATACATGCTTGTCCCAATGATCATATTATATATTATAAAGAACATGAATTTGCAACACAATGCCCTGTATGTCATACGAGTAGATATCGAACAGATCGAATAACAAAAAAGGTGCCTCACAAGGTTCTTCGTTACATCCCCATTATTCCACGGATGTGACAATTATTCAAGTGTACTAGCTTGGCACAATTTATGGATTACCATGCACGCAATAGAAGTCGAGATGACATTATTCGAATCCCTGCAGATGGTTCGGCATTTATGCACATAGAGGAAAAGTGGCAACACTTCAAAGAAGAACCTCGTAATCTCAGGCTTTCATTGGCAGCGGATGGTGTCAATCCATTTGGAGAGATGAGATCTGTTTGCTCGGTGTGGCCTGTTTTTGTTATCAACAATAACATTCCTCCATGGATGTCAATAAAGAGGGAGCACATTATGTTGGCAATGATTGTTCCAGGTATTTTATCATTTGATAGTTATTAATTTACATGTACTTACAAATCTTACAGTAAAATGGTCACAATAATTATGTAATGTTACTGTTCATTCAAGTAGGTAAATATCAAGTTAAAGATATGAATGTATATATTGAGCCTCTTATTGACGAGTTGGTGGAGTTATGGAACGGTGTCACTATGTATGACGTGTCTAGACCAATAGGACAAAGACAATTTCAATTCCATGCAATACTTGTATGGACAATACATGATGCCCCAGGGCTAACACATTTTTGTGGTATGTTATAGTGAATTCAAGTTGCGCATGATAATTCTAATTATAAAAATCAACATATTTAATAATCTAATTATATCATTATATCATTATTTGAACCGTATAGATACAAACGAGGCTACTATCATGGGGGTGGTACATACTATTAAACCAACTTCTAATCAATGACTCCAACATACCATTTAGTTATTAAATTTTTGGCTAACATTTTTATACTTGATCTTTGACACAGGGGCACAATATGGAGCAACCGCCCGAAGGTGATGGTGACGATATTCCTAGCTCATCTACACATGAGCAGGTAAAACTCATTGTAATTGTGCAAACTAGATAGAAGCAAAATGTTATTTTTTTTAATGTTATTTTCTTCATTGTTTTGGAGTAATTTTGATAATACTAATACTATTGTTGTCACAGAGGGCCGGTGGTCAGAGAGAGGGAAAGCAACCTGCAGTCCCTCAGGAGTCCCCCCTTGTGGACCCTTTTTTTATTGATTTAGCAGAGACCGATGACCCGATTGGTTCCATTAAAAAGCTGCTAAAGAAAATTGGGAAAGAACTTCTACGTTTGGTATCCATACATCCTCAGACTCAGGAAATAAAAGACAGGGCAGCTGAGTTGTTGCGCACTTCTGAAAACTTTAAAGTAAGTATTAATGAAATTTTTAATTATTACAAGAGTTCAATAATGGTTTTTATGTTATGCTCTTTTATGACATTAATTAAAATATGGATGCATTGTCTTTATAGAGTTATTTGTGTAATTTTGAACCCCATTCCCATGATGAGGCCGGTATTGCAAGTGGTTCAGGTAGATCACATGTTCCATTCCCCACTTGTGTTTTCCACTGAATATATATAGGAATGATCATAATCATTGACAATACATGCTCGAACAATCTTTTTTTTTAATGCTCTAACAATCTTGTCCATGCTAGTCCACGCGTTCTATATTTATGCATGCTCTAACAATTTTATTCTTCAGCTCCTTTCCATGATGATATGACAACGCCGCCTCCATCCAGGACAGCCACAAATGTCTTGCCGACTGCCATGTCAACAACACACAGCCTAAATGCACCAACTGTTGCACCATCTACTGGTACACAAATCCCTCTTTTTCTCTCTTTTGTTATGTGTTTAAGTGTTATGTGTTTACGATGTAGATCCCTTGATTGTGTTTGTGCCATGGGTGCTCTGCACCAATTTATTTCCCTTGAAGTATTATTTCTTGGAGGCATTTGATAATGGTTTTCATTTTTTGCAATAGGAGATGCAACAAGTCCCGATGCAACATCATTTCCTGGATGTTCCCGTGTTCCTAGTACGGGAACGGTGAAGGATTGCGTATTGATTATCAGCGACGATGAAGGCGTTCCCTTAAAAGTATCCAAACTTCCAGGTACTTTAAAGTTATTATTATTCTATAGTGATATAATAGTAATTTAGTTTTTGATCACTCTTCATCGACTAATGATCCCATGATTATTTTGTAGGGAATGATATTTTTTGGCGAAAACTTGGTGACGAGTGTTTGCGGATATTCGGGCCCACCATACGTACATGGTGGAACATCATATCCTAACTAAAACCCCAAACCACTATTTTGATTTCATATCATTGCTAGAATAGTTTTCCTTTTCATCAATTTCTTGAACTATATTAAAGGTAGCTTCTCTTCATTTATGAGTCTAACATGTTTTTTTTTACTTAAAAGGTGGAATAACCAAGATAAAAAGTTGAAGGATGATCTTGTACATAGTATGACCCAGCTTTTTGGACCTCGTGCATTCGAGAGAAACAAGCTCCTTGAAAGAGTTGGTTTATGTTTGAAGTATATTAGGGACCAGTACAGGAAATATTTAGAGGTTAACCCAAGGCACGAGCGTCCGCCCTGTGTTCTTGAGGTTGAGTGGCAGGGTTTGATTTTGGATGGAAAGTATAAAGCCGACATGAAAAAAGGAATTACGCCAGTAGAGAGTAGAGCAAGGTATGTGATACTTTTGAGAATGTAATTATGTACTAATTAACCTCTAAATTTTTCCTATACTGGTCTCTAACATATTTCAAAATTTTCATAGATTGCCTGACACATCAAAGGCAACAAAGGAAAGATTAGAAAAGCACGGGACACACAAGCTCGGCTCTGGTGGTTTTTCCAAACTTCAAGCACGAGTTGTAAGTATTAGTAAATGAAAACTTGTATCAATTTTTTTATATATTGCAAGGAATTTTTTTTTGATCAAACAATGCAAGTAAAATTCACCATACCAAGAAAAAATGTAGGGGTCAGAGTTCAATAGATGCCTCACAGAAGAGGACAAGAGAATTGGCTTCCAACAAGGCTATAGAGCCGTGGCTGAACGGCTACGAGCTGAAATCAGTGTGCAAGGTTCAAATAATGATGCATCTGAGCCACAAGTAAATAAGCTAAATGAAATTTATTTCAAATTGAATACTTTACCAATTAGTCTATTTGATGTTAAGTTCTAATATAAAGTGAGTATATCTGTTTTAAGAAAGCAATGATAACAATGTGTAGGATATTGGAATGCAGCCTGACAATCCTTCTACACAATCTATGCATAATGAAGGTTCGCATGATGTGCATCCTAGTGGTGGAGGTATACATTTGCTATTAAAATTTTTATATGTAATTACAATTGGTGTTTGGATTAATGTAACATTTTGTATAGCAACTGTAGAGGATCGAGGGGTCGGTGCTCATGAGCATGTTGAGGTTGAGTCTAGAAAAAATGATGTGGCCAGATCAGGTAATTAAAGAGCGCCACAGTTATGTTCTTTAAAATAATTAAATACTTGTAACAATTATAATTAAATATTTTAAATTTAACTCTTTTATTTGTTATTGTAGAGGACCCCCCTTTGCAGCAGCATAGGAATTTGAGATCATCAAGAACAAAGAACAAAACAACTGATGAGGGGGGTATTGATGATAACACTGATGCTCCTCTTAGAGCTTACATAGAAAAAAAAATTAGAAAGAGAAAAAAGAAATGATTGTCATCTAAATACCTTAATTGATAATGACTGAATTTTATGTCTCAATGAATTTAATTATGTGCTAATGAATGTTCATGAATTATGTGTTTATTTTCATATTGATGAATGTTGTGTGTTAACGAATCTAATGTGTTAATGAATGTTATCATGTGATATTGATTGAATGTTACATTTTATTAATAATTGAAAGAATGAATGAATGTTAGATGTTAACGGGGAATGTAGAGTGATGTTAGGGGGAGGGGGGTGGGGCCAAATGAGCTTCCACCTTCACGTGGTTGGCCCTGTTTAGTAGAGAATATTAAACTATATTCTCGAAACAAAGTGAAGCTCAATAAGATACTAAATGAGTCAAAATGGTTATCAAGGTCCTCTATCCATAAGATACTTGTAGTCAAAATGGTTATTAATAAGATACTTGTAGTCAAAATGGTTATCTAGGTCCTCTATCCATTCCATAAGTTCTTCACCATTCAAACTTCCTCCATAACAAGGAATGTGCTCTAGGTTAGTCATGAGGCCTAGCATGGACTCTCTGTCAGATAGAGCCACTATTTCAGAGCCTTTTCTGTGCATTTCCTTCAAGCACTGTACAGTGTACGGATGTGAAAGGGAGGGCAGACCAGTGTGGAAGTTAGAGTATTTATATCTTATGATTTGAGAGTTTATTTGGTAGATTCAAGACACCTTATATCAAAGTTATTCCTTTTTCTTATCTGTTGTTCTGTCAAACCCTCATTTTTTGGGTTATTGCATTCAAATGGCCTTAACTTGCAAATAAACCATAGGATATCCTCTGTTCTTTGTAAAATGCAAGTTAAGGGGGTTTATTTTCATATTTTAAAAGCTTTGGAACAGGATACTAAGCCAGAGAATTTCAAGAGCAAGCCCTAGGTCAAGAATCTCAATGTTCTTGACTAGGAGTTGATGGATTATGCAAGATCAGAGGGTAGCGGCAAGTAAAGGACCTCAAACCTTGTTGAATCTAGATCTTTAGAGCATGGTGGACATCTTCAAACTCTGATCTTGGTTTCATGCACCCATTTTCAATGCCTTGTTTTGGAACCCACACCCAAAGGCATGCATTAGGTCTGCAGACTCAATAAGGACATTGATATGCTGGAGTGGAGTCAAGGTTTGGGAGTTGGAGGATTGTTAGAACATCAAAAAGGGTACTCAAAAAACATATAAGTTCATAAGGTCCTTTGTCAAATTGAAGAGTTATTGCTGCAGAACAGGTTTTGGAGACCTACTAGAGTCACTAGGTCTATTTGGACCCGTTTGGACCATGACACACAGTAGCATCTACAGAGAAGAAGTTTGGTATGCAATGGTCTTGAAACCTCCTGAGAAATTCTTGGTATGCATTTGTGTGGTGCAAAAGCTTCGTTGAAAGAGAAAAAGAAGAAAAGAATAGAAATGATTTTTTTTCTTTTTATGTCATCTACTGTAACCAGCTACTTATAACTTGCAAAAATTATTATAACCATTTGAAATTGAAACTTAGTTTAATGTGAAACTGAGAACTGCTTTATTAGAGCTTTCTGTGATTTAGATTCAGACATCAAGAACATTGTTTGCCTAATATTGTGATTAATGTTTATTTATTAATATCTCATACTGACAAACGTCATTGGGGGTCTTTGAGGATCCACCAGAAGCCAAGGAGAAAATGTATTCAAATGCTAAAGATGGTGTAACAGTCCTTACAGCTATTGAACCTTGTTGTGTAGATCATCTCCGATTCTCCAAGTTCAACAGTACTGTGGTATTCCTTTGGATACTTCTAATGGTAAATTTCAGACATCAAGTTCTTTTCGTATGAAACTACTACATTTGTAATCTGTAGTTTTAAACTTTTAGTTTATAAATGTTCATCAGCTTTAGTTCGTATGCTGCCATTTCAAGTATGATTAATGAAGTTACCTTTATCATAGGATGAAAGTGAGCAGTCAGCATACTGGTACGGAGCTGGCAGCATTGATACGGTGACTAGGGCATCGTTTAATGGTGGTATTGTGTTTTCCCGTATTTAGGGCATCGGCCTTTTGAAGCATTGCCTTCATCTTTCTTAAGTCTAAGTTTTAAGTTTGTTTATCTCTCTCGGCGCTGTTGAAAATACAAATGACAACGTTCTTGTTTGTTTTGCCCTTATATCCCGATGTGATTTCGCAGAGGGTTACAGCGCTGTTGAAAACACAAATGAAAACACAAATCCCTTGTGTAATTGCCACTTGAAGGAGGACAGTCACTGTAAAGACAACATGATAATGTACACTTACAGTGAGTGTACATTATCATGTTGTCTTTAGAGTGACTATCCTCATTTGTTGAAGAAGAAAAGCATTAATGTGGCTGAATAGCAATACATTCAAGTGGCAATCACACAAGGGACAGTCACTGTGAGCTGTCCTCATTTGTGACTGTCCTTATAGTGAGTGTACATTATCATGTTGTCTTTAGAGTGACTGTCCTCATTTGTTGAAGAAGAAAAGCATTAATGTGGTTCAATAGCAATACATTCAAGTGGCAATTACACAAGGGACAATCGATCACTGTGAGATGTCCTCATGTGTGACTATCCTTGTCACAAATGAGGACATCTCACAATGACTGTCCCTTGTGTAATTCAAGTGGCAATTACACAAGGGACAGTCACTGTGAGATGTCCTCATTTGTGACTGTCCTTACAATGAGTGTACATTATCATGTTGTCTTTAGAGTGACTGTCCTCATTTGTTGAAGAAGAAAAGCATTAATGTGGTTCAATAGCAATACATTCAAGTGGCAATTACACAAGGGACAATCGATCACTGTGAGATGTCCTCATGTGTGACTATCCTTGTCACAAATGAGGACATCTCACAATGACTGTCCCTTTTGTAATTGCCACTTGAATGAGGACAGTCACTGTAAAGACAACATGATAATGTACACATACAATGAGTGTACATTATCATGTTGTCTTTACAGTGGCTGCCCTCATGTTGTATATTCTTCTCTGTAGATGCTACTATGTGCTAGGGAACTTCTTAGAACTGTTGGTATATTCTTACAACTTGTTACACCTGGGATATTCTTCTCTGTAGATGCTATTGTGTGCCGTGGTCCAAACAGGCCCATAAATGTGGTTGAATAGCAATACATTCAAGTGGCAATTACACAAGGGACAGTCACTGTGAGATGTCCTCATGTGTGACTGTCCTTGTCACAAATGAGGACATCTCACAGTGACTGTCCCTTGTGTAATTGCCACTTGAAGGAAAAAAGCATTAATGTGGTTCAATAGCAATGTATTCAAGCAGCAATTACACAAGGGATAATCACTTTGAGATTTCCTCATTTGTGACTATCCTTACAGTGAGTGTACATTATCATGTTGTCTTTACAGTGACTGTCCTCATTTGTTGAAGGAAAAAAGCATTAATGTGGTTCAATAGTGATGCAGAGTAGTCAGGGCTTTTAGAATATACAAATATACATCCTTAACTCTCATTCCACCAAGGAAGAAGGAATTCCAATGGTTGAAACATGAGTTAAGGTCTTTACATCAGTCAAACCCTGAAAATGAGGGTTTGTAAACAATGCACAGAAAATTTGAAATAACTTAGATATAAAACAAAGAGAATCAATCAAACCAACTTCCAAAGCATCAGATGTCACTATTACAACTTCCAGGCAAATTTTATCATCCAACCACCATCCGTACAGCCGTACAGAGTTCGTTTTTCACCAGAAATGCACTAAAACAGGGTTATTTTTATTTTTTATGAAAGCAAAATGATTACAATACTGGTTCTCTGTCTGTCTTCAACCATTTGAAGCCTAAAATAGGCTCTCCAAATGTTGGTTCAACCATCTAGGTGGTTAGAACAGTTTATCCAACAAATGTCAACTTTGCTAAGCAACTTTTAAAGTTGCATTACAACTTTGCAAACAACTTTGCCGAGAAGGTTAAAAATGTGTTGTGAAACTTTAGGAACCTTATTAAAGTTATTTTGGACCTTCAAACTTCTTAACAACATCTAAAAGACACCTAATAAACACTTACTATGCTCATTTCATCCAAGGACTCAAAAGATGCCCAAGGTTTATAAGTCACCAAGGGGTCTTGTGTCCAACAAGTGGATGTTTATAAGGAGATAAAATCAATCCTTAATATTTATTACAAACCAAGAAAACATCTAAAACTCCTATTCTAATTTATTGTCATTCAAAAAGACTCTGATTTGTCATTCAAAAAGACTCTGATTTGTCAATCAAAAGGACCTTTCACCAGTCAATCCTTCAAAGCTCCAAGGTGAAAATCTTATGTTCCAATTGATAGGATTTGACTCCTTAGCTTCATGGCAACTCTGTTCAATCATGGTGTCTTTGGCTTGCATTAGGGATGCCCCTGCATCAAATAGCAATGCATTCAAGTGGCAATTACACAAGGGACAGTACATGCCCATTAAAGTTGGTGTTTTGTTATCCAGCATGACAATGGAGACAACATACTCTGTGTCAATTTTACTGATCAAATTTCCCTCCGCCAGGCAAAGCAACAATCTGGGTATGATAAGGTGAAATTTTGTAGTCCTTTTGGGTATGATAACAGTTCCAGTTTCCAATAAGATGGTTCATTTTTATAATCTAGCTTCAATTTCTCTTGTGAAAATCTTTTTTTCATTTTATGGGTGGTAAAATATAATTATTATGCTAGAGGTGTGTACTTATGGATGATAATGAAACAAAATGATAAGATTTAAGACTCTTGTTTTTTTTTTAAATAGCAATTTAAGTTTCCTTCTATTATAAATTACTGTTTTTCTATTTTTTAATGTATCTTTCCAAATCTTTTATATCAATTTTATTTATGAAATATAAATATATTAATAATGTTTTAGTGTTTTTAGGATTAGTTTATATCAATTCTATGTATCATCATTCGTCATTCAATTGTCAGTATTATTAATTTAGACTGTGCAATTGTAGAACTACTCGAATATGGGTTGGATGGATACTCAAGCAGGGGAACCCTCCTCAAATATCTCAAGCAGTGAACTTGGAAAAATGTGTCCTGAAGGAACCCTTTCCATCAGAGAGATAAAAGTACAAACAAGTAAAAGAAGCAGGCTCTGCAAATATGTTTTTGAGAAGAAAAATGATAGATTATTCGAGTATGGTTCATGAGGTATATCTAAAAAGACATTTTTTTTCTTATTATAATAAAAGAGGAAGTTGTGAATGTCAAAGTTGAGTGAAACAAAAATTATTTTCATCAAATTTTGTTAGGCTTGCTTTTGGGAATAGTTTCTTACAATATTGCTATTAAGATTTTTATTGTGTAGTTTTTAGATTAGGTTTATAAAATTATATTTCATGAGTAGTGATTCATATTAATCAATTAACGATACTTTTGGAAGGTATTTTCAATGTGTCAAATTTTGATATTTTTACAAGAATTAGATTGTGTAATTTTTTTAATTAAAGTCATTGACTCATATTTCATAAATAATAGTTCTCATGAATCCATCTCTTATAAGATTGAATAGTCTATTTAGGAAGTATTTCTGATAGTATGTCAAATTATGATATTACTATTACCATTAGATTGCATGGCTTTGAAGTCAACCTCGTTGACCCATATTCTTCTCTGTAGATGCTACTATGTGCTAGGGAACTTCTTAGAACTGTTGGTATATTCTTACAACTTGTTACACCTGGGATATTCTTCTCTGTAGATGCTACTGTGTGCTGTGGTCCAAACGGGCCCATAAATGTGGTTGAATAGCAATACATTTAAGTGGAAATTACACAAGGGACAGTCACTGTGAGATGTCCTCATGTGTGACTGTCCTTGTCACAAATGAGGACATCTCACAGTGATTGTCCCTTGTGTAATTGCCACTTGAATGAGGACAGTCACTGTAAAGACAACATGATAATGTACACAAGTACCGTGAAGGTAGTTGCAAGTTACGGCTGTTTCATTGCATACCCGAAACAATGAAGATGTTACGGTCCACAAAATGTTTGTGCTTGAAAGATGAACAAATAAAATTAAACTTCTAAATAACCAAAGCTGCTAACAATAAATTCAACACAGATATGTCCTCATTTCTGGGTATTTTAGCTCTGTAACAGCTGAATACCAGATTACATAATAATGACAAAAGAAAAATAAACCCAACGTACTCATAAATTGTAGCTGTGATTTCGCGGAGGGAATCTCTCTTGGCACTGTTGAAAATACAAATGACAACGTTTCTCTACATTATCATGTTGCCTTTACAGTGACTGTCCCTTGTGTAATTGCCACTTGAAGGAGGACAGTCACTGTAAAGACAACATGATAATGTACACTTACAGCCCGTGTACATTATCATGTTGTCTTTAGAGTGACTATCCTCATTTGTTGAAGAAGAAAAGCATTAATGTGGCTGAATAGCAATACATTCAAGTGGCAATCACACAAGGGACAGTCACTGTGAGATGTCCTCATTTGTGACTGTCCTTACAGTGAGTGTACATTATCATGTTGTCTTTAGAGTGACTGTCCTCATTTGTTGAAGAAGAAAAGCATTAATGTGGTTCAATAGCAATACATTCAAGTGGCAATTACACAAGGGACAATCGATCACTGTGAGATGTCCTCATGTGTGACTATCCTTGTCACAAATGAGGACATCTCACAATGACTGTCCCTTGTGTAATTCAAGTGGCAATTACACAAGGGACAGTCACTGTGAGATGTCCTCATTTGTGACTGTCCTTACAATGAGTGTACATTATCATGTTGTCTTTAGAGTGACTGTCCTCATTTGTTGAAGAAGAAAAGCATTAATGTGGTTCAATAGAAATACATTCAAGTGGCAATTACACAAGGGACAATCGATCACTGTGAGATGTCCTCATGTGTGACTATCCTTGTCACAAATGAGGACATATCACAATGACTGTCCCTTTTGTAATTGCCACTTGAATGAGGACAGTCACTGTAAAGACAACATGATAATGTACACATACAATGAGTGTACATTATCATGTTGTCTTTACAGTGGCTGCCCTCATGTTGTATATTCTTCTCTGTAGATGCTACTATGTGCTAGGGAACTTCTTAGAACTGTTGGTATATTCTTACAACTTGTTACACCTGGGATATTCTTCTCTGTAGATGCTACTGTGTGCTGTGGTCCAAACGGGCCCATAAATGTGGTTGAATAGCAATACATTCAAGTGGCAATTACACAAGGGACAGTCACTGTGAGATGTCCTCATGTGTGACTGTCCTTGTCACAAATGAGGACATCTCACAGTGACTGTCCCTTGTGTAATTGCCACTTGAATGAGGACAGTCACTGTAAAGACAACATGATAATGTACACAAGTACCGTGAAGGTAGTTGCAAGTTACGGCTGTTTCATTGCATACCCGAAACAATGAAGATGTTACGATCCACAAAATGTTTGTGCTTGAAAGATGAACAAATAAAATTAAACTTCTAAATAACCAAAGCCGCTAACAATAAATTCAACACAGATATGTCCTCATTTCTGGGTATTTTAGCTCTGTAACAGCTGAATACCAGATTACATAATAATGACAAAAGAAAAATAAACCCAACATACTCAGAAATTGTAGCTGTGATTTCGCGGAGGGAATCTCTCTCGGCACTGTTGAAAATACAAATGACAACGTTTCTCTACATTATCATGTTGCCTTTACAGTGACTGTCCCTTGTATAATTGCCACTTGAAGGAGGACAGTCACTGTAAAGACAACATGATAATGTACACTTACAGCCCGTGTACATTATCATGTTGTCTTTAGAGTAACTATCCTCATTTGTTGAAGAAGAAAAGCATTAATGTGGCTGAATAGCAATACATTCAAGTGGCAATTACACAAGGGACAGTCACTGTGAGATGTCCTCATTTGTGACTATCCTTACAGTGAGTGTACATTATCATGTTGTCTTTAAAGTGACTGTCCTCATTTGTTGAAGGAAAAAAGCATTAATGTGGTTCATTAGCAATGTATTCCCAGCATCTGTACCTGCATCTCTCTTATATACTACAAGTTACTTGCCATAAAAAATTGCAGTTCCTTCACGTGACATTGATGGTGAAGTGTTCTTTTCAAAACCATCATCTGTGGTTACCAATGCTCCTGTTTTAGGCAATAAGTTTGTTGCATTCCATGAGCCATTGGTCAAGTTTCTTCTACGAGCTTCTGATGCCTCAAAATCTAAGCAGCACCTACGCATGCCTCGTTGTGGTTGATTATCATTCTGTACATGAATTATAATGAGTAATCAGTTTTGGGCCTTGGAATCTTGTATGTAACATGCAAAGGCATTTCATGGCTAAATGAATCTATTTAAAAGCATCAACTTTTCTTACATGATGCTGGATACATAAGTAGAACAAGCGTATATCAAATTGGAAGCAATCAGAACTCCACAATGACATATTATTTAGAGTACTCTTCAGTTTAAGTAATAATGCATATATTAACACTGTAAAGACAACATGATAATGTACACTCACTGTAAAGACAACATGATAATGTACACTCACTATAAGGACAGTCACAAATGAGGACATCTCACAGTGACTGTCCCTAGTGTAATTGCCACTTGAATGTATTGCTATTCAGCCACATTAATGCTTTTCTTCTTCAACAAATGAGGATAGTCACTGTAAAGACAACATGATAATGTACACTCACTGTGAGTGTACATTATCATGTTGTCTTTACAGTGACTATCCTCATTTGTTGAAGAAGAAAAGCATTAATGTGGCTGAATAGCAATACATTCAAGTGGCAATTACACTAGGGACAGTCACTGTGAGATGTCCTCATTTGTGACTGTCCTTACAGTGAGTGTACATTATCATGTTGTCTTTACAGTGGCTGTCCTCATTTGTTGAAAGAAAAAATCATTAATGTGGTTCATTAGCAATGTATTAAATTAAATTTTTTTTTTAATCCACCCACGGGCGTCGCAATTGTGACGGCAACCCGTCGCAATGCGATGCAGGCACCCGTCGCAATTTCTTGGGAGGTCCGTCACGATTGCGACGGCCCTCCGAAGCCATGTGACGGGGGGGCGACGGCCATGCCGCTAACAAATCTTAGTCACATTGCGACGGGATATGTGTCGCAATTGCGACGGCTACCCATAGACGTCGCAATTTGCGACTAAAAAATAGCGACGTCTATGGGTGTTGCTATTGCGACACATAGCTGTCGCAATTGCGACACATAGCCATCGCAAAATGCCCCCAAACGTATTAGTGTGCCTATTCTCTTCACTTTCATAGTGAATCAGAATGCAAAACATGCTCAAATCTGCCTAGATTAAAGGCTTGGGAAAGAACCTTGTTAATTGTGTTAAGAGTGGAAGTAAGAGGGATATTCTCTTACCTTTCTTAGGGTAATCAAATTCCTAGAGCTACTTTTCATTTCAATTTCATTTCTTTCTAGATTAAATTAGAACCTTAGAGGGCTCACCTCCCAATAACATGCCTTAGCGAGGCTGGTGAGACAAACAACAAAGAGTGGGATACAACTATTGTAGCCATGGTAATCTGACCCACTATAAAACAAAACGTCTTCATTGTTAATGGGGTGGAGGATAGAAAGATTTTGGGAATGATAATCTCCTCTAGTAGTCTTTTGAGATTGTGCAAAATCATGTTTTTATGTGTGAGGGAGGCCTCTTTAATGGAGGATAAAATCAACTCTATCTGAATATAATCCTAACTAAATCCTGGTTAAGTAGAAGCCATGCTTTCATCCATGTATAACCAAATTGATCTTAGGTAGATTTTTTGGAAGCTCTTCTTGTACAAGACTTGTCAAAACATTCTAAAACAAACATTCAATGTTTAGTTGCTAGGATTTTTGGGTGAAGTGAGTGTTGTTCTTGTCATTTTGTTTATCACATTCAAATTCATGTTATAAGTGTCATCAAAACATCCTTAAGATCAAGACTTCAAATTTCACCACCAAGTATCCCAGGTCATGAGAACTAAGAGATCACAATCAACTATTATAATTATTTAGAACAATAGAGAGGGGGGGGGGGGGGGGGTGAATCAGTTGTTCTCAGGTTCAGATGTACCAATTAAACTTTTAAACACTTCAAAAATCTCAGATCTAATCACCAACTCAACTCGGTCTCTAAAGTATATACCAAAAACATATAACATGCAGTCCACTGTCTAAAAGTATTTAACTTGTAGAATATAACAACATTCACATCAAAACATTTACACAAGTATAACACTAGGATTTATAGTGGAAACCCAACACAGAAAAAACCACTTTGTAACATGTTACTAATATTTTCACTCTTCTGAAGTGAGCTCTATGAAAAGCCAACCCTGTTAAAGGTTTACAAACATACTGCTAGGTGTGACCCTGTTAAAGGATTTAAACACTTTGTCAAAAGTGACTTGGTTAAAGGATTTAAGTACATTCCATTAGAATGCCACCTTGATTAAAGGATTTATATGATGACTGTTAGGTCAACCTTGATTAAAGGATTTAGACTAATACAATGGTTAGAAAGTAATAGTAGTTTCTGATTTAAAAAATATACAACTCACTTTGCAAATAACAGATCCACTTCACACATATTATTTAATTTATTGACTGAGCTCCATTTCCATCTCCATCACTGATCTACTTAGAATTATCTTCAAGAAATCACAACTATGATCAACTCCTTCACAATTTCACCTTCAACCTTCTTCTTAGACTTATCAGTCAATAACATCAACAACTTTAGTCCATACTGTAGCCTCAAAATTAGGTTTTCCTTTATACCTCTTTAGTTAGGTAGATCCATCTTTTGCTGCTTAATCTCCTTCGTAGATCTTAGGTTTAGGTCAGATTCATCGAATCCTTCCATCATGTATGTTCTTCATCCTTCCTTCTAGATACATCTTCAAACTTCTCATTGAATCCATAATAAAATGATTTACCATGCATTAAATTCTCCATACAATCAATTAATAAAGTCAACATGATTTACATATCCCAAGAATTCAACCATGTCGACTGGGAATCTCAATTCTTTCTCCAAATGTAAATTATTGACACTCGATCAATACTATGTTCTTCTCCTCGGTCATCACCGCGTAACTCAGTAATCTCTACAAACTGTCTTCCTCAACAAATACTATTACTCAACAATTTCTTGTTGCTCAGCATAAACTGATGTTCAATCAACACTAAATTTACTTAGCATATACTGGCACTCAGTCGACACTAAAAATCACTTGGCTTAAACTAGATTTCTACACTTTTTCTCAGTTAATCCTACATCTTCTGTCTTTCACCGTACTTAGATAAACAATACATTATCTTATCAATGTGCCAGCTAATCAAGTACCCATTGAAGTATCAAATAACTCAACCTTTCCTTAGGTTCTTTTGTTATCTCCTTTTCCCTAATCCTCATCAAGCAATAGATATGGTACTCTCCTAGATAGAAATTGTCTCACCAGTTAAGGTTTGACATCAATGACAATACAACAATTGTTTCAATTGTAGTTTCCAACAATCTCCCTCTTTGGCATTGATGGCGACACCGCATGAATAACACATGATTTACCAACCAATCCAAAAAAAAAAAACTTTTTCTATGCATCAGAAAGTTTTATAATATCCTTAGCTTTATTCTAATTCACAACAACTTTGCCTTGCCTGACCATTCACATAGTTAATCCCTCTGAATCTTGGATCATATCTCAGTGTTTTCATCTAAATATCTCCCTCTTTGACAATAATGCTAAAGCAGTATCCATCACTTACATCTTCCACATGTAAATGTCTTCTTGTCAGTTTAGTATGCTGAATTTCTCCCTCTGTCATCTTTCTTATGATTGATTATCAACTTTGTTGTACTTCTCACAACTCTAGGCAACACCTAAAGTGTGACCTTTTCTGCATCAATTTGTTAGATATTATGTGTAGCACTTTTGATGCAGTACTCCTAGTTGACTAGGCAACCTTAGTTAGGGGAATCACCCCTAGTTTACCTCTAAGATATTCATGAGCATCCTTAGGTAAAGCTTTTGTGAATATGCCTGCTAGTTGTTCCTTTGTATTCACATATTCCATTATTAATTCTTTATTTTGTACCAGTTCTCTCAAGTAATGATACTTGATAGCAATATGCTTAGTATTTGTGTGCATCACTGGATTATTTGATATGTTGATAGCACTTGTGTTATCATAGAAAATAAGAATAAGCTCAGTCATTTCCTCTTTCATTCCTTTCAACAATTTCTTGATCCATACCAAATTTGAACAATTCACTACAGTTGGTACATACTCAGCTTCTACTGTAGATTAGGAAATGCAGTTCTATTTCTTGCTTGTCCAAGAGACTAATCTCTTTCCTAGAAAGAATGCTCCACCACTTGTACTTTTCCTATCATCAACATTTCCTGCCCAATCCGCATCAGTGTAAACTCTAAGTTCAAATTTCTCATTCTTCTTGTAGTACGATCCACAATCTTCTGTCCCTTTTAAATATCTCAGTATTCTCTTCACTTCCATCATATGATTTTCCTTAGGATTGGTAGAGAATCTTGCCACAATCGTAACTCCTAGGACTATATCTAATCTGCTATGGATAACATATTGTAGCTTTCCAATCATGGATCTATACAGGGTTTGATTCACTTTAGCAGTATCATCAGTTTTAGATAGTTTCTATCCAGTAGCCATATTAGTACTTATTGGTCTAGAACCCTCCATACCAAAAGTTTTCAGTATCTCTTTAACATATTTAGATTGAGTAATAAATATACCATTCTCCATCTGATAAACTTGTAAACCAACAAAGAATTTTATCTCACCAAACATAGACATTTCAAACTTAGTTTGCATTTCATTTGAAAATTTCTGACATAGGGCATCTTGTCCACCAAATATGATATCATTAACAAAAATTTCAGCTAACAAAATTCCTTTACCTTCTTTAGCTTTCATATACAGATTTTTGTTGTCATTTATTCTTGAAAATCTAATTTTTCATCAGATAATTGTGCAGCCTCTCATACCATGCTCTAGGGGCTTCTTTCAATCCATACAATGCCTTGTTCAATTTTCAAACCATATTTTTCTTGCTTGGGTCAAAAAATCATTTAGTTTGATCAATGTATACTTCTTCTTCTAATATACCATTCAAAAATATAGATTTGACATCCATCTGATATACTTTGAAATCTTTGTATGCAACATATGCATGTAAAGTCCTTACTCCTAATCTTACTATAGGGGCAAATATTTCCCCATAGTCTATTCCTTCTTCTTGTGCATAACCCTTGCATACCAATCTTGCCTTGTTCCTTGTGACTTGTCCATTTTATTAAGCTTGTTTCCGAATACCCATTTTGTTCCAATAACATTCTTGTCTTTTGGTCTTGGCACCAGAGTCCAGGTATCATTCTTTTCTATCTGATCAATCTCTTCATTCATAGCTTGAATCCGGTCCTCATTCTCTAAAGAATATTTTACTATCTTAGGCTCAAAATCATATAGTAAACATGTAGGGTCTTTCAACTTACTACTTGTCGAGACTCCAGATTCCTTATTTGCAATTATTTTCTCAGGCTTATGACCTCTTCTCACATATTTTGCTTATGTAGGTTCAGATTTCTTTTCTCATGGATCTTCAAGTTCATCATGTAAATTATTAGTTTTTGCTCCTAATTTCTCGACAACATCCTCCTGATGCTCATCAGCATCCTCCTGATGCTTGACAACATCCTCCTAATGCTCAAAATTGCTTACCCATGACTCTGCATCTAGTGTTGGTGTGTTAGTTGCCTCTCCTTCTTCCATGTACACAAAAGATCTATAATCTTCAAGTTCTTGTTTTCCTTCTAGTTTGTTTTTCTCTTTCTTGATTTGTACTTAGTTTAAGGTATAAACAACTATACTTACAACTTCTCTCTAGCATTTTTGTGCAACATTCTTCTCAATCATCAGTATTCTTGCACAATCCATAATTGACCTATTTCTTCTCTCTGCTATGCCATTCTGTGGAGGTGTTCTCGGTGTAGACATCTATCTTTTAATTTCACTATCATTGCAGAATAGATTGAACTTATTTGATATAAACTCTCCACCTCGGTCAAATCTCAGACATTTTAGGCTTCTACCTATTTCTCTTTCAACTTTTTCCAAATACAACTTAAACAATTGAAATGCATCAAATTTTTCTTTCAAAAACATTACAGTCATCATCCTAGTGTAGTCATCAACAAACATAATAAAGTACTTATCACCATAATAACTTTGTACACCCATAGGTCCACAAAGGTCAGTATGAACCAATTCCAAAATATTTTCATAAGTAAATGTTTTGCTCTTAAAACTAGACTTTCTCATTTTTCCAACTAACATTATTTACACATCACATTATCAGGTTTCTTCAATCTTGACAAACCTCTAACTTTCTTCTTTTACTAATATTTACCAGATTATCAAAATTTACATGACACAACCTCTTATGCCATAACCATACATCATCAAATTGTGTAAACAAACACGTTTCTTCAGATAGGTCTAGATAAAACAAGTTACCTCTAGTCTGTTCTCCACTTCCAATTAGTTCATGAGTGGCATCAAATATTTTAGCCTTTCTGTGATGAAACTCCACTCAATAACTGGTACTATTTAGCTGTGCAACACTCAACAAATTGTAGTTAAGACCTTCAACCCAATAGGCATTTTCACATGTGATCTTATTAGTTAGCTTAATTGATCCTTTACCTCTCACAAGACATGGTGCATCATTACCAAACTTAACACTTCTACCTTTGTAATGATCTAGGGTTTCAAATTTACTTTTATCACCAGTCATGTGATGTGAGCAACCACTATCAATAATCCATTTATCACCTTTACTCACATAAGAAATAAGTGCAGTTTTCTCATCTTCATCAGAATCATCTTTCATAGAAACATAAACTACTTCAATATCAAAATTATCAGTGTCACTGTCAGTTTCCTCTTCAATAATATAACAAGATTTTTTACCTTTTTCCTTGCAGTCTCTGTACCTTTGGTGATCTTTGTTATCTCTCTTATCCTTGTACTTTCTTTCTCTTTCCTCATCCTTGTCGGTCCTATCAGGACATCTTGCTACAATATGGCCAACTTTGTTACATGAAAAAAATATTATAGGAAGTTTACCTTTATATTTTCCTTTTCCTCTTTTTAATCTTCTAGCTATGAGTGCCTCAAGATCATCTAGTTCCTCATCAGAAGTGTCACTATCACTATCACTATCATTGTCACTATCTTTTTTCACACATTTTTTTTTCTCTTAGACTTATTCAAAACCATTTGTGACTTGAATGTAGATTCAACATTAGGAACAGTGTAGTTATCATAGTTAGATAGCTCAAAAGTAGTAAGCTTACCAACAAGACTTTCTAGAGTTAGACCATTACCAGGGTTACATCTTGATTCTTGAATTGTAAAAATTCTGATAGCATAGATAGGAAGCAAAGTTATCAATACCTTACCAATAACAGTCTCATCATCAATGATTCCATTAGCTCCTCTAATAGCATTCACTATCTCCTTAATTCTACCATAGTACTAAGAAATATTTTCACCTTCTTGCATTTTCATTTCATCAAACTTACCTCTCAAGCTTTCATCTTTTTCTCTCAGTACATTTGTATCACCACCATAGATAGTTGTAAGAGTATCTCACATTTTCTTTGCAGTAGTGCAGTCTTTGATATCTTCAAATTCAAGATAGCTTAAGGCAGATGCAATCTCCAACATTTCTTGATTGTGTTCCTATTTTTCTTCCATCTCCTTGGTAGTCAAAGGTGTAGCAGTTATAACATAGTCATGTTCCACATAGTACTTTTCCGAATCACCAATACTATCTAGATGTAATTTCATCAGACTCTACCATGTAGGGAAGTTCTCTTTGTTCAAATTTAGTACCTCCTTTTTATACCTCTTGATCATTAGGTTAAGTACCTTTAAAATTTTCTTTGTAAGCACCTACAACTCTGATACCAATTGTTAGAATTATTTAGAACAACAAAGAGGGGGGGGGGGGGGGTGAATTGGTTGTTCTTAGGTCCAGAAGTACCAATTGAACTTTTAAAAACTTCAACAATATCAGATCTAATCACCAACTCAACTCGGTCTCTAAAGTATATACTAGAAACATATAACATGTAGTCCACTATCCAAAAGTATTTAACTTGTAGAATATAACAACATTCACATCAAAAAATTCACACAAGTATAACACCAAGATTTATATTGGAAATCCAACTTGGGAAAAACCACTTTGTAACATGTTACCGATATTTTCACTCCTTTGAAGTGAGCTTTGTGAAAAGCCAACCTTATTATTAAAGGTTTACAAACACACTGCTAGGTGTTACCCTATTAAAGGATTTAAACACTCTGTCAAAAGTGACTTGGTTAAAGGATTTAAGTACATTCCATTAGAATGCCACCTTGATTAAAGGATTTATAAAATGACTGTTAGGTCAACCTTGATTAAAGGATTTAGACTCATACAATGGTTAGAAAGTAACAATAGTTTCCGATCTGAAAAACATACAACTCACTTTGCAAATAATAGATCCACTTCACACATATAAGCTAATTTACTGACCGAGCTCCATTTCCATCTCCATCATTCATCTTCTTAGAATTCGCTTCAAGCAATCACAACTCTGATCAATTCCTTCACAATTTCACCTTCAACCTTCTACTTAGACTTATCAGTTAATAACATCAACAACTTTAGCCCATGTTGTAACCTCATAATTAGGTTTTCCTTTATACCTCTTCAGTTAGGTAGATCTATCTTTTGCCACTTAATCTCCTCTATAGATCTTAGGTTTAGGTCAGATTCATTGAATCTTTCCATAATTTATGTTCTTCATCCTTCCTTCTAGACACATCTTCAAACTTCTCATTGAATCCATAATTAAATGATTTACCATGCATTAAATTCTCCATACAATCAATTAATAAAGTCAGCATGATTTACATATCCCAAGAATTGAACCATGTCAGCTGGGAATCTCAATTCTTTCTCCAAATGTAAATTACTCACACTCGGTTAATACTATGTTCTTCTCCTCGGTCATCACTGTGTAACTCAGCCATCTCTACAAACTATCTTCCTCAACAAATACTGTCACTCAATAATTTCCTTTCATTCGGCATAAACTGATGTTCGATCAACACTAAATTTACTCATCATATACTGGTGCTCAGTCGACACTAAACATCACTCGGCTTAAACTAGGTTTCTACACTTTTTCTCAGTTAAGCCTACCTCTTTAGTCTTTCTTCGTACTTAGATAAACAATACATTATCTTATCAATGTTCTAGCTAATTAAGTACCCATTGAAGTATCAAATAACTCAACCTTTCCTTAGGTTCTCTTGTTATCTCCTTTTCCCTAATCCTCATCAATCAATAGATATGGTACTCTCCTAGATAGAAATTATCTCACCAGTTAAGGTTTGACATCAATAACAATACAACAATTGTTTCAATTGCAGTTTCCAACATCAACATCATAAGTCTTAACCATAGAGATATATCTTTCTCTATCATACTTTATCTCAAAGACACACTTCAAACTTGGAATCATTGCAACAATAATTTGAATCACACTCCAAACACTTCAAATCAATAGAAATATGTCTCTTCCATAACCTTTTGGTCAAAGACAACTTATATGATTTCAAACAAGGAAAAAATCAGATGACTTGTACATGAATCCATTTACCCCATATGAAGAAGAACAAGAACCCAACTATTAGGGTGACACATACCCTTTTGTATATTTAGAAAATTTTCGCAAAATGACACAACAAAAATTGAAAACTAATATCCTCATACAAACAATACAAGACATGTGAATCTAGATAGATGATCTTAAAAGTCAGAGACAACCAAAGTCTTACATCATAGAGGATTTACATCTATACCTTATTGATTAACCAATATATAGGCCTCTGATCAAATCACATCTCAATGAATATCCTCTTGCTTCCTCATATCCACCACTAAGGATTTCCCAAAAAAATATAATTACAAAGTGAAAAAAGTGAATTCTTTTCCATTTCCATCCAATGATATATCCAGTAATGAGACCTCCCAAGGGCCATCCACGATGAATTTACAAGATAATCCCTTTCTTGATATAATAACTTTTTACAATTTAGTAGTCCTAGATCCAATTCCACCATATGCTCCATTCCTAGACAAATCTACTCCAAAGAGTCTCATTCAAAGTCTTCCTACATGAAAAATTATTGAAATCCTCCAAGAATCCTCCATACATGTCCAAATTCATACCCCATGTCAAGAGGGTGATTCAAAGCATGAAGAAATGAGTCCTAAAATAAATCAAGATCAAGATCCCAAGAATGACCAAACCTATCCAACTATTGACTAGGATCCTATCTTCTTAGAATTTAATAATGATCCTACCATCCATGTCCATCCTATCATTGATGATTCCCATCTATTCCAAGAACAAATTTTCCCTCCAAGTCTCATTGACCTTCTACTTCCTATTCCTAAGAAATATCGTGTCATCCCTTCCATTATTCTTGATGATGTTATTCATATTCATGAGAAATCCACCCTTAAAATCGAGTCAAATGATCCCCTTCCAAGTCAAGATCAAAGTATCCCATTACCTTAATTTCCACAAAAAGATCCCATCATCCCTCCATATCCTCCTCCTAAGCCTACCATTCCTTCATATCCATGTCCTAATCCTCCATGTACTTTACAATATCCTATCCTACCAAATTATCATGTAATTACTCCTATTCCATCATAGGATCCCATTATTCCTCTTGATCCCCCTCATGATTTAAACACATTAGTGCAAGATGTTCATCAACCCCATACATATAAAATGGTTTCCTCCACTTCCATCCATTCTAGTCTGTTTCATGATCATATTGTTCCCTCCATATTGTGTCTACCTCAAAATGGACTCACGTCTTGTAGAAAGTCTCCTACTATTCAAAAGCATTATCAAGTCAAAGGGTTAAGCATTCATAAAAAAAGTATATCAAAAACCTTTCATGTCAAAGTGAATTCTAAATGTCATCACCTTACTTTCAAATATCACTCTCAAGGCATTGGTATCCCTTCCAAATCCATATCCAAACTTATACCTTTCTCTTCATCTCTTCCATTTATCTTAAGTCCATATATCCCTCCATCCACTATCTCACAACCCACTTACCCTTTCCCACATGAAAGTCAGCAAAGGCACACATCTTGGAGAACCTTCCACCCATCCAAAAAGTCTCCATATCATGTTTATCTATCCATTAATCACATTATCCTTTCAAGAAATTTGGATGCAAAACATAAGGTCCATAAGTCAAGTAATCCACTTGTAGTGAAGGATAAAAATGTCCAATCTAATCGATATGTGAATATAAAGAAAAAATAAATATCCAAAAGGCCACAAAGACTCAATAAACAAAAGTAAATGTCAAAGAAAATGTAGGTTCCTAAATCCCTCATCACAGAAACACATTCTGAATAATCACAAAGAAAATATAAGTCAAGAACTATGTGGATTCATAAGTCTCTTGTAAAAGACTTGCATACTAAAGAAAAATCAAAATTGGCATTCAAGATTCCCATTGCTCCTGAAATCCACCATGAATACATCTTCCATTCACTTCCAAATCCATTTTGAATCTTTATCTTCCAAAGGCAAAATCCACTTTCACTTCTCCATCAAAATCTAAAGCTTCCAAATCTATTTTCCCTTCATCACTCCACTTCCCTTCAAGGTGTGTGCCAATGTTTACCTTCTCACCCTTTCCATCTAATCCTACACAAGTCTTCCAATACCCCATCTATTATTCAACTCCTTTGTTCTACCCTTCCATCTAGCCTATCAAATCCTTTGCATAAACCCTTATCCCACTTCATCCAACCATCCATTTTATCTCCCTTTGTCATTACCCTATGAACATCTTTGAGCATACCATCAAAAGCTATGATCCATTATTTTGTGTCCTTGAAGAGAACCATACAAAGATAAATATGCATGATTCCTTCATCCATGTCATGCATCCATTATATTACCCCCCAAAAAATAAAAATTGTTTCCTTGATGATAACCTGGCAAATAGGTGTCTTGGTAACACACACAATAAAAAGGAGGAATAATTTAGTCCAATAGAAAAAACTTGGCAAACATGCACTTTTGGAAAGTACCATGATGAAAACTTGGCAAACAAACATGATGTATAATTTAAGAACTTCTTGCATTCCATACTTGGGGTGTAAGATCCATCCATGATATCCTATCATATCTATTCCCTTTCATTTCCTTCTTTATCCTATGTCCCTCATATCCATTATCTTATTAGCATCCATATTTCCCTTTTCCCAACTTTGATCTTGACAGGCTAGGGATCTCCCTAGAAGCATGACATATCCTATCTACTTCATCTTGTCCACATCTGTTTGGTCCATACCCCTTATCTTGTCTACATCCTTTTAGTTCATATTACCTATCTTATCAAAACCTTCAGTCTATATCCCTTATCTTGTCCATTTATGATCTTGCTTATCCTATTCATGTCTTTTTAGTTTCCCATTCAAATCCCTCTCTTGGTCTTGATATAAAATAAGGATTTACAATGAAAAACATGATTTCAACATCCTCTTGACATGTTCACTCCTATAAACCACTTGGCATTTAGGGAACCATTTCATTGCCCTATCTTGTCATGTCCAACCCCTAAGCTTGGTAAAAATATGTTGTCTCATCTTGTAGATAGTGCTTGGCATCCAAACAGATTCAAGACATACTAAGAGAGCTTTGGCCTTCATCCATCTACCGGTCCATCCATTAATCCATAATTTCCATTCCTCACTAGATAGTGGGGGCAATTAAATAAATTTTTCTCAAGCAGTCAAAAAGTCCTGAAAAAATAATAAAAAGAGAAAAAGTCTTTAAAAAATCCCAAAACATCATAAAAAGTCCTGAAACAATTCCTAAAATTTTCAAAATGTCCTAAAAAATCCAAAAACATCATATACGATCCTAAAAATAAAAAAATAAAAAATAAAATAAAATTTAAAAATAAATCATCTAAGGAATCTATGTTAGGGGTGTCTATGATAGGAGCCTTTGCCTATGCAATACACCACACATACCTAAACTCCAAACATATGAATCCTATGATGGCCCAAAAGCATCAGAAAATGTCCTGATTCAATCAACCAAAAAAATCAAAATATGTCAAAATCCTATAATAAAATCTTTGTCACAACAAGCAGAAAGTGATGATCAAACATCTAAAATTAAGTCAAAAAAATGAGATTCATAAATCAACAATGGACTCATGAGACCCATCTTTACAACAATCTAATATTTCATTAATCAATCAAACCAAATCAATCAACCAATTGATTGTCTTATACAGTGACATATACACTTAAAACTAGACAAGTCAACCTTATATGAGTAGTCCAAATATGAAATGAGATACATCCGCATCAAATCAAACATCAAAACCAAACCAATCAACAATCAGTAAGGCTATTGACAAAGTTAGTCATGTTAGTCTATTATCGATTTATCTTTTGTGATTGTGTTCATATACTCCTCAAGGATACCACTAAGTGGTGAGAATGGCTATGATGGTTCAAAATTTTGTTTTCTGTGTTTGTTATTTGTGAAGCATTTGACAAAATTCTAGGGGAAGAATGATGTAGAGTGAATGTGATAAGTACTATGATGCATCTAGCAACCACACACACCCATGATCTGAGACAACCCTAGAACAATGTCAAAATATTTCTTGTTTGCTTTCTTCTTGTTTCAATAGAGATCATAGCGATATCTAGATGGTTAATATCTAGGTTCATTTTTATCTCTTTCTTTTCAATAGAAGGTGCAATGATGATAATTGTTGAAAATATTTGACAACGACTCAGATTCCACTATTTAATCCATATTACAATTAATTAAGTCTTCATTCCTCTCACTAATTCATGCTTCTCACTAACATTTCTTCTATCAATTAGTCCATCATCCAATCACTCAAATCATTTTATCAATTAATTAATGATCACATGTCTTATACAGGGTGTATCTTTCCTGAAACTAGACATTATCGCTTGTCTTATACAAGGTATGTCTTACTTGAAACTAGACATTGTTGCTAGTCTTATACATGATAGGTCTTTCTTGAACTCATACATGATTCTTACCAACCATCTCTATGTCTAAAATCAATATAGTAAACATCATCATCATAAAGAAATATAACATTATCAACAAATTAATGCTCGTTTGATGCATTTTTTCACTTAATTTATTGAGGGGGCATAAATCCACCTGCTATCACTAGGGAAAGCTGGGACAAAATCTGATAAGTTATTCTTTAACACAACACTTAGAATCACATTGTATCAAAGAGGGGTAAATGTAAACACCCAAAAATGGATATGCTTACGACTTAACATTTAGTCACTAATTATTCTTCTATTGATTAATCATTCTTTAATTGTTAATTTATTATCATTTATTCCTCTAAAAAGTCCAATCTTTTAATCATCTAATCATTTCCTAAAATGAATTAAATAATTAAGTTTATTTAATTAATTACTTTTAATTAATTGATCTTTATCACTTAATTAAATTCAATTTCCCATTTCCCATAATTTGATTAATTATATTTAAATAAATCAAATTAGCTAATTATTCTTCCAAATTAAATTAATTGACCAAATTAATTTTATTTCATATCATTTCTAATTTCATTCTAATTTCATCTTTCTCTATAATTGAATTTTTTATTTAATTAAATTCTTCAAAAAATTAAAAAAAATCAAAATATGAGGCAATTATAATTTCTAAAAATTCAAAATTCTCATAAAATAGAAATTACTTTTTAAAATTAACTCATTTTTAAATTAGAAACTAAATTTTTTCTTAAAATTCAATTTTGGAAACTTTAATCTTTCAAAAATCAAGTAAAATCCTCCCATCTTTATCTCATTTTTATTTCCTCCTTTATCTCTCTTCTTTTTGAGTTAAATTAGAAATAAATCTTCAATTTTGGAAGATAACCCAAAATCTTCTCCTCTCTAATTATCTCGTCTATTCAACCTATTTTTCTAAAATCAATCTAAATCATCTGTTCAATCTTGAATCTCTATATAAACCCCCTTCAAACCTATTTGAAGGATCATGATTTCTGAATAACAATAATCTTATGCAAGTTTCATTTCTTAGCAATAAATCATTTATCAATTTCTTGAATCTCCTGAGTCTAGATGTTGTTGAATTCAACTCTGAGCACCAACTAGCGACATCTCAATAGAGTGTAGAGAAGAAACAAAAGCACTTGCAATCATTTGGTTTTCTTGAATATTTAGTATTTCATTTCTAATTATGATGCATATTTTCTATTGTTCTGTAGGGTTTATGTTAGTAGTTTTCTTGATTGATTTCAGTGCTACTAATTTTATCTCTCCAAGTCTTGCAAATATTTTACCCCTACATAAAACCATATTCCTCTAAAATATGCATTTATTTTTGGACTAGTTGGTTTCATGTGCAAGAATTTTATTTGTCAACATGTGGGGTTCAATGGGTTCCCACAAGGGTTGAGCCCAACATGCCAGAAAATAACAAGTTATAATAGTCAAAAGATCAAATTTAGTTGTATGATATGATAACAATGCTACATAATAGAAGATGGAACTATTAAAGGGGCAAGTCATTAAGACTTGAAACCTTTTAGTTCTAGTTCACTCATGAATATAATAGATACATTATAGCTAGTGTGATCAACTCCATGGAAATATTAATTAGAAATGATAGATATACATTTTAAGTCATATTCACCATCCATAATGTCAAAAATCAGAAATCAGAAATAGGAATGGAATGTTCATGTACATATGTTATCTATAATACAATGTCACCATCAAAGGTCAACATGACTACATTAGATCTAGGTATAGGAGAAGCATTGAGGAAAATCATAGGATTGTTAAAAATTAGCTTTCAAAACAACAACTAAGGATCAAGATTGCTCAGTAGAGGCAACAATATTCCTTTTAAAATGAAGGCATGTAGCTACATGAATTATGTTTTCCATTTTTGATAAGGGAACAACATGTTAATTCTAAGATTAGATTACTGAGAGGGGAGGGGTGAATTAGTAATCTACCAATTATCCAACTTTTTCAACCACTTTAAATTTACAATAGAATTCACTTTAATTGTAGCAAATAAAAATCATAACCATAAGCACATCCACAAAATAATGAAACACTTTACATAGATATTTATCTCATGGAAACCCTAATTGGGAAAAAACCATGGTGGGGATTAATACCCACTAAATGATGTACTCTTTTGAACTATGTCCATTGAGGAGTTTAACCCTATTAGGAGTTTACAAAAGCACTGTTAGGTGATACCTAGTTAAGAGATTTACCTTTAGGCCTAGTAGGACCTTTACCTTATTAAGAGTATCCTTGTTAGAGGACTTCAAACACAAACTAATGTGCCACATTGTTAGAGGAGTTATAGTAGGGACCTGCTAGGATCCACCTGACTATGGGATTTTGACTATTGTAACTACTAGAGAACAACATAAACAATGATATGTATAATAGCACTACCTTTGCTATATTATATCCATTAAAGCACACAATCTCTTCTTAACACACTTATCTCTACTATGTCTTGATTGCAACTCACACTTTACACTGCACTTGTCCAACACACAATCAATACTAAAAAATTTGAACTTAATCCAATATATAATGTTCATCAAGCCCTTAAGTTTTCCACCACCTCAGGCTTGCCCTAAACATCTTATAATTAACTTTCAATCTTTGCACTCCAATTCAATGCATCAATACACATATCTTTATGTGTAAAATAATTTTCCTATACTGCGTCAGCCAAAAAATGATTTACATAGAAATTTGTGTCCAGGGGTCAAACACATTTTGACTACACACTTGCTTCCTCTAAAATATTTTTCACATGCTAGCATTAAGCAATGTGATGCCGAATCATCACCTCCAATATTTAAGACACATCATCAAATCATGACTGACTCAACCAAATTTATCGCAACATCTAAATCGATCACTAATCAAAGATTTAAAATTTTTTGCTCACGAACAAAAACACTTCAACCTATTAACAACTCTAACTTAGCTCACCAATCATCTAACCTTCACTCAGGTAACTCAAATCAATTGCGATTGTAACTATATCATCAAAACACTATTATCCACCATATCCTATAACTACATTACAAGAAACACCAAAGACTTGACAAACCACTCAAATCGCCTATCACTTGTCACTAACTATTCTAGTAGTTGCCTTGTTATCCTTCATCTGATCATAACTTCCTTATTGGTCAATATCAATAGTAGTGGTCATGTATTTAACATTCTGTGACATCCCTAAGTTTCCCATATGAATTTCTACAATTGAAACTTACTGCAACACCTTGATCATCAACTTTATACTCAAAAACATACTAGTAATACTTGACATCAATGACAACTCAATAATTGATCATCATGTAATCAAATATATATCATTACAACTTTAGAAATCACTTACCATTACTGCATTAGTTAACATTAGTTATGCCAATAATATCCCCCTTTGGCATTGATGAAAACACTCACTTCTCTTCATGGAAACACTCTCATCAACACCAACAAAACTTTTGGCTTTCACTTGATCCTGCAATTAATCATTACTGATCAATATTGTAGAATTTTCAACATAGATCTAGCTAGAAATAAAATAAAAGCTTCTTGAGCAATATAATAAGAACAAAGTAGATCAATAATGAAACTCTATCTTATATTCCATGATTTGATAAAAAATGATTACAATATTCACATAATGCATGATTTATACAAATCCAAACCACTATTTGCAAGAGAAAATTATAGTGAAGACAAACTGAACACAAGCTCCCTTAGTTAGGCATACATGTAGAGATAAGGAGATTGTAGTCAGATCCAAAATTTATAGAGGAGATAGAATGAAGAGTCTCAGTTAGATCCTTAAGTTATAGAAAATAACTGATGCTAACACCCCCCCCCCCCTCTCCCCCCTTTAAAAACAACAAGAGAAGTAACTGAAAATCCTTTGTGACAAGAATTCTATGGACTTATGTTGAAAGATAACGACCATAGTGTAGAATGAAGAGATTTATTAGAAACCAAAAAAAAGATTAGGATCAATTTGTATGAGTTCTCCCAACAACAATACTCAAACAATGAGAAGATGGTGAACAAAGGAAAATCATCTATCAATCAAAGATACAAAAGACAATAATCTGCATAGGCACCCCAAACAATAAATAGATAGAAAACAATGGAAAAAAATCTATCAGTCAAGGATGCAGATGACACATAAATCTATATGAGTGACCCTGACGACACTACTCAACCATGAAAGAAAAAATTTCTAGTTGAAAATACATGTGCCAATTGTCTATAAAAATTGTCAACTATGGAAGAAAAGAATCATCAGTGTGAAGAATATAAAACCCCTTCATAATGTTGAAAAGAGAGGCATGCCAGGTGCAGTGACATAGTGTCACTAAAGAGGAAATGAAGTCAAGGCCCATGCAAAGAGAGCATGACTCTGACCTATCTGTTATGCAAAATTCATTTCAACCTCTACTGCCATAACTATTCGATACAAGCCTCTAATTGTGGGACAACACAAAGTTTGTGGCGTGCATTTAAAATAGTTGAATGGAATGAGAATGGAAGAGGCTAAAAATTTCATTCTTTGAGATTTGATGTTTTGTACCTGCAAAAAATGATTTACTCTTCTTCCTAGCAGCCTTAGCTATAATACCATGTAGAATTTCTAACATAGATCTAGCTAGAAATAAAATAAAAGCTTCCAGAAATAGAATAAAAACAAAGTAGATCAATAATGAAACTCTATCTCTTATTCCATGATTTGATAAAAATTGATTACAATATGCACATAGTGCATGATTTATACAAAAATAAACTATCATTTGTAAGAGAAAATTATAGTGAAGAAAAACTAAACACATGAAGACAAACTGAACACAAGCTTCCTTAGTTAGGCTTACATGCAGAGATAACAAGATTGCAATTAGATCCAAAATTTATAGAGGAGATAGAATGAAGAGTCTTAGTTAGATCCATAATTTATAGAGAATAACTAATGCTAACAAATATCAACATTAGCGGTCATGCATTTAACATTATGAGACATCCCTAAGTCTCCCATATGAATCATTACAACTAAAACTTACCGCAACACCTTGATCATCAACCTTATACTCAACAAATCACTAGTAAAACTAGGTCCATACTTGACATCAATGACAAATCAATAACAAACATCATGTAATTAAATCTATATCATTACAAATTCATAAATCACTTACCATCACTCCATCATCTAGCATCAGTTATGCCAACAATCTCCCCCTTTGGCATTGATAGAAACACTCACTTCTCTTCATGGAAACTCTCATCAACACCAACAACACTTTTGGATTTCAGTTGATCTTGTAATTAATCCCCCTTTCAGTGAATTTCTCTCATCTACACTTTCCTTTTGCAACTCTAA
Source organism: Chamaecyparis obtusa (assembly GCA_027943335.1). Lineage (NCBI taxonomy): Eukaryota > Viridiplantae > Streptophyta > Pinopsida > Cupressales > Cupressaceae > Chamaecyparis > Chamaecyparis obtusa. The sequence goes on along the minus strand of BSBK01002490.1, from coordinate 948,592 downwards.
ACAATCTCCTTACCTACTCTCTTCTCTCTTTTCTAACTCTCCCTCTTACATTCTCTCCCCCTTTAACAACAATTCCAAAGGCATTAAACACACCCTAAATATTCTTTGTTGTACCTGACTCAACACTATTTACATTACTTCATAGACTACTCCCCCTAAGGAGTAGCCCCAAAACATCAATCCAAACATAAAGATATTCACTGGAATACACTTGGATTGATGCAACTGCATCTTCTTTCAATTCAAATTAGATAGGAGAATAACCCTTAACTTACCTCTTATATACTCAAAAGAATCCTTATGTAATGGCTTTTTGAAAATATCAGTAACCTTCTCCTTAGTTGCCACATACTCCAACTTTACTTCCTTCTCTTGTACCTATTCTCTAAGAAAATGATATTTGATAGCTATATGCTTAGTCTTTGAGTGCATCATTGGGTTTTTAGATATGTTAAAAGAACTTGTATTGTCACAATAGATAACCAACAATTCAATTACCTTTTCCTAAATTCCTTCCAGAATTTTCTTAATCCACACAACCTGTGTATAATTAATTGCAGTAGAAACATATTGAGCTTTAGTTGTTGCTTGTGATATATAATTCTTATTTTTTCCTTGTCCAGGATACAAGCCTATCTCCAAGAAAGAATGCACCACCACTTGTACTCTTCCTATCATCAACATTTCTTGCCGAATAAATATTAGTAAATACACTTAATCAAAAATCACCTTTATGTCCATACCAAAGACCATAATCTTCAATTTCCTTAAGATATTTGAATATTCTCTTCACCATAATCAAATGCGATTCCTTAGGATTAGAAAAAAATCTAGCCACTAATCTAACTGCATGTGCAATTTATGGTCTATTGTGCACCACATACTATAGCTTACCAATCATGGATCGATAAAGAGCCTCATATAGCTCTTTAGAATCATCCTCTTTTAAAAAATTTCAACCAGTTATCATAGGGCTACCAACCAATTTTGAGTCTTCCAACCCAAATGTTTTCAATATATCTTTCACATATTTGGACTGACTGATGTAGATACCTTCTTTTAACTGTTGAACCTACAATCTAGTAAATAATTTGATCTCACTGATCATAGACATATAAAATTATTTCCTCATCTCATCTGCAAATGATCTACTCATCTCTTAATTACCACCAAAAATGATATCATCAATAAATATTTCTGCAATTAGTGACCTATCATCTTTCTCAATCTTAAAATAGACATTACTATTGTCACTTATCCTTGTGAAACCAATCTGAATCAAATATGAGTGCAATCTCTCATACCATGTTTTGGATGTCTTCTTTAAACCATATGAAGCTTTCTATAATTTTAACACCATGTTCTTACACTCTTCATTAAAAATCCTTCTAGTTTTTCAATGTATACTTCTTCTAATACACCATTGACAAAAGTTGACTCAACATCCATTTGATATACCTTGAATCCTTTGTAACCAGGATATGAAAATAATATCCTTACACCTTCAAGTCTAGCCATTGGTACAAATGTTTCATCACAATCTAGGTCTTCCTCTTGTGTATATCCTTTGCACACCAATCTTTAATTGTTCCTTATCACTTCACCTCTCTCATTCATTTTGTTCTTGAAAAATCAATTAGTACTGATAATGTTCTTGTCCACCAATCTGGGTACTAATGTCCAGATTTTTTTCTTCTTAATCTATTCCAATTCTTCTTCCATATCCTTCATCCAATCATCATATTTAAATGCATCTTTCACACTTTTAGGTTCAAGTTTAGGTAGAAAACATGTAATTTATCTTTCTTTTCTTCTTGTTAGAACATGAGTATTTTTGTCACCAATAATTTCATCAGGGAAATGATTTAATCTCACATACCTTGGCAACACTGATTCAGACTTGGAGTAAATTCAATCACTTGAATTGGTTCTTGTTCATTAACATGTCTCTCCATTGGTTCTGTTTTAGTTTTCTGCGCTACCGGTTTTACATATACAAACCCATGATAGTCATCAAGTTCTTTCTTGATAGATTCATCATTCTATTCAAAAAATTCATCTACTCTTACATTGGCACTTTCCACTATCTGGTTTTTTCTCTTATTCAAGAAATTATAAGCTTTTCTCTTTGTGAAATATCCTAAGAATATTTCCTCATCACTTCTTGGATAAAACTTTCTTGAATTTTCATCTCTTTTTATGTAAAATCTACTTCCAAAAACTTTTATATAACTCACACTAGGGGATTGACCATGTCACAAATCATAAGAAGTTTTGTTTGTACCTTTCTTTAATTGAACTTTGTTCAATGTGTAAATAAAAATACTCACCGCTTCTCTCTAAGATGTTTGTGCAACACCTTTCTAAATCATTAATGTCCTCTAGGAGAATCAATGATAGACCTATTTCTTCTTTCATTAATACCATTCTACTAAGGTGTTCTAGGAGCTGACATCTGCCTTTTAATTCCTTGTTCCTCACAATATGAAATCAAATTATATGAAGTGAACTCACCTCCTCTATTAGATATGAGACATTTCAGGGTCTTACCGGTCTCCTTCTCCACTCTAGCTTTGTAGATCTTGAACATGTAAAAGGATTATGATTTTTCCTTAATAAAAAGAACCCACATCATTCGAGAATAATCATCAACAAGAAACATGAAATATTTATCACCATAGTAACTTCAAGTTCTCATTGGAACACACAGATCAATATGAACAAGATCTAAGATACTTTCACAAGAGTAATTTTTACTGATAAAACTTGAACTAGTTAACTTCCCAAGCTGACATTCTTTACACATCACATTGTTTGTCTTTACTAGGTTAGGAAAACCTCTTACTATCTTCATCTTACTAACTTTGACCAGGTTATCAAAATTTACATGACAAAACCTTTTATTCCATAGCCAAAAATCTTCTACCTTAACATTTAGACAACTGTTAATGATAGAATTCATATGGAACAAGTTACCTTTAGTTTTTTCATTGATAACAATCAATTCTCCTAATTTTCCAATGATCTTACATACACCTTCATTGAAATTCAATCTATATTCTTTATTTTTTAACTAAGAAACACTTAAAAAGTTGTATTTCAAACCATCAACCCATTAAACATCATTAAAATTTATCTTATCATTTAAAGCAATGGATCCTTTACCTTTCACTAGACATGGAGCATCATTACCGAATATCATTGAACCTCCATCACATTCCTCCATTTTGGAAAAATTGTTTCTATCACCCATCATATGATGAGTGTATCCACTATCAATAATATAGTTACCATTGTGATTTATGTTAGACACTAATTATTTCTCACCTTGTTTTTAGGGTTCTTCCTTCACTACAACAAAAAAAAATCTTCTTCATCTCTGCCATTAGATTCTTCATCGGTAACATCTTCCTCGGCAAGGTAACATGCTTTCTTGTTCTTATCCTTGAATCTCCTTGGCTTCTCATTCTTGTCATTATCAGGACATCTAGAGGCAATGTTTCCAATCTTATTACATGCAAATAATTTCAAAGGTATCTTACCCTTATATTTACCTTTTCCTCTAGGCAGCCTTTTAGCAAATAAAGCTTCCAATTCTTCCTGTTCTCTTTCTTCAGACATGATAGATTCATAATTATTAGAGTAAAATGTTGAAGAACTATTAGATATCCCCTTTCCTTTCCTAGATGGTGTAATAGTCAATGATGACTTGAAAGTAGCTTCCACTTTAGGCATACTATTGTCATAATTGCTAAATTCAAATGTAGTCAACTTTCCTATTAAAAGCATCAAGAGTAACAACAATAGTTCCTAGACATTTGAGCTCTTGAATAGCTGAAACTCTAATAGAATACTGAGGTAAAATATTTCTCAATAATTTTCTTACCACATCCTCCTCAAGAATATAACCTCCAACACCATGGATTGCAACAACAACCTCTTTTATTCTATGACTACATTGCTCTATTTTCTCATTTTCATGCATCCTAATTTCATCATATTTTCCTCTCAAGCTATGAACCTTTTCCTTTTGTACATGTCGATCTCCACCACAAACAATCTTCAATTTATCCCACATCTCATGAGCAGTATCAAAGTCTTTGACATCTATAAATTTTGCATCTAAAAGAGTACTAGCAATTGCTTCCATAGTAGCAGTGTGTTCTTGTTTGATCTTCAATTTATTTATAGTCATGAATCATGAAGGGATAGTACATTTAGTAACCACATGATCCCAATACTATTCAACCATACCTTTGAGATTCAGCTTCATTCGACCACACCATACTGAATAGTTTTCTCTTGTAAACTTGGGACCTTCCTTTCTCATTATATTTGGATCTTTTCATTGAGCTATTTAAGATTCACCACAATAGAGGGATTTAGATCTAATGCCAATTGTTAATTCTAGATCATATTACTAAGAGGGGAGGGGTGAATCAGTAATCTACCAATTATCCAACTTTCTCAATCACTTTAACTTTACAATAGCATTCACTTCAATTGTAGCAAATGAAAATTATAACCATAAGTGCATCCAAAAAATAATGAAACATTTGACATAGATATTTATCTCATGGAAACCCAAATTGGGAAAAAACCATGGTGGGGATTAGTAACCACTAAATGATGTTTTCTTCTGAAGTATGCCCTGTGAGGAGCTTAACCCTGTTAGGAGTTTACAAAAGAATAGTTAGGTACTACCTGATTAAGGGATTTACCTTTAGGCCTGTTAGGACCTTTACCCTATTAAGAGTAGCCTTGTTAGAGGACTTCAAACAAAAAATAATGTGCCACCTTGTTAGATAATTTACAACAAGGACCTACTAGGATCCACCCAATTAAGGGATTTTGACTGTTGTAACTATTAGGGAACAATAGAAAAATTGATATGTAGAATAGCACTACCTCGGCTTGATTAGATCTACTAAAGAACACAATCTCTTCTTAACACACTTATCTCTACTTTGGCTTGATCACAACTCACACTTTACACTACACTTGTCTAACATATGATCAACACTAAAAACTTTTAACTTCATCCAATATATATTGTTCATCAAGCCCTTAAGTTTTCCACCACCTTAGGATTTCCCTAAATGACTTATAATTAACTTTCAATGTTTGTGCTTGAATTCAACACATCACTACACATATCTCAAAGTGTAAAACAATTTTCCTATACTATGTCAATCAATACAATGATTTACATAGAAAGTTGTGTCCAGGGGTCAAAAATGTTTTGAATACACACTTTCTTCCACTAGAATCATCTTCACACTCTAGCATCATGAAATTTGATGCTAGATTATCACATCCAATCTTTAAGACACATCACCAAATCATGACTGACTCAATCAAATTCATCACAACCTCTATACCGATCACTAATCAAAGATTTAACAACTGTTACTCACGAACTTAAACACTTCAACCTATTAATAAATCTGACTCAACTCACTGGTTATCTAACCTTCACTCTGGTAACTCAAATCAATTGTGATTGCAACTATAGCATCCAAAAACTATTAGCCACCATATCATGTAACCACATTACAAGAAACACCAAATATTTGACAAACCACTCAAATCATCTATCACCTGTTACTAATTGTTCTAGTAGTTGCATTGTTATCCTTCATCTGATCATAACTTCCTTATCAGTCAATATCAAAAGTAGAGGTCATGTATTTAACATTTTGAGACATCCCTAAGTCTTCCATATGAATCACTACAATTGAAACTTACCGCAACACCTTGATCATAAACCTTATACTCAACAACATACTAGAAACACTAAGTCAATACTTGACATCAATGATAACTCAATAAATAATCATCATACAATCAAATATATATCATTACGGCTCCAAAAATCAGTTACCATCACTTCATCAATTATGCCAACACAACAATCATGTTGTACATTCTCCCCATCTTCAATAATGTAAGAGAAAGACATTGTAATGAATGTTCCTAAGGGGAAATATTAGAAATAAATGCAAAGAACATCACAATAAAACACTATATATCTACAATAACCATAGCCTTACAGTTAGTGAATAAAGAAAAAACATTCTAATTTTCTTACAGAAAATATCAACAATGTATTTTAGAAAGGAAAAAATAATAATGTGCTTACATACTGTAATGAAGGTAAGGTAAAGTCTATGGTTTTACATAAGCACAAAATATGGATTTAGATAAGCACATAACATGAATGAAGAGTGAGATTAACTATTGTAAAATAGAGCACCAAAACATTGATATTTTTAAAGTGAAACACAACATTCATGTTGTCGAACAAATTAGCCAAGATTAAAAAAATAGCTCCAAGTTGTAATAGAGAATTTCCAGAAATACTACCATCATAGAGTATATAGGTGTATAGTATGGGCAATTATAGTCTTCAAATAACAATAAGTCAAAGGTGCTTGATGGAAATATACTAAAGAGAAGAGGAATATTCATTGATAAACTTATCATACAACATGAATGAAAAACATCATATGGTAATGGATTTCAGATTCATCTTGTAAAAGAGATGTATAAACTAAGTAGGAAGTACAAGAAAAAAACATATTAATATAATAAAATTTTGACAAATAATTTAAGATCAACATCAAAGTGGAGTGATATGAGTACTTAATGGAATAAATCATCACATAAGTGAGTGAATATAACAATAGAAATTGTTTTGGTTAGTGTCAAAATTATAGTTACAGGAGCATAAAAGGTCAATGTTGTAGTGATATTTCATACTTTAGAGATTAAGAGGGTTTCCAACATAAGGATGCAAGTCTAATTCATGATACATATTAAACAGTATAAGGATACTGATATACATCAACAAGAGAAAAATGACCTTCATTTGAGTGTAATGTTATTAAGATAGAAATGGAACATTAATTAAACTATCATCAAATGACATTTTCCTATGCAAATAAGCCAAATATATTGAAGGAGTGTAAGTTTCATCATCCATTCCTAACAATTAATAAATATTAATATTGAAAAACATTTGTAATCAAAATAAATGATGTATGAGTATGGCATCACATATATAGAGAAAAACCTAGATGAAATAATGGAGTTGGAGATAGGGTTTTTGAGTAGAACAAAGCCACAACTAGTAGAAGAAGCCCACAAAATAACAAAAGTGTCCTAAAAATGATAATGCGGTTGGCCCTAGTCAACACCATCTTTTTTGAAAAAAATAAGCTACAGGAAATGAGTTCTATCTCTGACAAGAAATAATCTTCGAAGGTACGCAGAGATACCAAAAAAATACTCTTTCAATAATTTTAAACGAATATGACCAAGGGTTTTCTATCTTCTTCAAAGAATCAAATGTAGGAACAAGAATGTTTAGAACCCAACAAAAAAACAACCATGACATGAATGATGATAATTAGTAGAAAAATATAAGGGTTTGAATTGAAAGCTCTATATAGTCAAAACCCTCTTTCAATTAAAAACCACGACATGTATGGATACAATAAATAATTATTAAAATCTATTGATGTCGTGGAGAGGTTTGAAACCCTTAAATCAAATACATATATCTAATTAAAAAACTAGTTGCAACCATAAAAGGAAAGCACATGTGTTTCATTCAAAAAAGCTTCAAGATCCTTCAAACATCTATGCAATATCTCCATAAAAACCTCAAGAAAGTAGACATAGAATCCCTAAGCTTGCGACTAGTTAGATTAAAGGTAGAGGAAATCATTTATATTCTGATCTAGTGAAATAATAATTTGCATACTTATAGAAATGCATTAGAACCTCCATCAAGAATCCAAAACCCTTGGAAAGGTGGTGCCCAAAAGTAAAGGCAAAGCGATGTAAAAAGGTTGATATGAAAAACATTGGTTTGAGATTAGGGTTATTATGCTAGGTCCATCGGTTGTAATAAGGGTTTATATATATATATATATATATATATATATATATATATATATATATATATATATATATATATATATATATATATATATATATATATATATATATATATATATATATATATATATATATTTTAAAATTCCTCTAGATTAATGAACATGAGGTACTTAATATATCAACAACACACCTTTATATAAATAATTGTTAATTAATGTGTTTCTCATTACTTAGCATATATGTATATAAAGGTATGTTGTTGTTTTCCATCTTTTGTGAAAATGAGATGTCATTTAATATTATTATATGATGAAATTATGATTCATGTAATAAAGATTAAAATTGAGATATAAACTGATGGAATTTGTAAGTCAAGGGTTCAATTTTTAAACATGTTTAGAGAAAAATTCCAAGAAGGATAGGTGTGCATTTATGATCAAGGTGCCAAGTGTTTAGGGGTTTCACTTCATTTTCAAACTACTTTGAAGATATTGGGAAAGCATCTAGGGGATTTTAGTCAATTTAGGGGTTGTTTGAGTCCTTTTAAACAAAGTTATTGCATATTTTGAAGAGTCATCATGTTGGGCCTTGTCAAATTTGGCTTTTTCACCCTTTTGGAACCTTTTTGGTGTATAACTAGTTGCTAGACTTTAGGGTTTTGGAAGACATCCAATCCAAGTAGTTGGCAATTCACTTTTTTCCTACAACTATTTGGAGAGTTGGATATATAAAGTCATTGTACTCATTTTGGATTTAGTTCCAATTTATGCAACTTTTGTTTTAGAGAGATTTTTTTTGAGTCCTTGAGTAATTTCTGAGAACATTTTCTATAACTCTTTTAGGAATGTATTGTAGTTTCACCTTTGGAGCTTAATAAAGATAGCAGTTTGGATCTACTTTAAGTTTTTTTATTGTGTGCATGTGAGTGATTGATCTATTTTTAAGTGATTCTACATTTGAGTCCTTGGATATATGTATTATTTCAGTGTTTTTGAATATATAATGCATGTTTCATATAGGTTATGAGTTGTGTTGCATGATCTTATAGTTGTTAGTTTGAAATCTTCCTTCTAATGCTATGTGAGATAGGAATTCTTATGAAGTACTCATATATTGAGCATGTTATGTTAAAGTTGTCTCAGGAGTTTCAGTATGTTTATACAATATTATTATCCTTGTATATTTTGGTGCATCACCTTTTTCTTTTCAGTTCATTTATTTCTATCTTATCATTCATTAGATCCCTTTTCTCAAAACATTTAGTTTCAATAGGTCCTTTTAGGTGAAGTACCAGATAGGATTCTACCTGTATGCACCCTAAAATGGTCACCTAGACTTTGGGCCCCATTCTTCAAATTATCAATTCCTTGAATCAATACTTTTTCAATTTTCAAATCAATTTCCTTGATCAAATCCTAATTCTATCATTTATTCGATTATATCCCATGGATTAACCATTTTATCCCAAGTCTTTATTTAATTAAAAGGAATTCCCTCCCCTTTTATTAAATAAAAAGCCTCCGCTTTCCTCTTATCCTAAGTTGCACAAATAAAGCATTATTCCTATTTTATAAAAAGGGAAAAAGGTCTTTTTGTCTCACATGGGGCACAAAAGTCAACTCTTATTTCTCATTGGAGGAGATTTGTGCACAAGGATTGATCCCTCTTCAAGCTCCACCCTTGATTAAATCTTTTGCCTCTTAATCTCCACCGTCTGTTATTCTCATTTCCTATAAAAGAAGAGCTCTCTTCTCATTTTAGGATCCCACTTTTGAATACTAATCTTATGTTGTAGGTTTTCTTGGAGATTTTAGAGCTTTGGAGATCTTGTTGTTCTTAATATTCATTATTGCATCATAGCTTAGTTTCATTACATTTCTAGTTTAGCTTCTTTTATGCTCTAGTTTAGCTCACATAGCTTAATTAGTAAGGACTTGTAATATTTCATTTTCCTTTCATAGCTTACTTGCATGTTCATTATAGCATAGTTGCATTGCATTATCATTCAAGATTCTTGAAGATATTGGCATTCTTTCCCTTGTCTCCATTGAATCTCTCATTGTGTGGTTTACTAGCAAGGTTGTATGCTTCATAGCTCTAGCTAAGAGCTCCATAAACACCCCTGTGACTCCATGCTTAGGGAGCTCTAGGTCACTTTTTCAAGGTTTCCCATTTATGGATTCTCTTGGAAGTAATGACTTAGAGAAGTGAACAATTTAAGTGTACATTTTTGGCGCCCATCATGGGGTAGAAAACTCTTGCTTTTGTCCTTCTTTTTATGCATTTATGTACTTTTTGTTGTCATTATTTTGCTTGCTATTTCGGCTCTATTTTCTATTTTTCTGACAGATTATCATATGACAGTCTTCTAGTATCATGCGATATTTTATTATATACCTGTGTGATACTTTTCCAGTAAAAGTGTCATGCGGCCATACAAGTTTCTATCGCAGAGACATAAAGGATTTCATCATCTGGACACAGTGCAATCTGTCATACAGAAAGGAAGTATCGCACTAGTATACTGTGAAGTATTGTGCGATTCTTTTTTTGATAGAACTATCACCCAAACTTGGAAGTGACTATTTTAGATCTTTTAGCTTGCAAGATTCAAATTTTTTGGCTTCTGGTTTTAATCTGCTATGTTAAGGATAGAGTTTCATTTCCAGAATTATTTGATTTTGATGTGCTAACCATTGTGGGGCTAACAAGTTGTTCTTGTAGGTGTGCCCTCATTGCTTGAAATATTTTCTCAAAAGAATGCATGTCAAAGCTCCAAATGCACAAGGGCTACTAATCATTTTTGTAGGGCTGCCCAAAGCATAAAAAAAAATCGAGTGCTTGTTCATTTATTTCATTTCAAGTGTGGCATATACTAGTTGTTTCTTTCTTAGGCACTTAATATCTTGTTGTAGGAGTCTTTTAGTGGTAGGAGAGTATGCTCTTCACCCTTGTGGTGAAAAATGTACTCCTAAATTGTGCACTTCTCTAAGTCATTACTTCCAAGAGAATCCATAAATGAGAAACCTTGAGAAAGAAACCTAGAGCTCCCTAAGCATGGATTCACAAGGGTGTTTATGGAGCTCTCAACTAGAGCTATGAAGCATACAACCTTGCTAGTAAACCACACAATGGGAGATTCAATGGAGACAAGGGTGAGAGTAACAATATCTTCAAGAATCTTGAATGAAAATGCAATGCAACTATGCTATAATGAAGATGCAGTTAAGCTATGAAAGGAAAATGAAAGTATTACAAGTCCTTACTAGTTAAGCTATGTGAGCTAAACTAAAGCATAAAGGAAAGATAAACTAGAAATGTAATGAAACTAAGCTATGATGCAATGATGAATACTAAGAACAACAAGATCTCCAAAGCTCTAAAATCTCCAAGAAAACCTGCAGCATAAGATTAGTACTCAAAAGTCAGATCCTAAAATGAGAAGAGAGTTCTTTTATAGGAAATGAGAGTAAAAGATGGTGGAGATTAAGAGGAAAAATATTTAATCAAGGGTGGAGCTTGAAGAGGGATCAATCCTTGTGCACAAATCTCCTCCAATGAGAAATAAGAGTTGACTTTTGCGCCCCATGTGAGACAAAAATGCCTTTTTCCCTTTTTATAAAATAGGAATAATGCTTTATTTGTGCAACTTAGGATAAGAGGAAAGCGGGGACTTTTTATTTAATAAAAGGGGAATGAATTCCTTTTAATTAAATAAAGACTTAGGATAAAATGGTTAATCCATGGGATATAATCGAATAAATGATAGAATTAGGATTTGATCAAGGAAATTGATTTGAAAATTGAAAAAGTATTGATTCAGGGAATTGATAATTTGAAGAATGGGGCCCAAAGTCTAGGCGACCATTTTAGGGTGCATACACTACCTACTCTAGAGATTCAATCCATCTTTTAGGTGACCCACTACCTATGAGTGTTTCCATGTTACTCTAGAAAGATAAGTTATGCAACTTAGCATAGGGTGTAGTTTTTAAGATTAATTTTTATTTCTTGCTAGTTTTGATGTGCTATCAGTAAGTTTTAGACTTATGAGAGGTTAATTTTAGCATATCTAGTAACTCTGTGGAAGGAAGGAACAAGGAGCCAATATTTTCTTCACTCTTATGAGAAGAATACAAATTAGGAGTTCTAGTTCATTTGAATATTTCTACTTGTCTCTGCCCAAATGACAAGGGAGAATAGAAAGAAGAACTCCATCAAAAAGAGTTTAGTCACCACCTCTTTCAAGAGACACAAGGAGGAGAGGAAGGCCATCAAAGAAGGAAATTGATAGGAATTCCGCTTCACCAAGTGTTAGAATAGAGCTTTTAGATCCTACTTTATCTGCTATTTCATTTTCAGTAGCAACAAGTAGTCTATTTTCATTAAGTACTTTTGTCTCAGCAAGTAATTTTCTTTCAGTGCCAAAAAGTACTTTTGTACCTATATTTTCTATACTCGTTGTACCATTTTAGGCCAAAATTAATGCCAGTATATATGCCTTTGTCCTATTTAATGAGGGTAGCCCATTAAATCTATCCCAGTATGATGACATAGCATTTGCGGTCTTGAGGAGTCTCTCAAATTTTACTGGAGAGGGTCAAAATAATCCCTTTGAGAATATAAGAGACATAGCTAGTATTTGTAATGTACACCACATCACTATAGAGAGTGCAGTTGTCAGGCTACTTGCAACATCACTAAAAGGGAAGGATTTGTAATGGTCTAGGAGTCTAGAAGTTGGATCAATTAACTAATGAGATCAACTTGGAGATGCATTGAGAAAGTTTTTTGAAGACAAGTCAAACCACTTATCACTTGTTGAGAATCTAACCACCATTAAGAGAGATCCTCAAGAGAAAATGATAGATTTCAACACCCATTTAAAAAAAATGTGGAATAGAATCCCTATCATGGTGAGGCATTCTACAGACTGTGCATTTTTGTATTATTTGAAGAGTTTGAACAATGATATATTAGTAATGATACAGTTTATGGGGGGTAATTTTTTTTCCCAAGCCTTTAGTATTGTTATTAGGGAAGAAAATAGTCTTATCCAAGTGAGAAATATAGATCCTATGCAACCTATGCCTATTTTCCTAGATATTCAACCTAAAATACCTCTACAAATACCACCTTTTTCTCCTTTACTTGTTGTTTTAGTGTTACTGGCTACTATCATTCGTGAAATATCTACTACATGTCCTTCTTAGGAGCTATAAGAGATCAAAAGTAGTTAGAAAAAGATTGAAAATATATTGAAGACCTTAGGAAATGAGCTAGTAAGCATTAAAAAGTAATAATTCCATAGTAGATAGCCTTATCAACAACAAAAAATGGTGGAAATCAGCCTTACCAACAACAAAATCAAGGTTAGTAGTACCAAGGCAATAGGAAGCCTTTCCAAGGAAATTGAGGCAATTTTTCACGTACCAGGAAAAATTTGAATCAAAGGCCTTTCCATGCTTATGCTCCAACACCTCTTAATGTAGTTAGAGTCTTGTTCCTATTTAAAATAATATCATAGTAGACTATGAATGGTGCTATCCTTACAACCATCCTCATAGCCAAGCTATGTGTTCAAATGGAGTTATCGACCAAGTGTTGATGGTGTAGAGTGCCTCAAGTTCACAACCAACTATATCTAATGATGGATATAAACAACAACAAGATCCACCTCTAGTTGTTACTACTTTCCTAAATTGGCAGGAAGAGGAATTTTATGAAGTAGGGATGATTCTCCAATTGTAGCAAATACAAGAGCCAAGAAGAGATCCCTGGTGACCTATCAATAGAAGCAAGTAAAGGTAAGCAAGCTAAAACTATAGAATCATCTACTTCTCAAATGCCTCACATTTTGCAAATAAATCCTTAGGGAGCTAGCAACAAGCAACCACAACATTAAGAAGATCCTACTAGTCTTAAGGTCCATCAAAAGGTACAACTACTATTCCTTTAAATTTTGTGGAAAATATGAAAAATATGAATGTTAATAAAATGACTACATGGGATTATTTAGCCATTCCCGGTCAAGATGACTTGCTACAATCAACTTTTTCTGAAAGGAGAATACCTAGAAATGTTGTTGATGATCCTCTTAAAGCTATTTTTATGAACACACCTTAGGATAGCAACAAGCCACTAGGAAAGGATGGTAAGACTCCCATGTTTTATGTCTCTTTGATAATAGGGGATAAGATGGTTCATAATTGTATGGTTGATAGTGGGGCCACTAGTTCAGTCATGCCTAAAAAATAGTAGACCAATTAGGAATAAAATACCTACCTCTTGATAAAGGAGTAGTGCAATTTGATGGTTCAACTATTAGTACTATAGGTGTTATTAAAGATGCAAGCCTTACTCTTCATGCCTATCCAAATTTTTCCATTTCTCAGAACATATTTTTAATTGACCTTCCTCCTTATTTTTCCTTGTATCTATCAAGAGATTTTACTACTAAGATAGGAGGTTATTTGTCCTTATATTGGTCCCACATGTTGTTTAGGACCAGATATAGGACAATGGTGACCATTAAGTCTAAGGTTCCTGCTAAACATCATATTGAGCTGTATGTACCTAGTGCTATAAATGTCAACTATGTTGTGTTTGATCATGATGAACACACACTGCTATCCAATAACCAAATACCTAAATTGATGAAATTCCATACATTCTATTAGATGAATGGGAAAAAAAATGTTCATGAAAATTAGAACAAAAAAATTCAAGAAGCTAGTTTGGGGGTTTATATGTTTCATGAACTTGAATCAATGATGCAAAACCATATGAATAAAGTAAAATAATAGTCTGATCATCAAAATGAGGTGTGGAAGATATATTTTGACGTGTCTAGAAGTAAGAACATATTTGGTGGGGGTGCATTTTTTTTTTCTCCTTACAAGATGATAAGTATTATTTAACTTTTTATTTTGCATTTTCATGTATTAACAACACTGCTGAATACAAAGGTTTGATTCAAGGCTTGGAATGGGATAGGACGAGGAAGATTAACTCCCCTAAAGTGTTTTGTGACAATGAGTTTATTTTCAATCAAGTCATATCTTTGTATGTTTCTAAAAATTATTCTTTGAAGTCATACAAGCATATGGTATGGGATATGATAAAATAGTTGAATGCTTTTAATTTGATTTCTATACCTAGGAGTGAAAATCAACATGTAGATAGGCTAGCTGCAATAGGTGCACAATTCGATATTCCTAATGACATTAGTAAATAAAAGGTGTAGAAGCATGTGAAGGTGGTTGTTAGGCCTTCTATTCACAATAATAATACTCATCAGAAATTTTTTGAAAGTAATGAGAAGATTTTGAGTTTTCTATTAGAGTAAGATGTATTTTCAGTCGCAAATTAGAAAATGTCAAACAAACAAATGGTGAGTGAGTTATTCAGTTGAAATATAATAAGTTACCCAAGGGATAGTTAGCCTGGAGTTTATTTTCCACATTGATGATCATATTAACAAGAGTAAAACTAGTATGTAGATCAAAGAAGACCATTATGAGGAGCTAGATATTTTCAAAGGTAATCTCCTAAAAATTGGTAAATTTTTTTCTCAGCAAGAAATGCAAGCTTTTGTAGAGTTATGTCAAGAATTTCATGATGTTTTTGCCTAGGAATAGTCTAATTTAAAAGGGTTTGATCCTAAAATTATACAACATACCATAGAATTAGTGCCAAATGCAAAGCCTATTAAGTAGAAACAAAGGCCCCCAAATCCAAAGCTTGAATCCCTTATGATCAAGGAATTGACCAAACTTATTAAGGGGGGTATTATATATGAAATCAAACACACAAGTTGGGTCTCTAAGCTTGTCCTTGTTAGGAAGAAAAATGGGGAAAATAGACTTTGTGTTGACTTTAGAGACCAGAATAGAGCCTCTCATAAATACCATTATCTATTACCCTCAATGGAACAAATTATTCAAGTAGTTGTTGGTTCTGAGAGCTTTTCCTTGATGGTTATTTAGGTTATAACCAAGTTTTAGTGAAATATGAGGATCAACATAAAACAACCGTCACTACTAAAAGGTGAATTATGTCCTACAAGATAATTCCTTTAGGCTTATCTAATGATGACACCACCTCTCAAAGGGAAATGGATATGGCCTTTAAACACATGTTGTATAAAATGGTGATGGTATATCTTGATGACATTAGTGTTCTCTAAGAAGGTTGATCAATATTTATCACATCTAAAACAAGCCTTTGAGAGATCTAGGGAGTTTGGTATATCTCTTAACCCAAAAGAATATATCTTTACACTCCATGAAGGTAATATTTTTGGACACATTATGTCAAAACATGGGATAATGATTAATTCTAAAAGAGTTAGAGAAATTTTGGAACTGCCTTTACCCAACCATTTAAATGGTCTACAAATCTTCATAGGAAGAATTAACTTTGTGAGAAGGTATATGCCTAATATTGCTAATATTTTAAAGCCTCTAACTTCTATGTTAAAGAAAAATATAGTGTTTAGCTAGACTAGGGAGGCCAAGAATAGTTTTCAAGCCCTTGAGGAAGCTTTGCCAGCAAATCCTACTTTAGTAAACCCAAGTTTCTCAAAGGATTTTTTTTCTTTATGCACATGATAGCCTAACTACTATTTATGCAATACTTGTACAACAAAATGATGAGGGCTTTGAGAAACCCATTTTCTTCTTTATTAAAGGTGTGGAGGATAATGAGAAAAGGTACAATTTTATGGAGAAACATGTTCTTATTATTGTTGGGAGTCTCAATAAATTTAGGCATTGGTTTCTAATAATATAATTCATATAATGGTGGCCCAATCTAGTGTAAGGGAATTCTTGGTGAGCATAGATTTAAATGAGAAAAGGGCTGGTTGGAGTACCAAGGTAATGGAGTATGATGTTGTTATCAAAGTAACTAAGCTTGTAAGAGGGAAGGGTCCGTGTGAGCATATGGCTAATGAACTTGATTTAGAAGATGAAACTATTGAAGAAACAACCTTGGTCACCAATGATGCACCTACAGTTGATGAACCAACAAGTTGGGTGAGAGAAATAACTCACTTTTTATAAAAAAGTGAGTATCCACCTGGTCTTAACATAACCAAAAGGAGGTATTTTAGTCTACAATCTGTCTCTTATGTGATGAGTGATAATGTTCTATTTAGAAATGACCATAGTGGTGTTCTTTTAAGATGCATTGAAAATGATTATATTAATAAAATATTTCATGAATTCGATGATGGAACCTCCAGGGGTCACTTTTCCCCAAGAAATGCTACTTGAAAAATCATGAGGGATGACTATTACTGGCATAGTCTATTTAAGAATGCCCATAGTTAGGATATGAAGTGTGTTAAATGTTCCTCATTTGTAGTTAAAGAGAGGTTTTTAGCTTTAAAGTTGTATCTAATTCAAGTAGAGAAGCCCTTCATGAGATGGGGCATTGATTTCATAGGATTTATTAATCCACCTTCAAGTGCAGGGCATAAGTGTGTCCTCATTGCCACTCATTATTTTACCAAATGGACTGACGCAGTGACTTTGAAAGAGACCAATAAATTTGTTGTTCTTCATTTTTATGATAATATTGTAACTAGATTTGGAGTATTAGAATCCATTATTTTAGATAATGCCTTGGAATTTGTGGGTTTAAGAGTAATTGGGTAGGCTATAAAAAATGGTATCTACTTGAAAACATCCTCAAATTATTATCCTTGATTTAATGGTTTATCAAAGTCTACTTATAGGAATCTAATAAGGATAATTAAGAGGAAGCTGCAGAATAGTTAGAGGGATTGGCACACTAAGTTGAAATTTTCCCTATGGGTAGATAGGATAACCCCTAAGAGATCTCTTGGTAATTATCCATATGTGCTAGTGTATAGAAAGGAGGAAAGGTTGCCTATATCTATAGAGCTTCCTGCACTTGATCTTGTTAGTTAGGTTGTTATGTTTGAAGAAAATGACCCAACGCAAGTCAAGTATGCTCAAATTTTAGAGTGGAAGAAACAAAGGATAAAGAAATGAAGATAATTAAGCATAAAAAACTCAAAAAAAGAGGACTTTTGATAAGAAGGAAACTCCTATAATTTTTTGAGAAGGTGATGTTGTTCTAAGGTGGGATGAGTTGAAAAGCATACCAGGAAAAGGTGCAGGAGCACCTAAGAACCAGGAGATCAAAGGATCATGAAAAGATAAATTTAATTCATATTTGAATTTATAAGGTCATTTCATTGTATATTGAGTCAATTTGAATCAATGTAAGGCTGTGAAAGCCAAATGGTAAAAGTTGTCATGATTGCACAACTAGGTCCTAGATTGGTCAAATGTGTCAAATAATGTAAATGTACCAATGAGAGGGTAAAAATGATGTAAAACATCATTTAGTTTCCATTGAAGTGTATTTGGAAGGTTCTAAATGGGTTAGAGTCATTTTGTATAAAAAAATTGCAAAGTGCAACTTTGCAAAATTGTAAATTTTGAAAATGTTGCACCAAAAGTTGTAATGGGGTAGTTGGTCAGTTTAGATGGAAGTTGAAATGTTGTAAAATGTCAAGAAAATAATAAAGGAACTTCAAATGGTCAAGATTACCATGGTTCTAAAGTTAGAGAAGGAATTTTGAAGATGTAACATTCACATCTCTGTCTCTCACTCTTTTGCAGACTTTGGGGATAGTCATGGAGGTTTTTCATGAAAATATGAGTTGAACTTATGAAATGATGAATAAGAGTTGAGGTATATATGGGGGAACACCATAAAAAAAAATAAATTTTAATGTAACTTTTAGAGAAGCAATAAAGGTTTGAAATTTGTATGTTGACAGTTTATTAAAGTCACGTCACTTACTATTATTGAGTATTTTCTTGTGTGTTTTTGCATTGAACTAGTCTTAAATCTGATAATGATGGGTTGGTGAGTTAAGAGAAATTTGAATCCATTTTGATGGTTAGATATGATGTATTATGAAAGATCCAATAATTTTTACAAAAGCTACTAGTAAACCCTCCTTAACAGACCACTGTGAAAGGGTTTGTGTTTAACTCAAAATTTCACTGTTGCAAAATTTAGATTCCTGGGTCATTCTAAAGTATACTCACATCTTTATTAAGTGCACTTGGTCTTAAATCAAATGGTTCAGTGTTATGGAAGAAATTTGATACCCTAGAAACCTATAACCATGAATTTTGAGTCTTTTTTGATAATAAATTTGTCTTTGTACGGGGGCATAAATCTTTAATGAACTGTTGGATTTTTCTCAAATTTTGATATGTTAGAGGAAACCTAGTTATCCACATTTTGACTGGAGAGATTTACCTAATGATGTCTAGAATGAAAGTTGTTGACTACAAAGTACATGTCTAGAAAACTATCATTAAAATGACAGTCACATTAATGTGGATAGTCAAATATATGTTTGGACTATTGGTCTTTGATGCACAAAACCATTTGATATGACACATCTGAGACTATAATGATTTAATTTTTGTGTTGAAGCACTCTGACCAATGGTTGGTCATCATTTATGGATTTTTTTTTGTATATGGACAATGATGACAATTTTGATGAAATTAAACTTGTGTTTGATCTCTAATCAGAATAGATAGAGTAATGATGTGTTTTATTTCCAAGTAGGTTTGGGACTAGTAACAATATATTATACATTGAAGAGTTAAAATTCATGAAAAAGTATGACCAATAAATGCGATAAGGTAGGGACACATTTTGTTAATCAGATTTAATAAGTTACATGAAGGATGGACAAAGAACTAACGCTTGTGTATGCAAGGTAGTGTGAAGGATTGGTGCATGATTTGCATTAAAGGATGTTGATCTATAAATTGGTGTGATCATGACTCAAATGGATAGAGATAAAAATGAGAAGGGTTTATTGATGGTAAGACTGGTATGCTGGGTTATGACATTGCCCCACAAAATTTTGATTGATTGTTGTTTAAGATTGAATATTGGAGAGAGGTTAAATATTATTGGAATGTAAAGCTTATTAGATGCCTCAAAACCATCCTTTGGGTGTTCATGAAATTATTTTTGTGTGTTGATATGCCTCTAACAAGTTGTTTATATGATGAAATGATGCTTGGATCAGATGGATCCTAACAAATTTTTGAGTTTTTTATGATGCTCTACATCAAATTGGTATCAGAGATAGAAGAGCCTAAGAGTGTGAGTAGTGGAAACTCACATGAGGACCTAGCTTCTAATGAAATGGTATTTGGTTTTTCTAATAGTTCTTGGTTGCAGGTGCTCTCCATTCTAGCTCCAAGAAGGTAGACAAGGAAGGTCTATTAGGACCAAGGGATGGTTAATTGGTTTCCAAGATACTAGTGAGAGAAGAAAGGAAAAGAATCATAGGTGAGAAAAAAATTAATTTGGTAAGGTGAAGTAGCATGGATAGGTGGACATGAGGTTGGTAAATCACCATGGGTAGTAGCCATTGAAAACTCCATTGATAGGAGTACAAGAGAGATTGTTTGAAGATAAAGATAACATAGGCATAAAATAAGACAAGAAGAGAAAGATTCATAAAGAGAAAAAGGCAAAATCAAGACAAAGGTGAATATTTCACTCAAAATTTCTCTTGTAGGTCATTGTGCACACATTTCCAGGAGCCGTGGAAACTTTTCAAGGTCAGGAGTATGGTGTAGGATCACCTAAGCACCAAGAGGATAAAGAGGTCAATGGATCATGAAAAAACCAATTTAATTCATATTTTAATTTATAAGGTCATTTAATTAGATATTGAGTCCATTTGAATCAATGTAAGGATATGCAAGACAAATGGTAAAAGTTATCATGATTGCACAACCAGGTCCTAGATTGGTCAATTGTGTGAAATAATGTAAATATACCCATGAAAGGGTAAAAATAATGTCAAATTTCATTTGGTGTCCATTGAAGTGTATTTGGAAGGTTTGTAAATGGGTTAGAGTAATTTTGTATCAAAAATGAAAAAAATTACAAAAGTTGCAAAAGTGCAACTTTGCAAAATTGCAAATTTTGAAAGTTTTGCACCAAAAGTTGTAATGGGGTAGGTTGTCAGTTTAGATGGAATTTGAAATGTTGTAAATTTTCAAGAACATTATAAAGAAAATTTTAATGGTCAAGATTACCATTCTGGCCAAGTTAGAGAAGGAATTTTGAAGATATAACATTCACATCTCTAACTCTCACCCTTCTACATACTTTGGGGATAGTCATGGAGGTTTTTCATGAAAATATGAGTTTAACTTCATGAAATGATGAATAAGATGTTAGAATAACTAAGAGGGGGGTGAATCAGTTATCCACAGTCCCAAATCAAAATGTATAATCCAAAACAAATTACTTAAACTTCTGCAGCTCGGTAACATAAAAATACTATACTGTCTATGCTTTTACCGATTACCAGTCATTAACATATAATGATTACCGACCAAATCTAACATGCAATATGTAAACTATGATAAGAAACAATCATCACAATCAACACATAACACAAGAGATTTAACGTGGAAACCCTATGAAGGGAAAAACCACCTGGGATCAGCAACCCAAAAATATTCACTCTTCTGAAGTGAGGTCAGTGAAGACCCAACCTTGTTAAAGGTTATAAACACACTGTTAGGTGTGACCTTATTAGAGGATTTAAGACCAACCGTTATCATCCAACCAACATTCACTATGGGGTTGATAGGATAACAATTTTCATTCTATGAATGATACATAAAAAAGACTTTCAAGTCCACTTGGTTAAGAGATTTCTCTGTATACAATGGTTAAACTGTAACAACAGTTTGATCTGAATACAACACAACTTTAATTGCAAATTATCAGATCCATTCTTAATCTCATTCAAATCCTTTGATCAATGTATCTATTCTATTTCAATCAATTTCATTGACTTACTATCACTCGGTAAACTCTGCAGTTAGGTTCTTCTTTAACCAGTTTGATCAGACATACATGAAGCTCGTTCATGCAATAGCTCTGTAGTTTTTTTCTTTAGGCATCTTTTTTATAATGAAACTCTAATCTCCTATATCGATAGGTAAACCATTTTCTTCTGCTCCATTAGATTTTGCTGCTTATTCTCATTTGTCCATTTTTTTGCTTAAACCTTCCTCGGTTGTCATGTCAGTAACACATTTTAATCTCATCCTTTAGATCTTCCTTGAATTTTGCTAGTCGTTGATCTTCCCTAACAAATATTATCCGTTACCTTGAATTCATAACACCTTACAACTCATCAATCCTTATCGGCTAAACTAATCATTTAATTCCTTTGCTCTGTTTGGTTAACAAAGAAATGCATCAGTGAACCCAAGCTTGGTTTATAGTGTGCTCGGTATAAACTACACTTCGTCAGTGTATACTAAAATGATTCATCATCCAACCACACTGTCTTGTGTCTTTTAGCTCTATTCTTCATCATAGATGAATGAAACATAATCAATTCAATAACATAAGGTCATAGACTCATCAACAAGTTACTCAATGTATTCTTTATATTCATCTGTCATATCCATCTTCCTCATGTAGATATTTTTGTACTTGATCTCTTTTACTCCTTTTCTACAGATGTTTCAGTATAGTAACTTATAAGATAAGTGTTGTCAAACTAGTTGACATCAATGACAACATATTACTGATTTAATCATATTACATATCTAATCAACAACTTAGTGATCTCTAATCACAGATCTTCAATTAGGTTCTAAATCAGTTGTAGTTCATCAATCTCTCCCTTTGGCATTGATGGCAACTCAAGTAATATGAAATATACCATACACATACCAAACATGTATTCTACAACTCTATGATCAAATGCTGTATAAGCTCTCCCTAGCTTAATATGTTTAATCACTACGTTACTCAACAACATTACAAATGCAGCTTTGACATTCTAGAGATATGCTCTTTTCAATTCTCAGGTTCCTGCTTCTGTTCTCAGTAACTAATCTTCAATGCTATCCCTTTCTTTTAGTTTGTCTCTCCCTTAGATAGATGTCTCTCATTGGTGCATATTATTTCATATTAGTTTATCTCTCCCTTTGACAACAATGCCAAAAAATAAAATAAACATATAGCTCTGTGTGTTTTATTAGTCTTTATGCTACTGTAGAGCTCTATTATCTGGTGCATACTCTATATCTCTGTATACTGATATGCCAATTTTTTCTAATTCTCCAAACTTTTCACAGCCTTAGACATGATCCAAAGTGTGAACTATGCTGCATCAACATGAATGATCTTCTAATAAGATTAGGTTGATGCAACATCCAGATCACATTAGTGACCGGTAGATAGGGGACAAACCCTAAGTCTAGTCCTCAAGTACTCAAATGTATCCTTCGGTAGAGCGTTTGTAAATATGTATGCAAGTTGTTCTTTTGATGTAACAAACTCTAGCTTCACTTGCTTCTCCTGTACTTTTTCTCCTAAGTAGTGATACTTAATAGATATATGCTTTGTTTTAGAGTGCATCACTGGATTCTTTGAAATATTAATTACACTGGTGTTGTCACAATATATAATCACTGGCTCAGTGATTACCTCATTCATACTTTCAAACACTTTCTTAATAGATGCAATGTTTGAATAGTTTGTAGCAGCAACAACATACTCTGCTTCAGCTGTAGACTGAGAAATACAAGCTTGCTTCTTACTCATCCATGTAACAAGTCTTTCCCCAAAGAAAAATGCTCCTCCGGTGGTACTTTTTTTGTCATCCACATTTCCAGCCCAATTAATGTCAGTATATACCTTCAGTTCAAACTTGCCTTCCTTAGGATACCATAATCCATAATCTTTTGTTTTCTTCAGGTATCTTAAGATTCTCTTTGTAGCAACCATGTGTGACTCCCTAGGATTTGTAGAAAATCTTGCAACAATTCCCACATCATGTGCTATATCTGGTCTACTATGTACTACATGCATTAACTTACCAATCATAGATCAGTACAATGTCTGGTTCACCTCTGTAGTTTCATCTTCCTTAGTCAGTTTTCATCTAGTATCCATTGGTGTTCCTACAGGTTTAGCATCTTCCACGCCAAATCTCTTCAATACTTTCTTGATATATTTAGATTGTGTGATGAATATCCCATCACTCTACTGAATCACTTGTAGTCCTAGAAAGAAATTAATCTCTCCAAACATAGACATTTCAAACTCTTTTCTCATTTCATCAGCAAAGGCTTCACATATGTGATCTTGACCTCCAAAAATAATATCATCCACAAATATTTTAGCAATAAGAATAGTATCTTCAATTTCTCCTTTCATATAGAAATTATTGTTCTCACTTGTTCTAACAAATCCAATACTTAAAAAATAAGTATACAGCCTTTCATACTAGGCTCTTAGTGCTTGCTTCAAACCATATAAAGCTTTATGTAATCTACATACCATGTCTTTGTTATCTGGATCAACGAACCCTTCTGGTTGTTCTATGTAGACCTCTTCCTCAAGTATTCCATTCAAAAATGTTGACTTGACATCCATTTGATAAACTTTGAACTTTTTGTGTGCAACATATGCAAGTAACATTCTAACTCCTTCCAATCTAGCAACACATGCAAATGTTTCACCACAATCAATTCCTTCCTCCTGTGCATATCCTTTGCATACCAATCTAGCTTTATTTCTTGTTACCTCTCCATTTTCATTCATCTTGTTCTTGAATATCCACTTAGTACCGATAACATTCTTATCTTTAGGTCTGGGTACTAAGGTCTAGGTTTTGTTCTTCTCTATATGTTTTATTTCCTCTTTCATTGCATTAACCCATTCATCATTTTCTAATGCAATTTTTACATTCTTCAGTTCATATTCACAAACTAGACATGTACCTTGTCTTGTCTTACTCCTTGTTTGCATGCCAGCTTGTCTGTCTCCAATAATTTGTGTCTCAGGATGATGTCTTCTAAAAAATCTAGCCAGCACATGATCTCTTCTTTCTTGTTCATCCTGTGTAGGTTCATTTTCTTGCTCAGTAGGTCCATCCCGCTCATCGATTTCTCTTTCCTGTTCCTCGATGTTGTTTTCCTATTGACCGGTTGTCATAGTTTACAGCTTCAGTAGAAACTCAAGTTGTTCAATGTAAGTGAATCTACCATAGTCTTCTAGTTCCTTTCTACTTTCCTCTGCATTCTTGTCATCAAACTCATCAACATGAACATTGGTAATTTCAATCATTTTATTTGTAACTCTGTTCAGACACTTGTATGCTTTAATTTTAGTGGAATATCCTAGAAATATCGCTTCATCACCTTTTGAGTAAAACTTTCCATTTCTCTCATCTTTCAAAATAAAACATTTTCTTCCAAAAATTCTAAAATAACTTACAATGGGTTTGTGTCCAAACCATAACTCATAGGGTGTCATGTTAGTTTCCTTCTTCAGTTGTACTCAGTTCAAAACATAAACAGCTGTGCTGACAACTTCTCTCTAGTATATCTGGGCAACATTCTTTTCAATCATCAATGTCTAGCACAGTCAATGATTGACCTACTCCTCCTTTTAGCAATGCCATTTTGCTAAGGTGTCCTTAGTGCAGAGACCTGTCTTTTAATACCATGCTCATTATAGAAATTAGTAAATTCATCAGAGATAAATTCACCTCCTCTATCAGATATTAAGCATTTCAATTCTTTACCAGTCTCTTTTTATACTTTAGCTTTATACCACTTGAACATTTTGAATACCTCAGATTTTTCTTTCAAGAACATGACAGTCATCAACC
Source organism: Chamaecyparis obtusa (assembly GCA_027943335.1). NCBI lineage: Eukaryota > Viridiplantae > Streptophyta > Pinopsida > Cupressales > Cupressaceae > Chamaecyparis > Chamaecyparis obtusa. Next base: position 922,950 of record BSBK01002490.1, on the reverse strand, counting down.
TAGTATAATCATCAACAAAAAGAATAAAGTATCTATCTCCATAATAACTCCGAGTTCTCATAGGACCACATAGGTCGGTATGGACCAACTCAAGTATCTTCTTTGTTGAATAATCTTTTCTTTTGAAACTAGATTTAGTCATTTTACCTTTTTGACATTCATGACACATAACATGATCACATTTAGACAAGTTAGGCAGACCTCTAACTCTTTTCCTTTTACTGATCTTAATCATGTTATCAAAATTCACATGGCATAACCTCTTATGCCACAACCAAGCATCTTCATTTTTCATCAACAAGCAAGAAGACTCATTAGTATCAAGATAAAATAGATTACCTCTTGATTGTGCTCTAGTTCCAACTAGTCTTCCTCCATCATCAAAGATTTTCACTTTCTTGCTCTCAAAAGCAACTCGGTGACCTTAATTATTCAGCTGTGCCACACTTAGAAAATTATAGCTAAGTTCTTCTACCCAATAAGCATTTTCACATTTTATTCTATCATTTATCATCAGGGATCCTTTACCTCTTACCATACAGGGTGTGTCATTACCCATCTTAACAGATTGTCCGTTATATTGCTCAAGATGATCAAATTTATCATCATCACTGGTCATGTGATGTGTACATCCATTGTCTATGACCCATGTATTATTTTTATTAACTTTTGAGATCAGTGTTGTTTCTACATGTTTTTCTTCTTCTTCAAATTCATCTTTCATAGCAACAAATACAACTTCTACATCATCATCAGAATCAGATTCAAACTAATTTTCTTCTGCTATGTAACATACCTTTTTACCTTGATCATTATTGTCTCAGTTGTCTCTATTATTATGTCGGTAACTGCTATTATTTCTTCTCCCATAGCTTCCTTCAGATCGATCTTTGGCTCTTTCATCATCTTTCTTATGTGGACATCTAGCAGCAATGTGGCCAAGCTCTTTATAGTTAAAGCATACTAAAGGTAACTTACCTCTATATCTTCCTTTTCCTTTAGGCAACCTTTAGGCCATAAGAGCTTCAAGTTCATCAAGCTCATCATCGATATTGCTATCACTATCATCCTTATTATTCCTACTACTAGACTTACCAATCTTTAGAGAAGTCATGAAAGCGGATTCAACATTCGATACAACACTATTATCATAATTGTTCAATTCAAATGTTGTAAGCTTTCTAATTAGATTATCAAGAGTGAGTGTGTTGTTAGGTGCTGACCTATTTTCATGAATTGCAGATATCCTGATGGCATAGATAGGCAATAAGGTTCTAAGAATTTTGCTTACCACAATGTCTTCATCAATAACTCCATCCGATGCTCTAATAGTGTGAACTACCTCTTTTATCCTATTTGTGTATTGCACAATGTTTTCACCTTCTTTCATCTTCATGTCATCGAATCTACCTCTTAGGCTTTTGGCTCTTGCTCTCTTGACATTCACATCTCCACTATATATTTGAACAAGTTTATCCCACATCTTCTTAGTAGTATCATAATCCTTGATGTCTTCAAATTTAGCATTTGAATAGGCAGCAACAATCTCCATCATGGTAATATTATGTTCATGCCTATCTCTTAGTTGATCAAGGGTCAAGGGACTAGTGGGCGGTGCAAGGTATCCATTCTCCATCAGATCTAGTGCAGAATTCCCAATTCTAGATACATGCAACTTCATTTGACTTTGCCATATTGTGAAGTTGTCCTTGTTAAGCTTAGGCACTTCCCTCTTAAACATTTTGAAACCTTTGTGCTGAAGTCCTTAAAACTCTTTTCCAAGCAACCACAGCTCTGATACCAATTGTTAGAATAATTGAGAAGGGGGTGAATTAGTTATCCATAGTCCCAAATCAAAATGTATAATCCAAAATAAATTACTTAAACTTCTACAACTTGATAACATAAATATACTATACTATATGTGCTTTTACCGATTACCAGTCATTAACATATAATGATTACCGACCAAATCTAACATGCAATATGTAAAGTATGATAACAAACAATCATCACAATCAACACATAACACAAGATATTTAACATGGAAACCTTATGAAGGGAAAAACCACCTTGGACCGGCAACCCAAAAATGTTCACTCTTCTAAAGTGAGGTCGGTGAAGACCCAACCCTATTAAAGGTTACAAACACACTGTTAGGTGTGACCTTGTTAGAGGATTTAAGACCAACCATTATCATCCAACCATCATTCACTATGGGGTTGACAGGATAACAATGTTCATTCTATGAATGATACATAAAAAAGACTTTGAAGTCCACTTAGTTAAGAGATTTCTCTATATACAATGGTTAAACTATAACAATAGTTTGATATGAATACAACACAACTTTAATTGCAAATTATCAGATCCATTCTTAAGCTCATTCAAATCATCTGATCAATGTATCTATTTTGTTTCAATCAATTTCATTGATTTACTGTCGCTCAGTAATAGCTTCTTGTCACTTGGTAAACTTTGCAGTTAGGTTCTTCTTTAACCAGTTTGATTAGACATATATGAAGCTCGTTCATGCAATAGCTCTGCAATTTTTTTCTTCCAATATCTTTTTTTATAATGAAACTCAGATCTCTTATATAGACAGGTGTATCATATTAAAATGGAAGCACTTCCATCTTAAGAGTGTTTAGCCCTCTGAGTAAGTGGTTTAGGGTCATATCGGATGCCTTGAATTGATCTTTCCTTTAAAATGGCTTTCTCCCTGCTTCCACTTCTTTTCTGCTTCATTCTAGGTGAAATTAGGGTTAGGATCTTAAGAATTCTCCTAAATTTCCCTCTTTTTTGGCTCTATTTTCTAGGTAGGACATAGAAATAGGTCCTCTTGGCCTTCATCATAGTCATCATAGGATTTTATGCTTATCCTTGGCATTTTGTCATGTTCTGGTATCATTTCTAGGTCTCCAAGCATCCTCGGGACCTTCTGTCCTGATTTTGATTGGATCTGGGACCAAGGTTAGATTCAAGGTCAAACCTGACTAGGTTAGGATCAAGCTCAAACCTAACTAGGTCAATCCTAACCTTTCTTTTTCCCCCTTCCTTCAAATCTTCAAAATCCTTGATTTTCGGGTATCGGGCTTTCGAGATATTTGTTTTCCCACCTCTGGGTCGGCCATTTTAAGTTTCAAAATGGTAAATCCTTCAATTTCATTTAATCTAGGTATATTTTCTAAAGGTTAGGACCTAATTGGGATTTAATTCTCCAAGGTGGCCCCTCTAGAGGATTGTGCCCTAGTTCACTATAAAAGGAGGCCTTCCTCTCTCATTTGATCCATCCACTTTCATGATCAAGACACCAAGCTCTCAAGATTTTCTCAAGTTCAAGAAAGCATCCATTCAAACATTCAAGTCCTCTTCTCCATCCAAGTTCTCCATTGAAGATCAAGGATTCAAGCATTCAAGCTATTGAAAGGATTTGGTTCAAGCATTCAAGATTATCATTTAAACCCTAGATCTAGCCATCATGATGGTGTGATCTTCCTTCAAGATCCTTTGGTTAATCTTCAAGATCTATTCATTCTTCTCTCAAGGTGGATTCCAAGCATATAATCATAGAGGTTTGATTTATATTTATTGATGTTATGTGCAAGCTTTCATATCAATATACTTGTTTACATTCAAAATACAATTACATATCTATCAAATTGCATAGCTTCATTGTTAGATCCATTTCTACTACTTGCTAGCATTCCTATTTGAATTTCAATATTAAGGTTGATTCCAAACTAGGGTTTGACCAAGGCAAACCCCCCAAACAAACAACAAAAACCCCCATTTTCTTGCAGATACAGGTGCAAGATTTTAGATCTGAGAGAAAATTTTTGGATACCCTTTTCGGTGAACTTTTGAGATCTGTGAATAGAGACAGAATCAACCTTCAAATAAAGAATCTAGCCTTTGACCTTTTATGAGGGTCAAAGTCGACCTGAGCTCATTTTGGAGAAAGATTTTTGGGTTTTCTTTGTCTTGGCATTTCTAGTTTAGAACAGGTTGTAGAATTGCTTGAAAGTACACACAGACATTAGAAATTGGCATTTTCCAGATCTACCCTAATTTAAAGTTAGTATTTGCATTTCAAATATTTCAGATTTCAAGCATAATCCAACTATAGGGAAGTATAGGATTTCTCTCTTTCTTTCATATTCTTCATAGATTGACTCGATTGTGCATTAGCCTTTTGGTTGATCAAATTGGATCTCTCCTTTGGGAATTTGGATTTAGGAGTGAATCTCATATTTCCCCCACACACTTACACATATAGAGGTGATTCCAAATTAACTCTATTCATTTTGGTGAACCTGACATACTTACTCTCCTTTTATTTTGTGGAATTAGATGCCCTATTGTGTTAGATTTTATATCCTTTCTTGCATTTAGATTAGATCTAGTTTATGCTCTTGCATTTTAAATTCAAAAATACAATTTTTTTTTTATAATCAATAAAATACAAAAACATTTCTTGCATTTCATTTATTGTGGGGATTGTTAAGATGTTTTGGTGCATGGTCATGTTCTTTATTACTCTTCTTTTAGCATCTCTTTATAATACCTATGATGTTTATGAGAGTATCATTCACTTCATTATGGTGATGACCCTTCACTTTTCTCTTGCCTATGCTTTTGTGAAATTGACCGATACTAGTCTGCCTACATTTAAAACTTTTCTTAGGGATTTATGTGGTAGTCTTATTCATCTTTTGGATTATGTGAAGAATTTGGTAGATGATACACCATCTCCTAATCTTCCTAATCCTAATCATATCAATCTTAATCCTAATCCTATTAATCCTAATTTGATACCTAATTCTCCATTTGTTCATCCTCGCTCTTCCCGTACCTATGATGGAATTCAAGCTATAGCTCAGGATGTAGATGTGCAAGATTTCTTTGATTTACCTTCTCCTCTAATTCATGATGATATTAAAGGAAAGGGTAAATAAAATTCTTCAAAGCCTACTATCCCACCTTATACAACCTTTACTCACAAACATGATAATCAATCACCTCATGTAGAAACTTTACATAATATGTATACTACCGGATATAATCTGGTGACTAAACAAGGTTAAAGGTTTAGGGCTAGGAGTTAATGAGCATGGTATTAGGTTTCCAGTTCATATACCCCCTAAACCAGATATGTGTGGTGTTGGATGTTCAAAATCTCAAGTCAAGTTAAGTGGTGTTGATCATCGTCCTCCTCTCCACATTCTTCTCCCTACACCTATATTAGATAGCCCTAATACTCGTCAAGAAGTCGCTAAGAAGGTATATGTTGAGCTAATGAATTCCAAGAAAGAAATATTTAGACCTATGTCGATAGATGCTTTATACAAATAGAAATGTCCTTTTCATTATAGTAACAAACATTTACTTGTCGATTGTAAACATTTCAAGTTATATGTTAGAGAAAGAGCTGCTTTAGGAATTATATCTCATTCTCGTGCAGTTTTACAATTCCTTCATAATTTTGATATAGAGGATTTCCCTCCATTAGATATAATTTAAATGTTCTTCCCCTCTTGTCTCATGACTAGGGGCAAGAGGTGTATTTTCATCCAGTCTCCTAGGATCCATTAGGTCTTTTATTGGGGCTTAATTGGTATTCTTTCTCTCCTATTTTTCTATGGCTTTGCATTATGTTTTCTTTTCAAGATATCTTTCCTAGGACATGTGTTTTGTGAAGGTATCCCTTGTCTATATCCCTGGGGGGCAAGGTACCTCTTTCTTTCTCTTTGTCTAGGGAACTGCTTTCCTTAGCCTAGTGGTATTTGTTTACATTGCAATATTATTTCAAATATATTGATAGATGTTTTGACTATGGATAACCTTCTTATATGAGAAGTTGTTATCCTAGGTCGTCACTTCTTCTCTATTTTGCAAATTATGTTCTTTATAAAATCTCATCCTGGATTTGATGTTAGAGTTCTTTCCCTCATTGCAAAGATTCCTCTTCCTCTTGATTGTAGGGGGATTGATGATTGAATCTTTGTTCCCTCATTTTTGAAAGTTGATATTTTATCTAAAAGCACTCCTCTTTGGTGGTAATCTTGTTGATAAGATCTCTTTCTTTGAGGATCCTTTTCCATGAGTGACATATCCTTTTCACGATTATATATACTCTTGGATGTAGGGATCAATATCACTCGCTAAGGATATAGTATACATTTTTGTAAATAGGATATCTCCTTGCTTTATGAAGTAGGTATCCTCTTCCACCTTTGTTCCTACACTTGGGGGGCAAGGATGCCATCTCCTTCTTTTCTATCTTTCTAGGATTCACCTCTTTCCTTGGTTAAGAAGTATTTAGCTATTATGTGACATCCAATCATACATGAAAATTTTGGTTTGCATTGAGGACCTATGTCTTTGATAACAACCTCTTTTGTTGTTTGACATTGGGTTTCCATGGTTGATATATCTCTCACCTTGGAAACTAAATAGTGTGCTATCCCTCATAAGGGTTACTTTCTTTTCACTTCTTGCATGATATCTCTTTACATTTGTCCCCTCCATGGCCTCATAGGAGCTGTGACCTTCTTGGCTTGGACTAGGTGTTGATTGAGGATATTGTCTTGATGCTGAGGAAGGCTTTATCCTTGTTCTTTTCTTTCCTTAACATATCAAAATAGTATGTTTTTTCCATATTAAGGAGGGGGGCATATATAGGGTCTCCCTTGTACTATAGTTTTTTATTTTTACATGCTAAATCTTGGAAGGTAACGCACATAAGTTGCTAAATCCTGAAAAGACACACATTTATATGCTAAATCTTCCGAAGGTAACACACATAAGTTGCTAAATCTTGAGGAGACATATTTTTCAAGTTTTTCAATATGCTAAATCCTCTAAAGGTAACACACATAAGTTGCTAAATCCTGAAGGGACATGCATTTCCAATTTCAAATATGCTAAATCTTGGAAAGTAACGCACATAAGTTGCTAAATCCTGAAAAGACACACATTTATATGCTAAATCTTTCAAAGGTAACACACATAAGTTGCTAAATCCTGAGGAGACACAAATTTTATATTCATAGTGATACAAGAAGGTGGATCTATGAGTATTCTAGAAGCTATCAGAAGACGCATTACAATTGCAAGCACAGTTTATGGGTGAACCTGTTGGGCTCTCCCTCTAGGGTGATTCATGGTAAGGTGGGCATCTTACTAGGTGAGGTAATCACTCTTTTCCCTTTCTCTCTTTTCGCTTTCATGCTAGTAGGATTGGATCATGAAGCTATGTTATTTATAATGTTGTTCTTATCTTTCTTATGTAAACATTTATGCTTTTATGATATTTTTCCAAATATGATATTAGTATAAGAAATATTTCTTAGCAAGGTTTCTTATGCTAGTTGATTAGGGTTTGTTTTAGTACTAACCCCTTTTGTGTCCTTTTGTCTGTCACAACCTCGTGTGTGTATGTTGAGTTAGAATCCTTGGTTTGGGGGCTAGTGTTCTTGACTAAGTGTCATTTTATCTCATTTTGAATCCACTGGGATCTCTTCTTCCTTCTCCTTTACCAAGAGTTTGCATTGAGTCCATACTCTTGCTAAAGTGGGGACTTAATGTATTGTCTTAAAATGGAAGCACTTCCATCTTAAGAGCATTTAGCCCTCTAATTAAGTGGTTTGGGGTCATATCAGATGCCTTGAATTGATCTTTGCTTTGATATGGCTTTCTCCCCACTTTCCACTTCTTTTCTGCTTCATTCTAGGTGAAATTAGGATTAGGATCTTAAGGATTCTCCTAAATTTCCCTCTTTCATGGCTCTATTTTCTAGGTAGGAATTAGAAATAGGTCCTCCTAGCCTTCATCATGGTCATCATAGGATTTTATGCTTATCCTTGGCATTCTATCTTATTCCAGTATCATTTTTAGGTCTCAGGGCATCCTTGAGACCTTCTATCCTGATTCTGACTGGATCTGGGACCAAGGTCAAATTCAAGGTCAAACCTGACTAGGTCAGGATCAAGCTCAAACCTAACTAGGTCAAGATAGAGCTCAAACTTGACCAGGTCAGTCCCAACCTTGATTTTTCCCCCTTCCTTCAAATCTTCAAAATCCTTGATTTCTGGGTATCGGGCTTTCGGGATATTTGTTTTCCCACCTCTGAGTCAGCCATTTCAGGTTTTAAAATGGTAAATCCTTCAATTGCATTTAATCTAGGTATATTTTCTAAAGGTTAGGACCTAATTGGGATTTAATTCTCCAAGGTGGCCCCTCTAGAGGATTGTGCCCTAGTTCACTATAAAAGGAGGCCTTCCTCTCTCATTTGATCCATCCACTTTCATGATCAAGACACCAAGCTCTCAAGATTTTCTCAAGTTCAAGAAAGCATCCATTCAAACATTCAAGTCCTCTTCTCCATCCAAGTTCTCCATTGAAGATCAAGGATTCAAGCATTTAAGCTATTGAAGGGATTTGGTTCAAGCATTCAAGATTCATCATTTAAACCCTAGATCTAACCATCATGATGGTGTGATTTTCCTTCAAGATCCTTTGGTTAATCTTCAAGATCTATTCATTATTCTCTCAAGGTTGATTCCAAGCATACAATCATGCAGGTTTGATTTATATTTATTGATGTTATGTGTAGGCTTTCATATCAATATACTTGTTTACATTCAAAATATAATTACATATCTATCATATTGCATAGCTTCATTGTTAGATCCATTTCTACTACTTGCTAGCATTCCTATTTAAATTTCAATATTAAGGTTGATTGCAAACTGGGGTTTGACTGAGGTAAACCCCCTAGACAAACAACAAAAACCCCCATTTTCTTGCAGATGCAGGTGTGGGATTTCAGATCTAAGAGAGAATTTTTGGATACCCTTTTCGGCGAACTTTTGAGATCTGTGAATAGAGACAGAATCAACCTTCAAATAAAGAATCTAGCCTTTGACCTTTTATGAGGGTCAAAGTCGACCTGAGCTCATTTTGGAGAAAGATTTTTGGGTTTTCTTTGTCTTGGCATTTCCAGTTCAGAATAGGTTGTAGAATTGCTCGAAAGTACACACAAACATTAGAAATTGGCATTTTCTAGATTTGCCCTAATTTAAGGTTAGTATTTACATTTCAAATATTTCAAATTTCAAGCCTAATCCAACTATAGGGAAGTATATGGTTTCTCTCTTTCTTTCATATTCTTCATAGATTGACTCGATTGTGCATTAGCCTTTTGGTTGATCAAATTGGATCTCTCCTTTGGGAATTTGGATTTAGGAGTGAATCTCGTATTTCCCCCACACACTTACACATATAGAGGTGATTCCAAATTACCTCTATTCAACAGGTAAACTATTTTCTTCTGCTCCATTAGATTTTGTTTCTTATTCTCCTTTGTCCATTTTTTCACTTAAACCTTCCTCAACTGTCATGTCAGTAACATGTTTTAATCTCATCATTTAGATCTTCCTTGAATTTTGCTAGCCGTTGATCTTTCGTAACAAACATTATCCATTACCTTGAATTCATAACACCTTATAGCTCATCAATCCTTATCGGCTAAACTAATCATTTAATTCCTTTGCTCTATTTGGTTAACAAAGAAATGTGTCGATGAACCCAAGCTTAGTTTACACTGTGCTCAGTATACACTACACTCCATCGGTGTATACTAAAATGCTTCATCAATCGACCACACTGCCTTGTGTCTTTTAGCTCTATTCTTCATCATATATGAATGAAACATAATCAAGTCAATAACATAAGGTCATAGACTCATCAACAAGGTACTCAATGTATTCTTTATCCTCATCTATCATATCCATCTTCCTCATGTAGATATTTTTGTACTTCATGTCTTTTACTCCTTTTCTATAGATGTTTCGGTATAGTAACTTACAAGATAAGTGTTGTCAAACTAGTTGACATCAATGACAACATATTACTAATTTAATCATATTACATATCTAATTAGCAACTCGGTGATCTCTAATCACATATCTTCAATTAGGTTCTAAATCATTTGTAGTTCATCATAAGAGTTAAGGGATATATGGGGACCACCATAATTTTTTTTTTTTTGCAATTTACTTTGTAGAGAAGCAATAAAGGTTTGTAATTTGTATGTTGACAGTTTATTATAGTCATGTTACTATTATTGAGTGTTTTCTTACATGTTTTTGGATTGAACTAGTCTTAAATTTGATTAGGAATGATAGGTTGGTGAGTTAAGATAAATTTGGATCCATTTTTATGATTAACCGTGATGTATTATGAAAGATCCAATGAGTTTTGCAAAAACTATCAGTAATCCCTCCTTAACAAACCATTGCATAAGGGTTTGTGTTTAATTCAAAATTTCACTATTGAAAAATTTAGATTATTGGGTCATTCTAAAGTAGAATCACATATCTATTAAATCACTTGGTCTTAAATCAAAAGGTTCATTATTATGGAGGAAATTTAATACCCTAGCAGCCTGTAACCATGAATTTTATGAGTTTTTTTTACATTAAAATTAGTCTTTGTATGGGGGCATAACTCTTTATTGAACCGTTGGATTTTTCTTAGTTTTTGATATTTTGGAGTAAACCTAGTTCTCCAAACTTGGACTGGAGATATTTCCATAATAATGTTGGGAATGAAAGTTGTTGACTACAGAGTTTAGGTCTAGAAAAATGTCATCAAAATGATAGTCACATTAATGTGGATAGCCAAATATATATTTGGACTATGTTTGGACTATTGTTATTTAATGCACAAAACCCTTTTAAATGACACATCCAAGATGCTAATGATTTCATTTCTGTGTTTAAGTACTTTGACCAATGGTTGGTCATCATTTATGGATTGTGTTGTGTATATGGACAGTGCTGGGATTTTTGATGAAAGTAAACTTTGTTTGATCTCTGATCAGAATAGATAGAGTAATGATGTGTTTGATTTACAAGTAGCTTTGGGACTAGTAGGAATATATTATACATTGAAGAGTTAAAGTTTGTGATCAGGTATGACCAATAAACAATGATAAGGTAGGGACACATTTTTGTTGATTAGAACTAATAAGTTATATGAAGGATGGACAAAGAACTAATGTTTGTGTATGCATAACAATTTGAAGGGTTGGTGTATGATGTTCATTAAAAAATTCTGATCTATAAATTGGTGTGATCATGAGTCAAATGGATAGAGAAACAAATGAGAATGGTTTTTGATGGTAAGGTTGGTATGTTGGGTTATGACATTTCCCCAAGAAATATTGATTGATTGTTGTTTAATATTTAATCCTGGAGAGAGGTTAAATATTATTAGAAGGTAAACCTTATTAGATGCCTCAAATCCATCATTTGGGTGTTCATGAAATGATTTTTGTGTGTTTATATACCTATATCAATTTTTTTATATGATGAAATGATGCTTAGATCAAATGGATCCTAATAGATTGTCAAGTTTTGTATGATTCTTTGCATCAGACAAGCACACTAAGTTTGATAGCATGTGGAGTGGCATGTTTATCATTACTGAATGCAAGGAGCATAATTCATTCCAATTTTCAAACATGGATGGAGAAGTTCTACCTATCCTAATTAATGGGTTACATCTCAAGCATTTCTTTGAGGTTTGTTCTATTCTATGTATATGCTAGGTTGGGTTTCTTTCTTTCAATAAGTGCGGATGCACTTTAGTTTATATGCATTTTCAATTTCCCTAAGTGTTGTCCAACACAAGTCAATAGGTTCAATTTAAATTTTCCTACTTTCAATAGGTTTCCATTTTTTAAGTCTGTCAGAGTTTCCAAAAATGAGAAAGTTTGCTTCTATCAACCTTTACAAATTTATTGAGAATACATATACAATTCATGGTAGTGAACTTATATTTAACTGTCATAAATCATACATCTATACTAAATGGATTAGGAAGCATTACATTAATGTAAAAATAAGCTACAATCATGTACACAACTACCTTGAGAGTCTTCCAAGTACTAAGTAACCCTTCCTGACTGATCAAGCACACATCTATAATTCATGATAGTAATGTTTCATACTTCACTATCACAAACCATAAACCTACACTAAATAAACAAGAAAGAGTTATTTAGTTTCTACATATAATTTTTCAAGTTTTTGTCCTATTTTCTAAGTGACTCTTTTCCCAATGAATAGTTTAGGATACTAGTTTTGATGTTTAGTAGGAAGACATATGGCAGATGTTGCTAAAAATATTACCTAAATTTCACTACAACTCATTTAGGTAGATCTTTTTTATTTGAAATTGAAGAAAGAAAAGGTACATCCTTACTTGATTTACATTCAAGTGCATAAACAAAAATATAAAATTATCTGATAGTTTCATGTAATTTCTTAAAGTGTTTCAACATTTAGAAGTTTTTGCAATTTTTTGTATGAAAGATAGTTTTTATTCACCATAAGAGAAAGTGCACTTGTCTCACACAAGCTGTGAGACTAACTTGTTCAATGCAAATATAAATGAGCATATATATGAATAAGTGAATGAATATAAATAGGAAATGAGACCAGTTATCGCCTAAATGACTAGTTTGTTGAGTTTATATGCTTGATGTATTATCTCTGGTCTCTTGTGTCTCATGTTGTCCCATTCTTCCAGGTAGCTCCTAGTGTCTACATTTGAGTGATAGGAATGATGTTAGATCATAAAGACCTAATAAATGATGAATCTCAAACATCCTATGTACATTTATCCTTATGCATATATATCTTGACTCATATGTACACTAAACAAGAAATATAACAACCAAGTCATGATACCATATTCCTCCAAAATGTGCATTTATTTTCTAAATATTTTGTTTCATGTGTATGTGTTAGGTATATATTTATCATTTGTTAGAATATGGGGTTAAATGGGATCCCACGATGGTTGAGCCCATCATACTAGAAAATAATTAGTATATAGTCCAAAAGATAAAATTTAATTGTATGATATGTTAACAATGCTATAGAATAGAAGATGGAATTGTTAAAGGGATGTGTCATTAAGAATTGAAACCTTTTATTTTTAGTTCAATCATGAATAGAATAGATATGTTATATCTAGTGTGATCATCTCCATGGAAATATTAATTAGGAATGGTAGAAATACATTTTAAGTCATATTCAACGTCCATAATGTCAAAGATTAGATTTTAGAAATATGAACAATATCAATTTACAAATGTTAGCTATGATACAATGTCACCATAAAAGGTCAACCTGACTACATCATATATGGGTACAAGAGAAGCATTGAGGAAAAGTGTAGGATTTTCAAAAATCAGATTTCAAAGCAACAACTAAGGATCAAGATTTCTCAATAGAGGCAACAATATTCCTTTCAAATGGAAGGCATATAGCTATATGAATGTTGTTTTCCATTTTTGACAACGGAATAGTAATTATGTAGAGGTAGACATTGTAATGAATGTTCTTGAGTGGAGATATTAGAAATCAATGTAAAGAGAATCACAATACAATAATGCATATCTATAGTGGCCATGACCTTATAGTTAGTGCATAAAGAACAAAAGAGTCTAATTTTCTTATAGAAAAGATCAGAAATGGAGATAAAAAAGGAAATAATAATATTGTGCTTACATATTCTTATGAAGGTAAGGATAAGTATATGATTTTAGATAAGCACATAATATGGCTTTAGATAAGAACATAACATAAATGAAGAATGAGAATAAATGTTGACAAATAGATCATAAAAATATTGATAGTTTTAAAGAAAAATAGAGCATTCATGTTGTCAAATAGATTAGTCAAGATAAAAAAATCAGCTCCAAGTTGTAATAGAGAACATCTAAACATACTACTACCATAGAGCATATAGGTGTGTAGGTATGGGCATTTATAGTTTTCAACTAACTATCAGTCAAAGATGCTTGATGGGCTTATACTAAAGAGAAGAGGACCATTCATTCATAAAATTATCATACAACATGAATGACAAATAACATATGGTAACATATTTTAGATTTATCTTGTTAAAGAGATGTATAAACTAAGTAGGAAGTACAAGAACATACATTTAGTACAATTATATTCCAACAAACAATTTAAGATCAATGTCAAAGTGGAGTGACATGAGTACTTAATGGAATAAATCATCACATCAATGAGTTAATCTAATAGTAACAATTGCTTTGGTTAGTGTCAAAATTGTAGTTATAAGAGCATAAACAGTCAATCTTGTAACTTGATATTTTTTTACTTTAGAGAATAAGAGGGTTTCCAACATAGGATGCAAGGCTAATTCATGATATGTATATTAAAGAATATATGGATACCAATATACATCAACAAGAGAAAATATGACCTTCATTTGAGTACATTGTTATTAAGAAAGAAATGGAACATTAATTACACTATCATCATATGACATTTTCCTGTGAAGATAAGCCAAATTATATTGAAGGAGTGTAAGTTTGATCATGTAGTCCTAACAGTTAATAGATATTAGTATTGAACAATATTTTTAATAAAAATAAATGATTTATGAGTATGGTATCACATACATAGAGAAAAAACCAAATGAAATAATGGAGTTGCAGATCGGGTTTTTGAATTGAACAAAGCATTAGGTAGTAGAAGAAGCCCGCAGAATAATATAATTTTGCTATAAATGATAACGGGGTCGGCCCTATCAACACCATCTTTTAGAAAACAAATAATCTACAGGAAATGAGTTCTATCTAAGACAGAGATACTCTTCAAAGGTACACAAATATACCAAAAACTAATATGACCAAGGGTTTTCTATCTTCTTCAAAGAATCAAATGTAGGAACAAGAATGTTTAGAACCCAATAAAAAAATAGCTCAAGCACATGAATGATGACAATAGAAGAAAAATAAAAGGGTTTCAATTGAAATCTCTATACAGTCAAAACCCTCTTTCAATTAAAAAGATATAATAAAAAAATATTAAAATCTATTGATGCTCTGGAGACATTTTAAACCCTTAAATCAAATGTAGATATCTCATTAAAAAACTAGCTATAACAAAAAAAGCAAAGAAAAGGTGTTTAATTAAAAAAAGATTCAAGATCCTTCAAACATCTATGCGAGACCTCTAGAAAAACCTCAAGACAATAGACACAAAAGCCCTAAACCCACAGCTAGTTAGATTAAAGGAAGAGGAAATCATTTATATTGTGATCTAGTTAGATAATGGTGTGCATACCTATATAAATACATCAAAATCTCCATCAAGAACCCAGAAACCCTTGGAAAGGTGGCACCCAGAAGAAAAGGCAGAGTGATGTAAAAAGATTGAAATGAAAAACATTTGTTTGAGATTAGGGTTATTACCCTAAGTTCGCCGGTTGTAATAAAGGATTTTATTTGTATTGGTTTTTTAAATTCATTAAGATTAATGAGCATGGGGTACTCAATATATTAGCAACACACCTTTGTCTAAATATGTGCTAAGTAATATGTTTCACATTACTTAGCATATATCTATATGAAGCTATGTTGTTGTTTTCCATCTTTTGTGAAAATTGAATATAATTAAATATTATTATATGATGAAATTATGAATCATGTAATAAATTAAAACTGAGATATAAAGTGATGGAATTTGTAAGTCAAGGGTTCAATTAATTTTAAACATGCATTTGAAGAACAAGTCCAAGAAGGATAGGTGTGCATTTATGATCAAGGTGCCAAGTGTTTAGGGGTTTGAATTGGTTTTAAAATTACTTTGAAGGAATTGAGAGAGCATCTAGGGGATTTGAGTCAATATAGGAGTTGTTTGAGTCATTTTAGGGATAGTTATTGTAGTTTTTGAAGAGTCATCATGTTGGGATGGGTCAAATTTGAATTTTTCACCATTTTGGAGCCTTTTTGGTGCATATCTAGTTGCTAGATTTTGGGGTTTTGGAAGACATCTGACTCAGGCCGTTGGTAGTTACTTTTTTTCTGCAACTACTTGGAGAGTCAAATATATACACTCATTGTACTCATTTTGGAGTTAGTTCTGATTTATGCATATTTTATTTTAGAGAGACTTTTTTTTGAGTCCTTGAGAAATTTTTGAGCATATTTTCTATAAATATTTTAGCGATGTTGACATAGGGACCTAGGGTTAGATGTACCATTCGTATCACTTCGATAAAATGCCAATTATTTTCTCTTGGATCGCTGCCAAATCTATGGTGGAAGTGACAGTTGACAGTGACACTTTTTTGAAAAAGGTAATTACTAATTTCATGTGTGTGTTCTTGATGAGATTTTAATTTTTAATAGAGTAGGTGGCTTGGTGGCTAGTAGCCTGGTTGTACTTGTGAGTTGCTTGTTACTTGTTAATTATCAAATAGATTTCACACTTTAGTGACTTCACAGAGCATCCATAATTTCTAGAGTCGAAGGGCAACCAGAGAGTTGAAACCTTTGGCTTTAAGTGTAGACAAAAAATGAGCTTATTGCTTAGAGTTTAGTATACTTAAAAGAATGGCAGAACAAGGATCTCATGATGTTGTTGCAGTACCAGAAAAGAGTGTCATTGTGCATTCAAGAACAAAGAGGCCAAACATATACGTTGAAGAATGGATGAAACTATTGCCTAGATCCTCAAATTTTCAATTAGTTAACACTTATGAATGGAGGGACCCTTATGCATTCTGCAGGGATGCTGACTGCCCAAACACAACTGGGTATGAGCTCTTCATGTTTTTCCTATAATAATAGAATTAGAGGCCCTCCTATTTCAAACCCATGGGATAGGAACTTGGGAAAGTTGATAGTACCTAAGGTATTTTTGGATGTAGACCTCATGAAAGTGCTAATTCAAGCATACAATCCAGTGACACAAGCTTTCCACAAGCATGCCAAGTCTATACTCTACATGTTAGATAGAGTGACTTTTGCTCAAGCTTTCAACCTTCAGGGACATATGAGTGTGGACATTGACCTAGCAGAAGAGGAGGCCCTATTTAATAGATAGAAAAGTTACTACCATGGAAGGGTTATGAGGAGGCATATTCCTAGAGAAAAGAAAGAGGCAGGGTTGCTACCGAAGAAGGTTGCAAATTCATTTGATATTGAGCTTTGCTTTCCCTATTTCCAGAATACCATCTACAATCTACACAAAGTTATTGGACTAGATGGAGGTTCAATAGTGACTCCTGACATTTTTTTCACGGCTACAAATGTTCAGGAACTGTACGCCAACAAGGAGTATGATTATGTGGGGCACATAATCAATGTAATGCACACTGAGTTAATGAATGCAAAGACTGATTTGAAAAGCTTCAAGTTCAATCACCACTCCATGCTGATGCACCTGATCCTCTATTGCAATATTGGCTACATCAACCCAAGGTTCATCGATGAGACTGAGAACGTAGGAGGAATTGTTCCGGTTTAGCTATGGACCAGTTATGGCATAGAACTTACTATTTCTCTAATTCCATTGTTTTTTATAGTGATTTTGTGGATCCAGTAATGAACATGTTAGGTATTGTGAGGGAAAGATTTCCTTTACTTGTAATAAAATTGCTTAGACCTGTAGCATTTAATATTGACAATGACATTAAGCACAATTGGGGTGATATGTTTTTTTTTGAGAATTTTACTATTATAAGAGTGTATGCTTGCCCTCAACCTCCACACATACTACCAAAATTTGCCCCAGAAAGATTGGCAATAGTAGAATTCATGTGGAAGCTTATCAAGATGGATAGAGAGCACTTAGGCCCTAAAAGACATAAGGGAACCTTTCTGGCAAGGAGGTTCCAAATAGGGGATTTCTCTATAGGTAAAGATGCTATGGACCAAATCCATGAATTCCTAAGACAATTGAGATTTCCCTCTGGTAAAGTAATTATGTATGACCCTGAAGAATTCGTTAGAGTAGCATTGAGAGAAATGAGGAATCACAATTTGGCTCTAAATTAGCCTATGGCAGAGGAGGATGTTATTATAAATGTTTATAGTAAAGTTACCTATGAAGAGAGAACCTGTAAATGGAAAAATATTGTAAGGGTAGAGGAATAATTGAAAAAGGCAGACCCTACCTTCCTCGGTTTCTTTCCTAATCTCAAATACATTGGGAAAATTCACATGTTTATAGAGAATTATGAAGATATTATGTCTAAATTGCCAGACATCCCTGAGGAGAAGGAGGAGGATAGAATAAACCATGAGGAAGTTGAACCTAATGTGGTGTTTATGGTAGAAACAGAACAAGCTAAGCCATCCACATCTGAGCAGGGGCCATCAAAGAAACAAAATTTGATGAATGTACCACAAAAGGCAAGGCATAAGGCACTAGAAATCATGCTAGGTAATAGCCATTACTTTGTTGACTTAAGACAACATTTTTTTGACATCAATGGTAGATGAGGGAGAAAAGGCCCTAGATGAGTTAGAATTGGCTATAGCTAGATTGGATGATAGGGTCATCCAAGCTAAAGAGTTTATAGATGATGATGAATTCATCAAGTCTGATGAGTTTAAAAGTTTTCTCTTTAGAGTTAAATAGAATGAATTAACACTGTCTTTGAAACTAGGGGAATCATAGGAAAAAACTATTGAAATGATTGAAAAATTACAGGCCTATGATCCCAACAGTGAAACATTAATTATGGAGGAGGCAAGAGATCTTATAAAGAGAAGTGGCATGTTGCTAATCCCTGGATGGGACTTGGAGTCCTCATTCCTAATTGACCAAATCAAGAGGCAAGATAAAGTTGTAGCTTATGAAGCTTTTAGCCCTGATGGACTCACGAGGGGTTCTGGTTCCAATATGGACACTAAGACACTAGCAGTATGGTGTGTGGCCCTAAAATCTAGTAAGCCTAGATTGGTTGACGTCCAAGACACAACACAGGGTAGCCAATTAATATGGAGGTTGTAGGACACTATAGGATTAGAGATAGAGAATCTCCTACATCATGCATCCTCCATGAATACAACACTAGTGGTTGAGGACTTGGAGAATAGGCTAGCCAGGACATTCAGAGATTATGTGGAAACTAGAAAAAAGTTTGAAGAGGAACTGAAGAAGAATTATTTCTAGATAAGACTGTGAAGGAGCTAAAAGATGAAATGAATACTCTAAAAAATCAGTCCAATGCATTTACAAAGGTCTATGATGCAGGGGTCCAAACTGAGCATGAGGGGGGCTTAGCTCTAGAACTTGCAACAAAAAAGATAATAATGGACGTTGATCAGCTTGAGCCTGCTGATACTAGAATTGCTGAAAAGGAGACTTTGAAGAAGGTGCTATTGCACAGAGTAAATATTTTAAAAGGGAAGTCTCAAATCCTTCATAGTACTTTGATTTCTTTGCAGGGGACAAAATATCAATGTTCTAATGCCTTGTCTGTACTAACCCCATTATTTAATACTTGGGGCCCATACTTGCAATTCTTTGATAGGTTAGTTTTACTAATGGGAAAAAAAATGGAGTTACCTAAAAAAATAATTGATGTTAAGGAAGTGGTGTTATTATTAAAGGATTTGTATGCATTTTTCACTAGCAAGTTACAAAACGTTCAGAAAAAGCTTAAGGTTTTTGCTGAAGAGTCTGAAGGATATATCCCTGCTATTATGGACAAAGAGGGACACTTGAAGGAATGGCAGGAGTGGGTTGATTCTTTCAACCAAATTTTGGAATGTAGCAAAGTGGCTTCTTATTTTGTTGGTGATGTTGACATTTCAACTTTTTATGAAGTTGTGGATGAATTGTACAAGCAGGAGATTGACATGAATAAGTTTGTTGTTGAATATCAAGCCATAACGGATGCCAAGTGGAACAAATGCCTTGAAGACTTGGAGACAGTTAGAGAGGTAACTTGGCCATCAAAGAGGGAAATTGTGGTGTGGGAAAACATTGGAGAGATTCAAGCCTTGGTCTTGCCACATTGACATGGATGATGGAAGTAGTTGAGATAGTTCTAGTATTATATGAAGAGCCAATAGAGGGAGGTTAGTTAATTCGAATAGGGTATCTTATGTTTGCAGTTCACCTGCCGTGGATACACCTTTGGTGAAAATCAAGACTGATTTTGGAGAATCTAGGCTGCTAGCTGTCACTCTAATAACTGTTTCCAAATTTGTTTAATTTTCCAAATGCCAATGTTAGTTTTTATTTTCTGATCATTGATCATATTCATTGATCATTGACATTGATGTATAAATTTCAAGGAAGTTTTAGTTAATACAAATATACAAGGATATTTTGTAATTTTCTGATAGATCATAGAAGTCTTGAATTTTAATTTTTGATGTATAAATTTCAAGGAAGTTAAATTTAATACATGGATATTTTGTAATTTTCAATTTTTCTGTCACTGTGCCTGTGTAATTTTGTAAAGAGCTCATTGGCTCAAGTCAAGAATCTCAATTCTAATTAAGTAAATGCTTAGTATTAGGAAATTGACAAATAATAAATTGACTAATGAGTATGAACTATGAACTATGACAAATAAATTATAATAAATTGACAATTGACAATTTCTAAAATTCTAAGAAATTAGGAAGCTTTGACCATGTTGGTAGTATTTTTAGTTTTCACAATTGCTTTGAGAATTTCCTGCAATTTTCCTCAATCCTCACTATTGGGTATATTTTTAGGTTTTCTGAGATTTTTGCTTTAGGTCCTTGATTTTTGTCCCTATAATTGTTTTTGTCTAGTCTAGGGTTTAAATTTCCTCAAAATCAGTCGTGTTTATGTTTAATAAACCCCGTTGCCTTATGTCTTTTTGCCCATGGAAGGAAGTAATTCTCAAGTTTGTCCTAAGTGTGCCTTGGTTTTTATGTTTCCGCGTTACTTTTTGGCCACTTATGTTTTAAGATTTTGCACGTGGTCATTCTTTTCCTTAGTGTTTGTTGAATCGCACAATAATTTTTGTGTCACTAAGTCTTTGAGTGAACTAGTGACTGCATTGTTAATCCTTGTTAAATTTCCTTTGGTCACTGAATCTCTTAGTCTAAGTCATGGTTAGTCTTTCTTTTAGCGATTTGGTAACTGTATGGTCTCCTAATCTCTTAATCCCTGGTGGTATTCTCTTAATATTCAACGAATGGGCGTGGCAGTTATCTCTTATTCTCTGAATTGGGCGGTCATGTTCTATGTCTTTTGGTGACTCAACAAGGATCGTTGATCATCTCTAGGATCAATGATGATGTCTTAATCTCACAATGAATGGGCCCTACAACAAGTTATTTGGTGATTCAACGACTGAGTCTTAATCTCATGTTCACTAAGTTTGGTGGCTCTGATAAAGTATTTTGGCAAAGGATAAATTTTCTTCATTCGCTAGATCTCAAGGAAAGTTGGTGAAGTTCCAAATCATCTGGTGACTCAGTGAATTAAGTGTTCATGTAATCTCATGATCAGTTAGTAAAGCCCTAAGTCATTCAATGATTCAACAAACAAAGCAATAATAGAGGTGTGTTTCCTTTAGTCGCCTGATCTCAGAATGATATAATTAATGTTTCAAACTTTGGGAGATTCAGCGAATACAGTGTTTGCTAATTCTCGTCATTATATGATAAAGGTTTAAAAGTTTTGGTGACTCAGTGACAACCTTTGATTACTCCCAAGATCTATGACTGACGCTTAATCTCTGAATAAAACTCAAGTTAAGGAAATCATTGAGTGAATTGGTGAATACCTTTGGTTGCCCAAATTCCAATCTTGTAATAAACCCAGGGTTAAGTATTTTAATTAGAGACTACGAGATTACCTTATTCACCGAGTCTCATGACAAATCATGAGTTAAGCAAGGCATTCTGAGATTAAGGGATTATAGTGGTCACTGAATCTCCAGATTTGACTATGGTAAAGGTTCTAAGTGCACAGGTTCAAGAAAGTAAATGCCATCCAATCAAATTTAAATGAGGTTTTCTATCAGTTAATGAGGGTTTTAAAGCTAAAAGCCATAAACATTTCTTTTGTGCTTTATTTCTAAGTTTTTAAAATCATCCTATCAACATCCACACCACGACTAGCCTTGATTTGAAGTTTGGCAATATGCAGAATTGAATGCAGAAGTGATTGAAGATAGATTTGTAACATCACACATTCAATTCTCAATGATAAATAGGTAGAGCCACATTGTTTTTTTGTGTTCAAATCTTTCTGAAGACTCTTTAGAAAAGTAGCAATGAAAACTATGAAGTGAGTAGAATTTTGCAGAGTTAAGAGATATTAATACTTTCAAGATGATTCAACCAAAAGCAAGCATGGCATCAACTAGTGGACAAGCTAAGGAACATAGTGGCAAGGAGAAGGGGAAGCACAATTACTCAAATGAGTTTATCAGACTACTTGCGGGGTCCAACCAAAACAAGAAGGCATCTGATGAGGCCTTTGAAGATCTAATGGAGAATTGTAGAGACCCTGTCACTCCCTCAAGATCAGGTTACACCATTTTTACCTACTTTTATAACAATAGGAGTAAGGCTATACCAATTTTCAATGCCTGGGCCTTATGAATGGCTAAGTTAATTGTCCCTAATGTTTTTCTTGATGTTGACCTTGTCATTGAGTTGGCTAGATTGTATGACCCTATCTCAAAAATAATCAAAAAAGAGGACTAGTCTACCCTGGTAACTTTAGATAGGGGTTCTTTTATGAAAGCTTTTGATTTCTTCTCTTCCTCGTCTACTAAAATTAACCTGGAGAAAGAAAAACAAAAATACATGAGTAATGTGGGGTCTGTGAAGAGTCAAATCAATAGTCACATGCCTAAACAAGGTAAATATGTAGCCCCTTTCCCTGCCAACATGAAGGCCCCTTATGAGTTCAAAAACCTCAATTTTTAGATGAAATTCTTGTGCCATGGATTGTGTAGGGTTCTAGGAATAGATGGTGATCCTGAGATGTTGCCTGCTGACCTTTTAATGATTATCCTAGATATCCAAAATTCCCATGCAAATACTAATTATGATTACATTCAATATGTAATTGATAGGATGCATGAGGGTTTGATGGCTATTAAAGAAAGTAAGAGACCCACTAGGTTTATGCATTATTCTCTCCTAATGCATTTAATTCTACATTTTAATGTTAATTGTTTGGATGCAAGGGTTCTGAAGCTGAGACTCTCATTTGAAAGCCATCCTAATCCAATTCAATACTAGTTTAGAGTGTGGAATTACACTTCTAATGAACGTGACTTTTGTGTGTTTCAAAACTATTTTGTTTCTCCAATTCTTGGGTTATTGGGGACAAATGTGGTAAGATTGTTAGTTAAGCTCTTGAAGTTTTAAGGCCAGTGCAATTTGAAGATAAGCGGCTGGGAAACCATAATTGGGGTGATTTCTACCTTGGATAAAACTTTACTAAGATCATGGTTTGTGGTTGCCCACAACCCCCACATCTCCTTCCAAGATTTGTGCCTCCAAGGGTTGCCATGTTAGAATTCATCTGGAAATTGATATGGATTGATAGAGAGCACTTGGCACCTCACAAGAAGGGTACATTCATGCCAAGGTAGTTTCTTGATTGGGAAGAGAGCATTGCCACAACTCAGTGGGTGGCTCAATCACTTCAAAATGATTTCTAGTACTTGTAGGTATGTTGATCCTAAAGATTTTATAAAGACTGCAAGGATGACCTTAATTCCTAACATTGGCACAATTAGAGTACATGAGGGCTTGGATGAGGAGGATGTGATCAAGAACATTTTGGATCAAGATGAAGCTCAAAGGAGATGGACTAAGTATTTTGATTTGCTAAGACTGGAGGCCCAACTAAAAAAGGCCAATATTGCTTTTGATGGGTTTTTCCTTGATCTCCCTTATTTAAAAAGGATGGAAAGAATGATAGAAATGCATGGCACCCTATCTAGCTAGATCGATGGTATGATTGAGGCCAAGCTGGATGTGAAAAAGAATTATTCTTCCTTAGAGTATGAGGATTACACTGATGAATCACAAGAGGGTGATAGTCCACCTCAAGCAAGGCAATCCCCCATTATTGACTTGACTCAAGATCCACCAAAGGTAGAGGATACCTCAGAGCCACCATTGAAGAAACAAAAGCTTGAGATTGGTGGACCTTCCCAAGAGAAGAGGCAAAAGAAAGTTGTTGATAGGGCCTCTATTCTAGTACCTGGTGATCGGGTCTATCATCACCAATTGAGGAAGGCTATTAGGGAAGGTAAGAAGGTGATGTCCAAGGAAGATGAGGAATTACCTCTATTGTTGGGAAAAGATGAAAGGGAATTATACCAAGAGGAATTCCTTAGTGATGATCAGTTTGTCAAAAGTGATGAGTTCAAAAGCTTCCTCATTTGGAGGAAACAAAGAGAAGTTGCTCAAGTATTGCCAGAGGGTATGGAACCAAGCGAAGAGACCTTAAGGGCTCTAACATCTTATGACCCTAGCCTTGAGAATATCATTGTTGATGAGGCAAAGGAGATGGTAAAATCAAGCAAGATTCTCTTGACTCCTAGATGGGATCTCACCTCTGCCTTTATTATTGATCAAATTAGAAAGCAACTAGAGGGAAGCCTATCATATGAGGTGCATATTGGTGATATGATACAGGGTAGTGGCTATGACTCCAAATATCAAGCTATTGCAATGTGGTCACTTGCTCCTAGGACTCAAAAGCCTTCCTTGGTCAGCATTGAGGATAAGATGGAAGGAGATAAGATTATCTAGACTATCCTGAATACTATTGATCTTGAGGTGTCCAAGGTGGTAACACACTTTGCCCACCTCAATGAAGCAAAGAAAGCTCAGTTGTCAGATAGGTATACCAAGTTATTCAAGAATTCAATGAAGGTGGATAAAGACAGGGATTTGAAATTGATGATTATCAAACAAATGGAGGATGAATTAAGTGATTTAAAGATCAAGCTTGAAGAAGCTTTAAAGGCAGTTCCTGTTCCTCCTCCTCCTTCCCAGCCAAAGGAAAAAATTCCTGATAGGACATCAGAGGATCTAGAAAAGGTAAGGCTTGAGGTAGCCTTGAAGACCATGTTAGATGTTGTGCAACATAGACTAGACAAAATAAAGGAGAAAATGGACTTAGTCCATCAGTCAGTTGTCCTATTGCATAAGGCAAATGAGAAAGTGAATGATTCATTGGCTATTTTAGAGCCACTTTATAGTTTAAGTTTGGGAGGAGTATGTTGTTTGAGAAGCTTGATGCCTTGTAGCCACATAGGCCTGATATCCCTGAAGTAGTCACCAAAGTGTATGAAAAGATAGGGTTGGTTAGTGCTATTTCAAAGTTTTTCAAAGGAAAATCAAACCAGATAAAGGCCATGATGGCCATGTTTGATAAAGATTATAGTAAGTATTTTCCCTCTATTTATAGTGATAATGGAAGCATTTTCAGTGTGGATGAGTGTAAGTCAAGTATGGGCCTAATAATAATTAAGTAAGAGGCTTTCCTCGGAGGTGATAGTTCTTTGGACTTACAAGGATGTAACAACATAATAGACAACTTGATAAAGTTGAGAATGATTGCACAAAGTTTGTTATAGATATTGAAGGCATCACTGACTCTAGGTGGGAGTTGCAGATTAAATCATTGCAGGACTTGTAGGGTTATGGTTGGCCCTCTAATGATGATGTAGCATCTTGGGATAAAAGTACAAAGCAAAAGAAGAAAAATCCAGTTGTCTTCGAGCTGAAGGAAGAGGAAGAGGAGTAAAGTACACCTAGCACCTGATCAAGAATTCTAGGGAGAGCATGTATCAAACAAAGAATGATGTAAGTTAGCATGTATTGGTGGTCATCATTCATACAAAAATTTTTTTTGTACAAGTTCTAAATATAGGATCTTATTTTCTTACAAGTATATGTTAAAGTGTACTAATATAGTTGATATTAATACAAAAATACTAGAACTTCTTTGCTATTTCTGGTTGTCTTCACATATGGATGCTTTAGTTCTTTTATGTATTAAATTGTAAGGCTCTTTAATGCATTTTTTACAAGGTAAATATAGGGGTTGAACATGAGTTTTGATTTTAGGAGTATTTGAATCAATTTAAAATCATCTACAAGTTTAAGTGCTAACACTCCCCAAGGCCTAAATTTTGATCAAAATGTTAAAACACTAAGTGCTAGGTTGAGATATGCTCTAAAAATCCAATAAACCCTAGAAAGGCTCAAATCGATTCTATCTCATCGTTACTTTTTCAAGTCACTTAAAAGAACCTTTAAGCATGTGTGGCTGGGCGTTACTAATAGACCATCGACAATGTTCCAAAGTAATGCTGGGTTATTTTGTAACTTCTCAACGATTAAGTGGTTAGTATGCTAATGGGTTCTAAACTTCTAAGGGACTCCCAACTAATGGCATGCGTAACTTCAAAAATAAAGAGATAGTTAGTTAAAAGTGACAGTGCGTAACGATGTTGAAAGTGACAGTTAGTTGCATGCCATGTGGAAAGCACAGAGGAATGGATTGTGACATGTGTCAAAAGATGGAATAATATTTGACACTTTGTAAGGAACATTTGGTTTACGGAGCTTTGTGAGGGTTTTTTGGACATTAATGTTGGTGGTTATGAAGCTGCGATGAAGCATTTGGCAAAAAGGCGTAACTATGGAAAGGTTAATCAGTTACAAGATTAAACAGTTGAGAGGTTACAAAAGGCTTTGTGCAGGACTTCTCAAGGTTATATGAGAACAGAGAATCAGAGATTCAGAGATGTTAAGAAGACTGTTGGTCCATCACCGTAACTTTGGAAGGGTTCGAAAGGCCTCTAATTGGCATGTAGTGAAGTTGAGACAGGGTTAGATGAACTGTTTGCATAACTTCGCAACTAGCCTAGCTTAAGTTTTGAATCTTATTCTTGAAGTTGAAACTTGAAATAACATGGCTGCAACTTGCATGACTATGAGGCATTGAGGGCAAAGGCATTTACACTTTACACTTTACAGTGAGGAAAAAGGACATTAATAATTATATGAATTCAAAATTTCAAATTACAAATTTCTTGAACATTCTACATTACAAAAATCATGAATTTAGATTACAAATTACAAAAATCAAAATTCAAATAACAAAAATCATCAACAATACTTATTACTTGTAGTTGAATATGAGTCAAATTGTAAATAATAAATATTCAGAATCAAGTCAATTATCAATTTATCCAACAAGTACAGTAATAAGTATATAGTGTATAAAATTATAAATACCTATTAACCAAATGCTAATTCTAAATCACTTCACTCTTCACTTAGTGTCAATGAGCAGTTTGCCTCTTCTATATCCCACATGGAATCCAGCTCCTGAAATTGAGTACTACTACTAGCAAGAGGTTCTTCTTCATTCTGAGTTGGGTATTCAAAATCAAAAAATTCTTCATCTTCATTCTGAGTCTGGGACCAAGATCCATCATTTGTCTCACAACCACCATGTTTTGAACTAGTGTTCAAAAGCCCTCATCTTTCATGTAGGGAATTCCAAATTGCCAATGCCCTAGCATAAGGAAAGTCTCTAACATTGTACTAAGTTACAAATAACCTCAAGCAAGTTTCCAAATTTCTATCCAGTTTGTTTCTGATCTTTGATTTCAAAAACTCCAATGCATTAAAAACTCTTTCATCTTCCATCGACCCCAATATCATTGTTTGACATAAATCAGCAAGTTTGAAATATTTTGATATTGAATCATGCAATACTTCACTCTTCTCTATCCTTTTCCAAATCTTGGTTAGTGCACCAGGTTCAAATGGATTCTCCAAATTTTTTATTTGCAATTTCATACATGATGCAAATTGTCTACATTGTTTTTTAAGATTAGCTGAATCTATAATTCCATCAATTGGTTGTCCATTACAATTTGCATGTTTTGAAAACTCTCTGATCCACTCATCAATTTTTTTATGAAACATATGAGTGTCAAGTTGTCTATCTCTGATGTTTTTCCAAAAATGATGAAACACACAACCCATGGCTTCAAGAATTTCTTCTCGAGGGAATCTTTCATGAATCTCACTTGAAATTTGGTAGGAAATTGACTTCAAATTCTCACTAACAGATTTAACAAACCTATCAAAATCAGCCCTTTTAACTGGAAGTAGTCTGTCTCACTTGCCCGTCTTAGATTGGTGCATTGGTATTTCATATCCTTTCACAAAGACACATAAATCATTTTTTTCATTGAATTGTAAAAAATTCTCAGCATGATTCAAATCTATAATTATTTGCTACCTAAAAAAATTTGGGCTTTGAAGTGTTATCATATCTGAGTATAAATTATCTAGGGAAAGGCATGTCATTCTATGTAAATTTGAGTACTCATGGATATACATAGTCCTATCTTGGGCTTTCTTAACAAGTTTGTTCATTAAATCCAACATGGGGAGAAGACTGGCTAAAGTTAACAGAGTCTCTATATCACTTAACTTATGTAACAAATCAAGAGCTTTGTCTACTGTGAAGCATTGCTCATATATTACTCTAATCAAGGATTGATATTCTGTTAGAACTCTTTCTACTAGTCCATACAAAGAGATCCATCTGGTCTCAACATCCTTGAGAAGCTTGTTTCCTAGTGTTACTCCCTCTAAGAAAATCTTAAATTTGGCAAAACGTTTAGGACTTCTGCAGAAGTAAGAGTATATGTCGTGAACTCGATCTTCAACTTTTGAAACTGTAGGAAAATCGCTTACAATTTTATATGATAAATTCATTCGATGGGCCATGCAATGTATGCCAAGCATGTAAGGTGCAATACTAGTTTGTAATCTTGCACATAGACCATTCCTTTGGCCTTGCATTACTATGGCTCCATCAACTCCAACACACACTAACTTCTTTCCAATTGTCAAATCATCCATACCAACAACTTCATTCAAAGCATTCTTCACTTCAAAATATAAGTTTTCTGCTATTGAATTTCCCCTCATTTTACAAACGCAGAGTAGATGAGCTTGGAAAACATGTTCTTTTACTGTATACACATGCATACAGACCCATGCAGTGTTATCTACTGCAATAACTTCATCTAGGGATAATGAAATGAATCTAGACTATTTTACTTTCTCCTATAAATTTTGCTTTTCCACCTCAGAAAGACAATTTTCCATTTCCCATCCAATGTGACATAGGATAGTGAGGAACTTTCAAAAAAGATAATAAATTACCATATTTTGAAAATTCTCTCATAGGATGCCCTCTGGACATAATATGAAAAACAACACTCATTTGAATGGTCTTTGCCAGGTTTGCTTCATTGGCTGCATGTTTAAACCCAGCCTTGATTGGATTTTCACTACTAGCAATTACTGCCATTCTCTTTTTATGCTCTTCATATTCTATGGCATACTTAACATGAAGACATTCTTCCTTTGATTTCCATCTCACTACTAATATTTCTTGTCTGTCTATGGTCTATTTTTCATAAACCTTACCAATATGTTTTTCTATAGTGTCAAGCTTTAGCTACAACTTCTTGTCTCTTTTAAGTTTCCAGGTACAAATCTTACACCTACAATCTGTTGGTTGTTGATCATTACTTAGGACTAGTTCAATGAACCAGTAATTTTCTACCCAATCAACCTTAAAATTTCTTTCCATTTCCCACTCCCGCCCCATTTTTACTTTCCTTTTTCTTTTCTTCCTACCAACATCATTCTTATCTTCATTGCTAGCATTTTCTTCCAACTGGTTTTGTGTATCCCTTATAACATCTTCCCTCTTGCCAACACTATTATCCTCATTTGATGCATTTTGATTTTCATTTAACTTAATGACAACCCCAACTTGTGGTACTGGTCATGGTGAGCTACTGTGAATGGCTTTTTCACTCACAACTACAGATGTTGATGGAGTAGAAACATTGCGAACTCCAAAGAAAGCCTTTATGGTAGTATCTTTAAGTTTTGGGCATTTTGATGGCCTCCCAGGCCCTTCACTGCCCTAAGGAGTCTTACCCTGTCCTTCACTACCTTGAGGAGTCTTACCCTTGTCTAGTTTTCCAATCTCTTCATTGCCCTAAGCATGGTGAGTAGTTTGAGTCTCAACCTCCCCTGATATCTAAATCCCTTCAGTAGTAGTACCTTGAGGATACTCAATCTTAGGATAGTCACCCTTGTCCAACATCTTCACCCAATGACCTCTCACTAGTCACTAGGATTTGTTGGAAATAGGAGAGATAAATACTAAGAGGGGAGGGGTGAATCAGTATCCACTAAAACTTTTACTTAGATCCCTTCAATACTGAATATGTATACTGTATTTACTGATCAAAATAACTTGCATGAAACAATTACATAGATAAATTATGAAAGTAAATAACCATAAAATCATCAATGTAATCACATAACACAAGTATTTTGGTAACACAGAAACCCCTGTCAGAAGGTAAAAATTGCGGTGGGGATGACACCCACAAATTCTTCACTACTGTAGATAGAAAAGAGTTTGCCTGTTAAGGCTACAATTATGATCACTTCTGGTGATCTTACCCTATTAAGAGTAACATATTAGATCAGCTAGATCTACTTAGTTATATGATTTAGCAACATAGTTAAGTGTGCACTCGGTTAAGAGATTTGCAATAAGATTGTTAAGTCCACTCAGTTATGAGATTTTGATAAACTCTATTACAATTGTTAGAAAGCAATAGATAATGTATCTATTCTAATGACAACTAATTTGCTTGTTACAGATCAATAAAGTACTGATTAAATGTCACCTTACATGTGATGAATTTTTTCTCTGTAGTGCTCGGTTGCCCTGTTAATTCTGAAATACTATTCTGCTCGATTCTGATATGCTTAGTTCACTGTTCTGATAACCTGTAGACTCGAAGTGGGCAATAGCTTCAAGTTCTTTTTTTCTCTTATCAAATCATTACAAAATGATGTGAACACACACAATTTATAGTGTTCAAGTTTTGCCGATTAAGCAAAATACATAGCCCTAAGATCTATGGTGTACAAAAATAGTTAAGATCAAATATTTACATTGAGATACACATCACATTTAATGCATATTTGTACAATAGATGATTTCTTGATCTTGGTAACATGTGTTCTAATCTTTTGTAACTGTCTATCTTGAAAATTGTGCCTTTACTGATTCCTAGACCGTTTCTTGTTTTCCTCGATAAATGCTTGTCTAGACTATTCGATGTTGTCTGGAAGGCTCGGTGTATACTGAACATCAGTGTCAGTGTGTATTGATGCTTGGTAAACTATCTGATGCTTCGGTGTATAGTCTTTACCCACTATTCTGTGTAGCTTTTCCAACTTCCCTGTCTTCTTATATTTACCGACCAGTGCAGTATAAACAACTGACTGATGTATATGAAGGATTTTGATACTAAGTGACAACAATAAATGCTCTATAGAGATAATAGGATTCTAGCATCTAGGAATTAAAATTAATAGCAATACTATGAAACGTGAACAAATAATTGTTTACCTTTGTCCCGCTTCCTCTCAATTCTGACTCTCTGAAATGCTGAATCCTCTATTTACTGTTTACTATTGCAAGATTGTTATTTGTAAATCTGGCCCTCCAGCTCCAAAAATTTGTAACGACACATGATAAGACTACTTTTAAGTTTTCTAAATTTGAGTTGAATTTATATCAATCCATGATTCCAGATTCCAAAATTCCAAATTATTTTTTTAAAAATTCCTGAGCTTTTGGTGAAAATGTGCTGAGTGCCAACCTGATGAATGCTATTTTTGGTGAAAAATTAAAAATACATGGTGGACCAATAATTAACGAGTTGATGAAATACATCGTGGACCAATAAAATAATTAATTAATGGGTTGGTGAAATACATCGTGGACCAATAAAATAATTAATTAACGGGTAGTGAAATAGGTCGTGGTTAAGATAACAATATAAACCATTTGGCTATTTTAAATTTTATATGCAATTCATAATTAATATCATTGGTGAATAAGAGACCATTAAAAGAACCACGTCAAATTAGTTATAGGTGAATATGATGGTCAACAATGTCAAATGATAAATATGATTGGCGATTCCAATGAATATTTAGCAGTTACCATGTCAAGATTGGGCGAATATGGGCTAGCCTATACCTGCGCGATTCGCCAATTTCATGAAACGTATTCCCCAGAATTCACCAAAAGGTGAATATTCACCACTAAAAATTACTCTGATTCTTATGCAATTGATTTAAGGAGAAAGCATAAATATTATAAACTTAATTTGGATGGATTTACTTTTCATGATGTATTTTTTTTATTCTAGTGACTTTGGAGTCCTTACATATACTACATTTTTCTATAACTCAACTTGGACATGTATACCATTATTTTACCTCAACTATCAAAAGAAGTTGAGTATTTTACCTATTCATTCCTCTATGTTCATTGTGTGCAGGTTGATGATTCATGATTATTGCTTGTGAAATGCCTAATTTTTATTATAATATTGTCTCATTTTAAGAACCTTTTACAAAGTCATATGTATGTTGCAAGCTACAAGTTGAGACAAATTTGTAGAATTGTTTTCTAGTTGTGAAATTTTTCTTTCCTTTAGGCGTTAAACAAGCATAGCCCTCCTATGAAATATTTATGGTAGGAATGTATAAGTTTGAATAGTGTATGTTAAGATTTTCGAGTTGAATACTTTGTGTATGCAAACATGATTACATGGTCCTTTTTCAAATATTTGGTGCATCACCTTGTAGGCTAGTTTTCAATTCCAAGTTTTATTCTAACCCTTTTCCCAGCTAGTTTTATTTTATGTGAAGTACTAGATAGGAGCCTACCTTCTCTAGAGGTTGTCTCCAATTTTTAGGTGACCCACTACCTAGGAGTGTTTCCATGTTTCTCCAGAAATATAAGTTTTTCAACTTAGAATAGGGTGCACATTTAGAGAGATAATACGAACACTATTGTTGTACAAAGAAAGAGATTAGTTATTCATGAAACATTGATAGTTCATTGTGCACATTAGTTTTCAAAATAAAAAATATCTGGTTGAGGATGAAATTGTCTTAGCTTAGTATGATGCATTTTTTGATACATGGTGTCACATGTATCTAATGATGTATTATTTGTTAAAAATAGGGAATACTAAGAGGGGAGGGGGGGGGGGGGGGTGAATCGGTATTCCACAAACTTTTACTTTTGCCCAATTATGGATATAACATATAATCTTAATGCATACATAACATAGAAAGCTAAACAATGTGCATAGCAATAAAACAAAAGAACTCATAACACATTATTTGTTCTCGAGGAAACCCTGGCCAAGGGAAAACCCCGGTGGGGATGGTACCCACAAAGATCCACTAATCAAAAGTATCCTATTAAGGATGTTGACCTTGTTAGGAGTCTATTACAAGCATATAGTGTCTCATTCTTGATTAAGGGACTATAGGCCTTGTTAGAAGCCTCAACCTTGTTAGGAGTTGTTAGTACAAAATGTGATTACCAAATGAGCCCATTGCCCAAACAAGTAATGTACAATATTCACTAATTAAAAAAAGAGGTCAAGGTACATAACCTTATACTACTTGCATCAATATCTCTTCACTGCTCTTTCACTATCGCAGTTACATGTACATCATATTTCACATCATATCACTATATCACTATTGCTATTGCTATATCTATATATCCTTCTTTACAATTTACAATTACATTTATACGAGTTATTAAGGCTAATAACTTTTCTGGTCGGCTGCCATATTACAAAATAACTTTACCCAAGGGTTAAAATCTAGGATGTCATCCCTTTATATTGTTAAGTCATTATTTTGATAAACAAAAAAATCCCTTAACTCTATCAATTCTGTCTTCAAAATTTGTCCTGTTGGCTTGACACTGTCTTCAATAAAACTATCATAACTCCTTCCGTACATGCTATACTGACTTGCGCTATGAGATGAGTTTTCATTATTCACCATAGAGTCTATGTTCAAGTGTGCAAGCACTGAACTTACTCCAATCAATTTTGCTAAATAAAACTATCTGCTGGTTCACTGGCAAAAACACACTATCTCATACTTAGACAATTTTACATTGCGCTCTGACATACTAGCTCTTTGACCTATGAGATCTTCATGTAGATCATATGTTTCCATAATGACAACATCTATGTAACCAACTCAGCCAAATTGCCAACAATCTCCCCCTTTGTCATTGGTGGCAACATATGAGAAAATTGGCTAAGTGTTAAACTCAAAAACTTCAAAATTGTGGCCATAGTATAAAATATATATATACTATCCTTATAACTCCAAAAATCTTATTTCCATACAGTAATCACCCTAAGAGTATCAATCCTTATCATTTTTCTGCTATATATCTCTCCCCCTTTGACAACAATGACAAAATAAAGGTAAGGAGGGTTACAAAATTTGTGTTCAAAAAAGGGTTTACCTTGATTCAATATTGCAAAGCTGGTAGGCTTGCAACACAATCTACAAAATCAATCTTTATTGCCTCTAATTCTTTCTCCCATGATTTATTAATAGAGTTTGCCACACTGAGTAGTGCGCATAATCCATAAGATGCTATCTCACATGCTTGGAGATTCTCAAAACTAAACTTTTGAAAATATGTCTTAGTTGAAAGACATTCTTCCAATTGCCCTTCAATAATGCTTAACTTCATAGAAGCGTGCTCTCTTAAAAGAGTGAATCTTTTCATTTTTCTATATTTTTCATCTTGGAAAACTCTAATCTCATCATATAACTTACGAATTTTCTTCTCAACATCAAATACCTTTACATTGGGGCTTGAAAGAAAGTTGGTTTCATTCTGAATTTCTACTTCCTTCATCTTCATTTTCTGATCTTCTGCTACTACCAAGGTCTCTATTTTTGTACACTGAATGTACAAAGATTTTCCTCTTTCCAAATTCTTCCTCAAGTCCTTTATATAGATATTAAGATTATTGATATCATTCCTGATATTCTAGCTGATTTTTATTAGTGTTTTGGCCTCATAGGCTACCTGAGCTTTCACTTTTGCTATATCAGACAAATTTGTGAACTCATTGTCAAAGGTGCTCATTACTTTCTTTGCTCTCTCCAGAGGGTTAGCTTTTGTAATTTGTGTAGTTACAAAACCTTGTAACTTCTCAGTAAGCTCCTTCAGACATCCTTCAAGACTTTTAACTTTCTTGTTCTTTCCAATGATTTTGTTTAAAGATGTGATCAATTCCATCTAATCATCATCATCTACTTCCTTTCCCAAATCCTCAATCATAGATCCAATCTACTTCTTCTTTCTAGTTTCAGGTGTAAGACTAATTTCTTCTTTAGTGGGAATAGGTTCTTGCATCTCTGTCACTTTGGGTTCTTCAACAATGGTTTGGATCTGCTCTGCTTATTTAGTTCTATCTGGTTCATCAAGAGCTGAATTGTCAACAATCTTTTCTAGATTCTTGAATACATTATCATCAGTATCCAAGGTGATCTTAGTTCCTTCAACATCCATAGCTTCTTCATCAATGTTTATGGCTGGTGGAGAGGGAATGTCCTCTTGTTCTGATTCTTCAACTTGCTCTGCTACAATTGATGGTTCTTCAACATTCTCTACAATAACCTTAATGATTGCTTGCTCTGTCTCTGCATTAACTTCCTCATATTTTCCTACCATAATCTAAATAGTTCTCCTTTTTGTCCTCAAATGGGTGCTAAGAGCCTTCATAATCTACTTAAGATGTTCATCATCTCTCACATCACAAAGTTTCTTCACAAGATTTTCTCTGATAGATGTGTCTTCCTCTGATGCTCTCTTCTTCCTGTTCACAAGTTTCTTGAATAAATCATTAGGTATCTTACCTTGAATTGTGTCAAACTTCTTATTAGATAGAATCATATGCTTTACCACTGCATTTTCTAGATTCAATCTTTCTACATAATCATAGAGATCATAGTATTTATTCATCTTTGCGAAATCTCCATTTTGAATGATTTGCTCATTAACCTTCTCAATTCTAGGTTTCCAGGTTTTCTTCTTAACAGAAGTGTCATCATCTTGAATCTCTACAACTTTCCTAGGAACTGGTGGCACCAAAGTCTTCTACCTCTTACTAGGTCTAACAGTAATCTCTTTTATTCTTTTTCTCGGTGTGGAGGAGGTTGACCTAGTGAGTTTACTTGCTTCTTGTTCCTTCTCTATTTCTTCCATTTTCACCTTGACTTGTGTTTCTCCTTGCTGTACTGTAATTGATGATAAAGGTGGTACATACAAAATTTCTTTCTATCCAATTTCTCTAACTGTTGCTGTTAACTATTTTTCTACCAATAATTCTTTCTCTGTCATCCCTGTATCTTTCAGAATTCTCTTAATAGTACTCTCAACTCTTTTCTTAGACTATTTCTCTTCAAGTATAGCCTTTGCGGAGTTGAAATTTTCCTCAAAAGTTCCAAACCTATTACTGTGAGTATCAATCTTGCACTTAAGTAACCTGCTCACATACTCTTCTATCTCAATTTTAGATATTTCATAGCCAAGAGGGCCTATGAACTCTACTCTAGGTTCTACTACTTCAATGTAAGTAAAGTCAGTATCAACCATAAAACATATCTCATTTTTGTACTTCTCCACAAGAGATTGTGGGATCCTTGATCTGCTAGTTACCAAGTTCTAAAATGTCTTAATTACCAACATTGCATTCTCATTCACTTTATCAATAACATGCCTCATATACACTTTATTAATCCTTTCCATTGTAGTTTGTCCATCATTCTAGTCATTTGCAATGGTGTAAGGAAATCTTCTCAATAGATGACAAAACATATAGGTGATCAAAGATGAGAATCTAAATTGTGCATACTTAGTCTTCTTAATCTTTTCCAAATTCTCAAACAGTTGAATTCTTAGAATCTCACACATATCAACTTGCACTTTATCAACACACATCAAATAAGCTACATGTACCATTCTAGCTACCATGTCATCTTTTCTTGAATTTGCACAAAACTTAGTTGTTAGGATCTTGCATAAGTATCTGAAATCATCTTGTTGAATCTTACTAATCACAATTCCTCTACCATTATAGGATGAATTTGTGTTGTCAATGACTATTTTCCTCATGTAATTCTCATTTAAAGGAATGACTCCAGTTTTAGATAGTCCAGTAACTTCATGAATCAAATCAGCTATGATATCTATTACTCTATCCTCTAACCAAAACTTCCCATTGTGAATTCTACTAAGGATTATCTTAGTGCATTCTTCATTATCAAATTCATACTGTAATGCATACTTAATGATCTCATTGTCTTTCAAATGTTCAAATCCTTCTCTCAATGAAATGTCCTGGTTGTAAATCTTCTGATATTCCTTGGTGAAATCACTATCATTGATAGTCTCTAGTTTTCATCCAAGATAACTTCTAACATTCTCTAAATGTAAAACTCCATCTGGTAGGGATGATAAAGCTAACCTAGGATCATCTTCCAAGGGTTCTACTGGTTCCGTTTTCATCTTAGGTCTATTTTTATCTCTGACATTATGAATCAAAGAAACATCCATGATTATTTCTAATTCCTTTTATCGATTCAAAGATCTACCAAGTAAAATACCTTGATTTCATGATTTTAGGGCTTGTGTAGATTTGACGCACAAATCCTTCACAAAATGCTTAAAAAATGCTTCCAATAATTGTTCTTCGATCTCCTTAACACTTGTATTCTCTTTGATGATCAAATAATATGGATTATGACCTTTTATTACTTTAATCTCACTTAGATCTGACATCACATTCAATTCTTTTGCCACTTCTTTCCAAAAAGTTGTTTCTGTTAACCTGCAAAACTTAAGACTTCTTGTGATCTCGCCAAACATAATATTTTTCTTTGTGCTCTTAACCATAGCATTAGAAAATCATATAATACCTTGCATTAACTGTGCAAGACTCAATTCATCATACATCTACTTCTACACTAATCTAAGTTCCTATTCTACTGTAATTTTCATAAATTAAGTGCTTTGAGATAGGTCAGGTAAGGATTCATTCTTACCATTTAATACTTCACCTTTCTGATTACCTTCAATGCTGAATATGTCTCCTTGATCTATGCTTCTAATAAACTTCACTTCATCTGAATTACTACAGCATCCTTTCTATCTGTAACTTGCATCTTCATTTCTTCTTGCATGACTTCTAGGGTTAGGGTTAGGATGAAAAAGTCCATTGTTCATTCTACAAAACCTTGCTGTATGTCCAATCTTGTTGCATATCTAACAAACAATTCCATTGTTCCCATATCTTGGTTGAGGGGGATTGATATGTGATCTGCAATTTCTAGCAATGTGTCCAACTTTGTTGCATCTGTAACATATTACTCCATTTCTTCTATTCATATCTTCAGTAGGTTTCTTATCTTCATGGTTAGTATTCCTAAACATTCTACTATTATTGTTATTCTCAATAAATTTAGGTTTTCTACATTCAATAGCTCTATGTCCAAATTCATGACAATTATAACAATAACCTTTAAGGGGTTTGAATTGCTTACCTGTGCAATCTCTCTTCATATGACCAATAGTATTACAAGTAAAACATCTACCTTTGAATTCTCTTTGCATACCTTTAGATGATTCCTCTTGCTTAGGTGGTTCTTCCTTCTAAGGTGTATCTTCAGATTTGTTGATCTCATCAAACTTCTTCTCATCTATACTTTTAGATATTTTCAGATCTGGTTCCTTGCTTTCTTCAATTGTTTTGAACCTATTGAATCCAAAACCAATTTTATCATATAATGGTTTCTGATAAGATATTTGTTCATCAATCTTCTCACTAGTTGAATATAGCCTTTCAAGTTATTATTTGGATTGAGTCAATTCACCTTTCACAATTGTATTGTATTTCTCAAGTTCAACATATTGCAAATTGACTTTCTCAAGTTTAGATGTTACTTTGCCAAGTTTAGATTTTAGTCCTTCATTTTCAATCTTTAGCTTTTCATTCTTGGATTTTAGATTTTCCTCATTCTTTCCATTTCCATCTTTCAGACTTAGCTTTAGATTTGCTATCTTTAGTTCATGCTTAAGGATCTCATTTTCTTTTCTTAAATTGTCATGACAATCTTCAATAAGAACTTTAGATTCCTTTTTAGATTTTAGATCTTCCAACTTGTTTTTCAATTCCTCAATGAGGTTCTTTGCATCATCATATTTTCCTTTTAGAATGTCTCTTTCATCAGTAAGCATGTTAATCTATTCAAGAGCTTCTTCAAGATTCTTCTGTAGTTGATCCATATCCATAGAGATCTTACTCAAGCTGCTAGGCTTTCCTTGAGTGATTCTTTTTCGAATAACTAAGCTTTGATACTGATTTTTAGGAATAGGGAATACTGAGAGAGGGGGGGGGGTGAATCAATATTCCACAAACTTTTACTTTTTCCCAATTATAGATATAACAGATAATCTCAATGCATACATAACATAGAAAGCTAAACAATGTGCATAGCAATAAAACAAAAGAACTCATAACACATTATTTGTTCTTGAGGAAACCCTGGCCAAGGGAAAACCCTAGTGGGGATGGTACCCACAAAGATCCACTAATCAAAAGTATCCTATTAAGGATGTTGACCCTGTGTGAACATGCCAATGAGGCATTCAAAGGACTATTAGTGAGATAAAATTGTTGATAAGACATATGTACAACTAGTGAGGCATTATAAAAGGATATTTTACATAATCTAGTGAGGCAATTCAAGTGGTTTTATTCCATAGAGGGTTTCTACTCAAGAAAAAACTTTTGTTATGTTCTCTGTGTGTGTCTTACTTATCTTGTTATCCATTGCATAAATGTTTCTAGTTTGGTTATTTAAAAAATGACTTTATATTTTTTATATCACTAATTCACCCTCCTCCCCCTCTCAATAATATTATACTCCAATAATTGGTATTAGAGACACACCCTTTCACTTTGGGTTTCTTGGTTAAGGAGTACATTCTATGGCTGGTCAAGAAGGTCTGTCTAGTTTTAGGGAACCTTTGTTTGATGGCACTGGATATGCATTATAGAAATTTAGAATGAAATTACATTTAAATTCCTTAGGGTAAGAAGTGTGGACTTCCATAGATGATTCCTACACTAGTAAAATACCTCCTCCCACTACTGATGAGAAAAAATTATATAAAAGTGATGCAAAGACATCAAATGCTATTTGTTGTGGCCTTACTAATGATATATTAGTTAAGGTCATGGACTATTATAATGATAAGGAAATTTAGGATAAGTTGTTAAACATTTATGAGGGGGATCTAACAATTAAATAAGCCAAGTTACAAGACTATAGAGAAATATTTGAAATTCTCAAAATGACTAAAGAATAGAAAATAACTGACAATTTTCTCTAATTGTCAGATGTTGTAAACTCAATACTAGGTCTTGGAGAAACCTTAGAAGAGGCTACTATTGTAAATCAAGTTATAAGATATTTGACATCCAAATATGATTCAAAGATATTAATTTTTTAAGAAAGGGACATTAGTAACATAAATCTTGATACTTTGCATGGTAAATT
This sequence comes from Chamaecyparis obtusa, assembly GCA_027943335.1. Classification (NCBI taxonomy): domain Eukaryota; kingdom Viridiplantae; phylum Streptophyta; class Pinopsida; order Cupressales; family Cupressaceae; genus Chamaecyparis; species Chamaecyparis obtusa. The sequence continues at coordinate 882,533 of BSBK01002490.1, read as the reverse complement.
TACTTCATATGAGATGAGAATTACTGTCAATCCTCCTAGAAAAGAATTTTCTTTTAAATGCACTAAAGTAGATAAAAATTCTAAATTAGATCAAACTAAAAATAATGAATTTATATTTGTTAGTAATCTTAGAAGAGAATTTGGTATATACAAAGACAAATTTACTTTCAAATACTTTTCTTGTGGTAGAATAGGTCACTATGTTTTGATTATGTAAAAATAGGTTTTGAAAGGACCCAAAACCTTTTACATTAAGATTACAAGATAAGCATTAAAGCTCCAATGGAAACTGTGCATCAACACCAAAAAAAGACACCTAAAAAAGTTAACTAGTCTTAAAATAGAAAGATAGCCAAAAAAGATAGTAGAAAGACAACAGAACATCAGATAGCAACTGGCAGGCTAGATACACTTCATAAGATCACCCACCTGTTTAGCCAGCATTTGTATGTTGTGAGAGGAAGCTTTGAGATCCTCAATATATTTTTTCTTATTATCCTCCAGCTTCCTGAAGCTTGCTCTGGTTCTTTTGCTAGGTCCATGGTCCTCCTTGACCTCAATCAATGCCTGATCCCCTTTTCCTTAATCCATTTTGTCCATGAGAATCTTGACATGATTAGCTGAAGCCTTGGGAATGGCAAAAATTTACTCAACGATGTTACCCACCATCTTCTCCAGCTTCTCAATTTTGTTTTCCATTTTTTCAATTCCCTTTTTAACCATCTCCCCATCTTTTATTTTCTCCTCCATAGCTATGATTCTGTCATTAAAGGTCGTAAGCCCCTTAGCTCTGCCAATAGTCTCCTTCAGCTCCTCAATGCACTGTCCCATGGTCTTCTCTCCCAGATTCATTTTTCCAAGGATCCCTATTTACTTTTGTAGCTGATGGATTTGGGTCTTGATAGTATTGATATCATTTTTCATGGTATTGAGGTTGATAAGGAAAGCAAGGCACCCCAAAATTTCAAAGTCCTTGTTCACACCCACCATCTCCTCCTTGGAGCTCTCCACCTTATCCTTGTTATCAGCCTGCCCATCCTTCTCAATGTTAGCCACATCCTAAGCAATTTCCTACATGATGTTGTCATCCACTAGAACATTTTGATCTAGCTCATCTCTTTCCTCCATGGTAGGATCCTTCTCCACCCTCTTTTCCTATTTTCACTGGCTATTCTCCTCTGAGGCAGAGCCATCATTGAAAGAGATGACAACCCTCTTACCCCTCTTCTTAATCCTCTTATTGTCTTTGGTACTGGTACGCTTCCCTATAGGTAAGCTATTCCATCAACATACCATCAATGTGTCAAGTTCCTATATGATGGAGTAGAGGTCAAAATACCCATAGACATGTCAGTATCTTTCAATACTTTGAAAGAAAATGCTGATAAACTTGTTCCACACAATAGAGAGTCTCCTACAAAATAGAGTGATATAGCCTCCACATCCAAAATGGAAGACATAGCTAAGGAGATCAAAATTAGAGATATAGGCATGAGAGAATACACACTAGAACTAGTTCTATCTCTTACATCTCTCCCACTCTCACCTAAATCTTACGGAATACCTTTAGAGAAGATGAAACCTACAACTAAAGAAATACATGTCATCTATGACATGATTTTCATCATAGACCATGTATCAAAACTAGAATTAGATGAAAAAGAGGCTATACTAGCTTGGTTATACAAAGATGAATCTCAATCACAAATGATTCAAAAGTGTGGATCTAAATCACTCAAGGTTTCTTCAAAATCATAAGGACCAGGACACAAGTTAATTTCAAAAATGGGATACACTAGAAAAAGGACCTCTAGGGATAAGAGGAAAAGGTATCATAAAACCCATTGAACACTATGGGAGAACAAACAAAGATAAAACATGCATAGGTTATCAAAAGAAACCTTTCCATCTGAGTGGGAACTCTACTCATGTCATAGAACAAATAAAACCAAGAACAGATATTCAAAAAGAGGAAGAAACATACCATGAAGATAATGATGAGTCAGATGCCACATATATTTTTCCCTATGAACATATACCTCAGCACATCCTAGACCTCCTTAATGATGAAAAGAAACCTTAGGAAAGAGTTAATGTGGTAGACACACAAGAACCTACTACTACACAAGAATCGACTGATACAAAAAAAAAACTAGAAGGATAGGGTACATCCATCACCATAGATGAACATTTGGGACACTCTAGTTATTCTGAGATAGATTCTCATGAATATGAATTCTATTCAGACTCTGAAGGTAACCTTTCTTGGGGGATTCATCTTGATTTGACACATGTTCTTGACTTTCCTAGAGATCTTGATGAGGAATCTAATGACTATGAATGGGGATTTATTCCAAAACTAGAAGAAGAAGATATCATAATAGACAAACATCTTGATGTTATTCACCAATACACACCTACAACCAATGTGAATCTAGAACTACATGACATACCTCGTGAACATGATTCACTTATTACTAATGTAGGATCCAATGATGACATTGAGACACCTAATGAACTAAACATCTTGAGTAGTGATATCACCTTATAATTTACAAGTTGTATCAAAACCAATGATTACAACACTATATGTGTAAACACCATCAAACAATCCTTCCCTCTGCTTACTATCCAACATCCCAAACTTATTGACCAAACATCCAAAGACCCAAACCAAGATGTCCATACTTTCCAAATAGATTATGCCTTGGCATACTACCTCAATGTGGTTGAACCTTTGAAAACTTCCATCAGTGAACCAAATGTTAGCATGACAGAGTTGGACATAAAATATCTCATTCAAAAAAGTAAAAAGAAAAAGAAAAAGAGCTCTAAGGGTGAAAACCACTACGTGGCAATCTCAGAGCCAAAAATAGTAAAAACAAAAGATGTATCTGAGGGTGAAAACCTCTCCGAGGCACCCAAAGATGAGATATTTGATGTCCTTCTGAGTCATTTATAGGACATATCACCAATTTTGATAGAACCAACTCAATCTATCAATTTAGGCACATCAGAAGAACCTCAGTTGATTCATGTTGCACAATCTTTGTCAGAAGAGGAGAAATAAGAATTCACCAAATTCTTAACAGAGAAGAAGATAAAATTTGCATGGAAATATTCAGACATGCCAAGATTGGATCCTAATCTAATTATGCATCATCTTTCTATAGCTCTAAGAGTTAAACCAAGCAAATAGAAGTTGTGAAAAATGCACCCTCATGTTGCACTTCTTGTCAAAGCTAAATTAGAGAAATTACGTGCTAGATTCATTCAAGTAATAGACTATGTTGAATGGATATCAAACATTCATCTGGTGTCAAAACTAGATAAGTCTATAAGAGTATGCACAGTTTTAAGAAATGTAAACAAAGCATGCCCAAAGGATGACTTTCCACTACCAAACATTGATATAATAGTGGATATGACTGCGGGATTTGAAATGTACTCTTTAATGCACAATTTTTATGGATATAACCAAATCAAGATTTCTTGAAAAGATAAAGAGAAGATAACTTTCACCTGTGCATGGGGTACTTTCTGCTGGAATGTGATGCCATTTGGTTTGAAAAATGTTGGTGCTACTTATCGAAGAGCCATGACATCTATCTTTCATGATATGATGCATAAAAACATGAAATACTATGTAGATGACACATTGGATAAATTAATAAAGAGATCTAAACACTTATCTAACTTGGGAAAAATACTAGATAGAATGGAAAAATTTAGTCTTAGGCTAAATCCAAAGAAATGTTCCTTTGACATCACTTCAGGAAAGCTCCTAGGATACATTGTTTCAAAGAAGGGTATAGAAGTGGATCTAGAAAAGGTCAAAGCAATCATGGAGATGAAACCTCCTAAAAATATCAATCAAATGTGTACTTTGCAAGGAAGGGTACAATCCATTAGATGCTTCATCTCTTAGTTAGCTGATATATCACAACCTTTCACTAAAACATTGCATAAAGGTGTGACCTACAAATGGAGTGAGGAATGCAAAAATTATTTCAACCACATTAAGCAATACTTGGCAAATCCACCAAATCTCATGCCTCCTATTCAAGGAAATCCATTAATATTGTATATTTCTATAATACATACATCACTGTGGGCATTATTGGTACAACATGATGAGAATAAATGAGAAAGAGCTATCTATTACATCAGTCGAATGTTGGTGGCCTATGAAAAGAATTACTCTATGATAGAGAAATCATGTCTAGTTGTGATCTTTGCATCATATAAATTGAGACACTACATTTTGGCTCACACCATATACCTAGTAGCAAAGATAGATCCACTAAAATACTTGTTAAGCAAATTTGCTCTCATGGGTAGACTAGAAAAATGGGTAATGCTACTGAGTGAATTCAACATTGAGTATGTTGAAAGGAAAGCCATCAAAGGAAAATTCATCATAGATCAACTGGCCGAGGCTATGATGTTTGATGACCAACCAATGCAAATATAGTTTCGTGATGCTTCTATCATGTACCTATCTTCAAGAACATGGTAGTTATTCTTTGACGGGTATTACACACAAAATGAATTTGGAGCTGGTATTTTGTTCATCACTCCACAAGGATATTCCATTCCAAAGTCATTCAGAATCAAATTTCCTTGCACCAATATTATAGAAGAATATCAAGCTCTATTAAATGGGATGAAATTGGTAATAGAATGGAAAGTAACATAATTACACATTCATGGAGACTCTCAACTGGTCATTCACCAAGTCAATGATGTGTATCAAATAAAGGATGAGAAGATGATTCCATACAAACAGATGGTAGATGATCTCAAGAAATACTTCATTTCTATCATGTTCAAATAGATACCAAGAATGGAGAACAAAGTATCTGATGCCATGGTTGTACTATCATCTTTACTACAACAACTAGAACATGAGCTACACTATGAGTTCCTAGTGGAAGCACTATCATTCCTTGCCTATGATTACCCAGAAACCCATATGATCTACACTATTTTTGGTCATGATTGCCCATGTTACAATACTATCTATTCCTACTTTCATGACCAAGTCATTCCCAATACCCTTAACTGTCATGAAAAATGATACCTTATCTAAAACACGTCACGGTATGTCATCATTGGTAATGATCTATACAAACAAATTCTAGATGGTACACTCCTTAGATGTTTAGAATGAGAAGAGTTGAAATGCACATTAGAGGAAATCCACAAAGGTATTTGTGGGTCACATTCCAACAGTTTGACATTAGCTCAAAATCTCATTAGGGAGGGGTACTATTGGCCTGATATGGAGAAAGAGGCCGTGAAAAATGCTAAGAACTATAAGAAATGCCAGGTCCACGGTAAGTTAATTCACACATTCGGTAGAGATTTGATTCTATTGGAAAAATGGTTAGTTCTCCCCTCGAGATTCATGGTGTGGCTTAACCACTTCCTGTGTCTTCTATAAGTCTAGTAGTTGTATCAGACATTAACAGGTTGATCTTTTGGTGCAATGTCAACCACCACTTGTAACAAGTGGTATCAAAGCTTGGTCATGGGTTTGAATCTCCTTGGGTAATGTTGATGGGGAGATTGTTGTAAAAATGATCAGTACTCCCCTCAGGATTTGTGACATGGCTTAACTATCTCTTGTGTCTTCTATAAGTCTAGTGGTTGTATCAGGAATTAACAGGTTGATCTTTTGGTGCAACAAAAACCACTACCACTTCAAAATCAAGGATCTAGATTCCTTATGTTCCAAATTCAAGATCACTCAACATTGTTCATTTGTCTACTATCCATAGGGAAATGGACAAGATGAAGTGTCCAATAAGAACTTATTGAAAATATAACATCACACGGTCAACAAAATAGGGAAAGATTGGCATCTGATGACAAATCCATCTCTTTGGGCTTATAGAAAAAGTATAAGAACACCCACTAGGGCTACTTCTTTTGCTTTAGTATATGGGACTGAAGCAGTATTGCCTATTGAGGTTGAATTCCCATCTCTCAAAATCATAATGCATGGTCTAGTAACTGATGATGACTATAGAGTGTCCAAGTTGGAAGAACTTGAATTACTAGATGAGTGTAGGCAAGTTGCGTATGATCATCTTAGATTTTATCAGAAATAGATGTCTAGAGGGTACAATAAGAAAGTTAGACATAGAGAATTTCAGGTCGGCGATCTAGTCTTGAGAGAGAATACTAAAAATCAATCCCATCATGAATGCAAGGGGAAGTTTTAACTCAATTGGCTGGGTCCCTTTTTTGTTACTACTACTTTTGGCTCAGGAGCCTATCAACTCTCAATGACCAAAGGAGAATAGCTCTGAGAAACAATCAATGTTCTTCGTGTGAAGAAATTCTATGCCTAGACATTCAGCATGTGGAAAGTGTCCTAGAAAAAGAAACTAAAAATTAGAAAAAAGTCCTAAAAAAAATGATCATCTTGGTGAAAACCTAGCAATAGGCACCTTGATGGTACACAAAAAAATTAAAAATGGAAAAATACAAAAAAATTGAAAAATGCAAAAGTAAAAAAAAGAAGAAAAAGAAAAAGTTCCTCGGTGAAAACCTGGTAAACAAGCACCTTGGTAGAAAAAATAGAATCTCTACCAAGATGGTGAAAACCTAATAAACAAGTGCCACTTGTACAAAATGCTCCATCTATCAAATAAATCTTGGTAATTTCCTAGTTTTCTATCCTATTTTAGTTTGTATATATCTTGCAATTCAATAAAATCGGTTTGTGCACCAAGAAACAAGAGTCTGAACCTAATCAATGTTTACAACTTGGGGGCATTCCTAGTCATATCCAAGTCAGTATCCTTCAGTGCTTTATCTAAGTCAGTTCTTTTGTCTCCCTACCATTCAAGGATTTTTGCAAATGACAACAACACAACCAAACACACTACTATAACAAAACAATCTCTGATATATGCTAAATATTTTTGTATGCTGACTATTTCACATGAGATTTTTGTATATTATGTCCCTTGAGATAATTAATGATTTCCTTCATGGATCTGAAATGGAAAGGATAGGGGCATAATCTTTTATTTGTTTTCTTCTTTTGAGTGATTTCGTACTCCTACTATGAAATAAGACATTGCCCAAGGATGTGAATGATAAAGGGTCACTGTGAGTAATTCACATTAGAGTGAAGATGAACTCCCCATTTCTTGGTGTGTTTGTATGCAAGGTATATTCAGGTCATCATGATGTGTATGCTTTGATGCTTGTACAAATTTGTAAATTAAAATGGACATGATATTTAGGTCATCCTAGCTCTTGTGCCTTGGTGCTTATATCTAATCTGACAAATCTGACTAAATGTCAATATTCATATGTTCATGGTTGCTTAACTATTGAACATTGTATCGACATCTGGTGTTACCTAAAATATTCAATGATGAAACAAACTGACAAAGGATCTATGACTAAGTCCTAGCATTGCATTTCATTTGTGTCTTGCATGGTGTCTGGTTAAATGTCTTTAATTATTTTAATTCAGCATAGCATTTAATGTTCTCATGATTGCACTTAACACATCAAAAGAATCAAGGGTAATGTGAAGGTCTCTCCAAATTGACAAGCAAGCAGTCACCATCTTGAGTTAAACATATTTTTTGACAATGATTGAGCACTTGAATTCTTTATGTACCTACAAAAATATCATGTGAATCAATGCATTTACATTTTCATAATGATTTCATCTATCCATTGCATACATACATTTGCATCAATAACCATAATAAGGAAACACATTTTCATAACCCATATAACATTCATCATTTCATTCATACTGCACAATCATAAATGCATTGAAACTAAAATAAACATTTCATCCATTTGCATCACATGATGAACAATATCATAAATCAAAATAATAAGTGTGATGAAGTCAAACCAAAGATCTCATATATATATATAGTCAAAATAGTACAAGGGTACATCTCAAAAATATATAGTACATCTTAGAGCATAATGTACATACAATACATCAAGAATGAGATATAATGAGCTATAGTATACAAAAAAAGTGGGCAAAAGCTAAGGATGATGCTATCATATCAGTTGTCGGCCTGATCCTCTGCATCAGGTGCATCTCCTCCTCCAGCTGGGGCATCTGGTGGTGTGTCTTCTCATAGTGTCCTCACTACCTCTGATCCTAGCATGTACTAAGAGTAAGATTTCACTCTCTGATTGGGACTTTCAAGGTACACATCTTTGTCTAGGACTCACACAACTATCTATCTCGCTTCACAAATCTAATCTCTAGAGAGAGTCTCTAGGCTCTGAGCTCCCTAATTTGATGGTGAAGTTGGCATATGGTATCCTATGGGGTATGTCTCAACCCCTCCTCTACTACATCCTCCTCCCCATCCACTACCTTCTCTCCTCCTAGTGCCTCTCCCCTTTCCTTACGATGTCTCACCTCAACTCCTAGATCAAAATCAGTCACATCCTCCACCTCACCCATGGGAACATCCTGATCTTCTCCCAACAACTCATCTATTCCTACAGTGCTACCAATGGCCCCTAATGATCCACCCTCATCCCTGCTATACCTACACTATAAAAATGAGGGCCTCACCAATGGAACCACTCATGGCCTAGGGGAAGGTTGAACATTAGGTACCTATTATGCTGGAGCACCAACTACCCTCTAACCTAGAGGAGTTGGCTGCGCACCCAGAATCTGTGTATCTCTTCTCCTCTAACCTCTACCCTAGGGTGCACCTATCACATCATCGACCTCCTCCATAGTAGGAATTAGCTCTGTAGGGTTAGAGAATCAATAGAATGGGTGCTTTTCTAGATGTGCCCTATAAGCATCTATAACACTTGGATCTCCCACATGCACCCTATAGTCCTAGTCTCGGCTCTGAAAACTACTATACTCCTGCATGCATATGACATAGGATAGTCATGGATCCCAGCATAGTCCCTTCTCATGAACCCACCAAATATATGAGGTGAACTCCTATGGGGCATCCTATATCAATCCATACTGCCTCCACACCCATGTAATCAAGAATCTCTCAAAAATGTTGGTCAATCGACCAAAAAGAATACGACTCTGACAAAAATAACCAAATTGTGCCCTAGCACCGGGCCATGCCTCTAGTTGCAAGTATGGTATCCAAATGAAAATTGTCATATCATTTAGGACCCACCTCTAGTACTCAATCTTCCCCATCCTTGCTTAGGTGACGTATCCTACATACTTGTAAATCAGAGGTTGATGAGGCTACCTCTCATCTCCGCATATGGAACTACAAATTGGGATGTGCTCACATGCCCAGATCTATAAGACTATGACTATTGGTGAAGCTCTTACCCTTATGGTAAACAACCTCATGCATCTCTAAAAATATGTACGCTAATAAGCACCGACGCCACCTGGACTCTGCAGGATGCCCCATCAAATGTTGCACCATCAGTGCCCAACCCATGAGGAAATCATTCTGTTGACGGTTAGACATCATAACTCCTTTGATCATCCCTGCAATGATGTACTCCAACTTGTGTGTCTAATTGTATCTCTATAATAGGGTCTCCTAGGGTATCTATTGTGCGATCTTCTCATCTACACCAAATATCATCTAAAAAGCCTACAGACCTGTGTTACCTAAGCTAATGTAGTTAGGGTGAGGACCATGAAGTTGAATCCTGAGGATGTGGTATACATCCTCTGGTGTGATAGTGATCTCCCCTGTAGGAAGATGGAAGGTCTGGGTCTCCGAATGAAATCTCTTGATTAGAGTTGCAATAAGGATGTGATTTTCCTTGATCTCAAGAAAACTAATCAAATGCTTGAATCCACATGATGCTAGATGTACCTTTGATGACTTTTCCTCATAGGTTCCCCATCTCTCTTTAGATGTATCTATCTCAAATGATAGTACATGTTCAATCTACATTACAAGAACCTCAAAACCAACCTCATATCCCATAGGATAGCACCATTTCTTAGTAGGATCAACTGCTTCAAAGTACACATAATCAGTTTCAACCATGAAATAGATTGTATCCTTATATTTTTCAACTAGTTCCTTAAGAATTTTGTACCTTTCCTTCATTCGCCTTTGTAGGAATCTTGATCATAGCAAACAACTCACCATCTACCCAGTCTTTGTTTTGTCTCTGGTAGCTATCTGATATTTGTATACTAGTAGGTATGATGTCCTTGCATGCTCTATGGTGCATTCTAGAAAACTTGTGCTCAATATTAATTTACATATGAATCAAGAGTGAACCAAAACTGAATGCTTTTGACTTGTCCTTCTTAACAATCCTTACATTTTCCAAGAATTGTTGTGCTAGGATCTCACATAGGTTATACTTGATGTTCTCTTTCACCATTGTATAAGCCATCATTATAACTGCTGCTGATACAAAATTAGGTTCGGTACTGTAGTATAGCTTGTATCCTAGTAGCATTGCTACTAGTCTCACATCTTGTTGAAATATATCATCGATAGTCATTGCTTTCTTGTCCCATTTGGAATGTGTTAGGGTTTCTACTTGCTTCTTAATGTTTTTCTCTTCCATAGAGATGGCTCTAGTGATGTCCAGTCCAATTATATCATGAATTAATGGGCTACATATATTTACAGGTTGTTCTCCTATCCAAATAAACTAATCATGTATTCTTCTTAGGATAATCTTGAACCATTCAGTCTTGTTGAATTCATTCAGGAGGGTTAGATTTATGATAGATTGGTCTTCTAAGTGTTTGAATTATTCCTTCATTTTCCCATTAGATTCTATCATCTCATCTATTTCCCTATATATTTCTACGTCTCCTATAGTCTCATACTTACAATGAATGTAAGCCCTAATATCTTCTATGTGAAGGATGCCATATGGGGTTTGCAAAAATGCTCCTTTCAGATCATCCTCACAAGATTTAAAAGGGTGTATTTTAAACTATACCTTGGCCTATCAACAACATCATAGATCATAGGCACATCCATAGCTTCTTGATAGAGTAAATTATTTAAATGCCTTGAATATGCTGAATTTTGGAACTTCTACTTCAATATATCACACAATGTAGCTGCTAGGTGACTAATATGCTTCTTAACTCTACTCTCCTTGGTTGCTTCTTGTCAAACGGTGAAGAAATAAGATACCTTGAGGTATTTTATCCATCACCAAGTGAGTAAGTGCATTTATCATAGCTAGCTCAACTTTGCACATTGTCTAGTCAAACACAAATCTCACACACATAGGATATGAATCTCCAAACACTGTGATCATAGATATAGACTCCATAGTGTCTGTATACACCATATCTAAACTCACATGAGCTCATTCCACATAATTAGGGGCTAGATATAATATTTTGTCTACATCAAATTCTCCTCTAAGGCCATGCTTGGCCTTTTAGGTCAATGTAGCAATGTTGACATCAAGCAAAGACACAATAGTATCTACTATCTCTACCTAAACCAATGCCTTATTGAAATATTTTACCTTCCATATATTTTCATCATCTTCATCTGCTGGTTTATTGAAATGATTCTTTAATTCATCCTGATATTCACCAAGACTTTTACCACTATCACCAATATTCTTCTTTATAACCATAAGAGGTGGTCCTCTTCTTTTGTCCATTCCATTGTACCTGTAAAACTTCACTCTATGTCCTAAGTTGTTGCATTTGTAACAAGTAGGTGGTCTCTTATCCCGATTAACTTACAATTTACAAAACCTTGCAGTATGCCCAAGGTTGTTGCATTTGTAGCATGTGATCTTCGCTATTGATTCTTCTTTGATGTAATCTTGTTTGTTTCTTAATTGATTAGGTTTCCTACATTCTGCTTTCTTGTGTCCATATGCATAGAAGTTGTAACAATAACTAGTAAAGGGTTTTAAAGGGCCTTTACCTTTACAATCTCTTTTCATGTGTCCAATTTTTTTCATCCATAGCATCTACCTCTGAAAGGTCTGGTATGATCTTTAGGTCTCTCAAGAGTAGGTCTTTCTTCAACCTTTTCTTCATGTGATTCTTCATGAGTTTTAGAACATTCTCCTTCATTGTATCCAACTCCAGTCATATCTCCTTTAGGTTTCTATCTCTCTCTTTGTTCATCAATCTTATCACTACTCATACGTAACTTCTTAATGTGTAAATTGTCTTGAGTGAGTTCACCTTTAATAATCTAATTGTACTTCTCCAATTCTAGGTATTTATCCTTGTAGTGATCAAGTTCAATCTGCATTTCTCCTACCTACATGTTCGCTCCTTTTAAAGTTTCTTCAACTTTGAATCTTGCATCCTTTTCATGTTGAATTTCTTTAATCATCGGAAGATTAATTTTTTCTTTTTCTTTCTCCAGCTTCTTTACTTGGTCTGATGTATCATTGTCTGAATCCTCCTTGATCTTTTCCATAAGGTCTTGTCTCTGACTTCTTAAAATTTCAAGATGTTCCTTTAGTTTCTTGATAAAACCTTCTGCTCTTCTTAATTTGAATTTCAAATCGCCGTTCTCAGCCTTTCCTTTGTCTAGGTCATCAAGTGCTTCTTCAAAGTTATCTTGTAAAGTTTTTGAATCTATTTTGATCTCCCTTAAGCGGTTAGGCTTTCTATCCAAGGGCCAATATCTTTGATACCAATTGTTAGGATGGAGTAATATTGAGGGGGGCGAGGGGGGTTTGAATCAATATTACAACACTTTAAATTAAACTTAAACCAATTCTTAATAAACCATATGAATTTTAAAATAAAAAGAACATAGACACAAAACACATAACTCATAACACCATTATTTGTTTTCGAGGAAACCCTAGCCAAGGGAAAACCCCGGTGGGGATGGTAACCACAACTATGCATTAAAAAATAGAATCCCTGTTAGAAGAACTAGCCCTATTAGGAGTTGAGTATTACATAGTACATTTCCTTTTTAGAGGAATATTAACCCTGTTAAAGGTATACAAAACCTTGTTAGAGGTATACTGAGCTTACAACTCTTACAATCAATAATTTAGTTACAAAAGTGTTCTTCAAAGATGAACAATACAAGCATCTACTATGCTTTGATAGTTCCAGTTATGGATCTCAATAATCTTTGTCAATCTTTGATCTCGCATCTACTATCAACCATCACTGATATCCAAAACTTGCATCCATATCTCATTCATATCTTTTATATTTATTTCTTCCACAAAACAATCTTTATTTATATCTATTCTGCCATCCAGTCAGCTCTCAAATACAATACAAAACATAATAATTACTTTGAATAAAAAATACTAAGTTGGTGATCTTGTATTACCAAAGTGTTGGCAATATATAATCTTTATCTATCTTAGCACATTACCATTTCATCTAGCATTCCCTTAATCATCGTGAATGTTCATATGCCTTGCTTCACTGTTCCTCTATCTTCGCATGCCTTCATATCACTGTAACTTTTTGATATCAATACCAAAAAATATGCAACCTTAATTGAAGCTCATATATATCCCAAAATATCTTCCTCTAAGCTTGCAAGCCATCCTATAGCATATACTATCTTCGTTGGCCAAAACAATACTGTAGAACTTTGTAAATTTGATTATGTACTAAGTCATTTTCATGATTGTGTCTCCAACACTCATTCTTACTACATGCAATCACTATAAAATAAGTGTTTCCATAAATGAAAACCCTCAAGTGATCCATAGTGCTCCCAAAACATCACTTACCAACATCACAGTGGTTCAAAGAAGTGCAAAATGATTCAAAATTCTAAGTTGATAATATGAGTTGCATTTGGATTCAAAATGGTCTAAGATAGTACAAACTCTCAGTAGATTTTTCAAGTCATGGTTCATCATTTTAGAAGTATAGTCAAACAGATTTATAAGTTTAATTTTAAAATGATTCTAAAGTTGGTGAAACCTAGAGATTATGATATTGGATGTATGCAACCAAACTTGATAGAGAAGGAGCAGACTAAGTTACAAAATATTTTGAGGAATTCACATTGATATGAAATGAAGTCAAAGGTGGTAAAAAATTGTTATGCAAGCCAAAGATTGAAATAAGAATCCCAGAAATCATGAAATGATTATGCAGAAGAAAGATTAAATAATGATGAAGGGTACTCCCCTTAATACCACAAACACATAATAGAAATAGAGAAACTACAACAATATGCAAGAATAGAAAATGGGCTTCTTATTATCTACACAAATGTGGAATTACAAATTTTAGTATTACAATATGAAAAGCCACATGGGGATTTTCCCTTACAATATTCTATAGGAAAAAGCCTCGAATTATTACCTAGATCTACCCAGAACTGCTCTCCATTGCCTAAGACAACACTACAACCTTCCTTATATAGGGAATTTTCCACTGCCTAGGAAGGTTCCAGAATTTTAGCCAATAAGGCTGACCAAACTTAGAATTATTTTATTTTACAATTTAATACATCAAAGCCAACTCAAAATAACTTTTGAAACCCAAACAAAAATTTTGAAGGAAAATTATTTTCTGCCATTTCAGGTGACCCAACTTCCGGAGAGCATAAGTCATCACCTATTGACCCGATTGACTATTATGATCCTAATTCAGAAAGGGCACGAAGTACTCTACAACACTTGACTCGTGCAAGCTCCATTTAGCTAAAGTATCGAGCTCATCTAGGGCCTCTAAATCCTTCAAAACTGAGTTCAAAATTTATGTACCCTGCTGCCAATATTGAAAATCTTCAATATCTTGAAAACTAGAGTTGATCTAGCAATGCAACTTTACTAGCAGGCTGATATGACCAAAATGAACCTCTAGGGAAGAAAATAGACCATTCTAATCATGAACAAAAAACTTACTAAAAATAGTAACTTTTCAAAAATAGTAGCTTTGCACAAGATAGCCCTTATTGAAAAGAAACCAGAAATATTTTTGGGTGATGCAAGATTACTCTTACACCTAGGATGCTCCTGCATCAGACACCCAGGGTAATTTGAGAAGTGACCTTGTCATGACTCAGGTGTGAAGGGGAAAACCAAGGCAGTCAACCTCCTCCCTTTTTAGCCATGATGAATCTTCAATAGGTTGTCCTTTCCATTTGACTAGATATTCTTCATATGTCTTCTTCCTTGTGCTTCTTCCAACACGACTATCTAGTATGCCCTTAATTTTTTTGGTATTTGAACCACTTGTTGGAATACTCCACTATGTTTTTGTGATCTCATTTTCAACACCCCCTTCATGATACTCTATTAGATTTGAAATGTTAAACACTAGTGAAATATTCAGCTTAGTAGGCAATTCTACCTCATATGCATTTCTTGAATCATGCTTCTTCAATTATCTTACATGGCCCAAACTTCTTCATTTTCAGCTTATTATATGTACCAATTAGAAATCTCTCCTTTCACAAATGAACCATGACTTCATCTCCAACTTGAAATTCCTTATGCCTTCTTTTCTCCATTGCCTTAGCCTTATACTGCAAGTTCATCTTGGTAATGTGCTTCATCACCTCCTCATGGATGTTCTTCAAATGTTCTGCAAACTCCTCAGCTTCAGCACTACTTATTTCTCTTTTATCTGTCTTCCTCAACTCAGATGCATTTCTAGGACTACTTCCATATACAATTTGGAATGGTGATTTACCAGTGCTCATGTTAACATAATTATTGTATGCAAATTCTACCTGTGGTAAAATCAAATCCCATCCTGTTGGCTTATCTCCAATCAAACATCTCAGAAAATTCCCCAAACTCTTATTCACCACCTATGATTGTCCATTAGTCTATGGATGATGTGATGAACTAAACTTAAAATTTGTCTTCAACTTCTTCCACAATGTACATTGAAAATATCCAACAAACTTAGTGTCCTGATTTGAAACTACACTCTTTGGCAAACCATGAAGTCTCACCACTTCTCTAAAAAACAATTCTGCTATATGAACAACATCATTAGTCTTCTTGTAAGGAATAAAATGTGCCATCTTTGAAAATTTGTCAACTACCACAAAAATTGAATCATGTCTCTGCTGCGTCTTCGGTAAACCAAGAACAAAATCCATACTAATGTCCTCCCAAGGTTTCTCTAGTATAGGTAATGGCTGATATAATCCCATATTTTTTTTCACTCCTTTTTCCATCTAACATACTTTGCAACTCTATACAAACTTCTTGGCATCTTGCTGCAATTGTGGCCATTAATAATTCTCACTAACCAAAGCAAGGGTTTTATTATGACCAAAATGTCTAGCCAATCCTCTGCTATGCTACTCCTTGATGAGATTCTCCCTCATTGAACTTTGTGGAATGCACAACTAACTCCCTTTAAAGAACACACCATCCTGGATGATGAAATCCAGCCACTTCGTCCTGTCTAGAGTAACAGGTTCTTTACAAGCTTTTCAAGCTTCACCAAAATCAGGATCCTCGAGATACAAATTTTTGAGTTCCTTGAATCGAACCACCTCAATCTGCATCTTTGTCAGCAATAGTTTCCATCTACTAAGCGCATCTACAACCCTATTAGAATTTTCACTCCTGTGTTACAAAACAAATGTATAACTCTGCAAAAACTCAACCCATTTCAAATGCCTTTGATTCAACTTTCTTTGACTATTTAAATATTGCAAAGCTTGATGATCAGTATACAAAACAAACTCCTTAGGAAGCAGATAGTGTCTCCACTTCTTTAATGCCTGAACTATAGCATAAAATTCCTGATCATAAACATAATATTTTCTCTTGGCATCATTTAACTTCTCACTTAAATAAGAAATAGGTTTACCTTCTTGGCTCATAACAGCTCCTATTGTAGTACCACTAGCATCACAGTCTACTTGAAGCACCTTATTAAAATCTGAAAGTGCTAAAATAGGTTGTTCTATAACTTTCTATTTCAATAGTTTAAAACTCTTATCTGCCCCATTAGTCCACTTAAACTCTTTTCTATCCCCTTTCATTGTTTCAGTCAAGGGTCCACAAATACTACTAAAATTTCAGATAAATTTTTTATAAAAGCTAGCCAAACCATGAAAAGATCTTACCTTAGTAGCACTCCTTGGAGTAGGCCATTCAAGGGTAGCCTGCACTTTCTCTAGGTCCATTTTTAGACCTTCTGCTGAAACTACAAATCTCAGATACACTAATTCCTTCTTCGCAAAACTACACTTTTTCAAATTAATCAACAATTTATCTTCTCTTAACTTCTCAAACACCATACAAATATGCATCATATGCTCCTCCAATGTCTTACTAAAGATCAAAATATCGTCGAGGTAAACAATGACAAACTTACTTAGAAATTCTTTCAGAACCTCATTCATCAGCCACATGAAAGTACTCAATGCATTGGTTAGCTCAAAAAGAATGACTAACCACTCATATAGTCCTTCCTTTGTCTTGAAGACAATATTCCATTCATCTCCTTCTCTGATCCAAATCTAATGATATCCGCTCTTCAGATCTATCTTTGAAAAATACACAACTCTACTCAAACAATCCATAATATCATCCATCCGTGGCAAATGAAAGCTATACTTGATTGTGATCTTGTTTATAGCCCTAGAATCTGTACACATCCTCCATTCTCCATTCTTTTTTGGTGCTAATACTACTGGTACAACACATGGACTTAGGCTCTCCTAAATCAACCCCTTCTGTAACAACTCATGTACTTGTCTGTTCATCTCTTCACTTTTTGCTGGTGTCATTTTGTGTGCTACCTTATTTGGAAAATTGGCTCTTGGAATCAAATCCATCTGATGATTGATCTTCCTTACTGGTGGTAATGCATTAGGTACATTATCAGATACAATATCTTAAAACTCATTCAACAAATCTGCAACTTCTACAGGTACATCTTCTACTTCCTCTTTACTAGCTTTTGGAATTAAAGAAAAATATATATGCTCATGCCTCATACCATCTAGAAATTTTATTCCATCAAAAAAAGTTATTCTTGCATTACCACATACCTTTTCTTCTATTTCCTTCAATAGTTTTAGCTTATGTCACACTCCATCCTTTGTTAGGGAATAGGTATTCGCACGACTATCATGTACAACATGCCTATCAAACTGCCATGGTCTACCCAACAAAAAATGACATGCATCTATAGGTATGATATCACATAGTATGTCATCATGGTACCCGCCAATCTTGAACTTCACTAGGCACTATTCATTGACCATGACCTTGTGGTCATCCTGCACCTAGGCAATTTGATATGGATGTGGGTGTTTTTCTCTCTTAAGCTTCAACTTTGTCACCATCTCTTTTGACACCAAATTGTTAGTGCTTCTTCTATCGATAATCACATCACAACATTTACATTCACACTTGCACCTGGTGTAAAATAGGCTCCTCCTTTGCTCAGGTTCATTCTCACCACTTAGTAAGACTCTTCTATTAATTAGCGTTTCTCCTCTTTTAGCATCTTCAAAATGTGATGACTTGGTATCTTCATCTACATGTACAACTTTGGCTTGTCCTTCATTCCTCCTATCTGTCCTTCCTTGGCATTAAGGACATTCAAAGGCCCTATGACCTTCTTCTCCACAGTGAAAACATGTTCCACATAATCCTCCTCTTCCAGATTCTTGTCCTCTTCCTCTTCCTCTCTGATCTTTATTATTCTGATCATGGAAATGATTAGAATTGTTTCCTCTCTAATTTTGACTACTACTGGCCTCATCCTTTTTTTTTGGATCTTCATTTCAGCCTCCATATGACTGTCCAATAGATCTTCCACCATGACCTCTTCCATTTTGTCTGCTCTCAAACTTCTTGTTCAGCTTTTTCTCTATTTTTAAGAAAAATTGGTATGCCTCTTCAATACTATTCATTTGAACCAAATTCAACTCCTCTTGAATGCTCGGCCTCAACCCATTAAGGTAACAGGTAAATTTCTCCTTAGTAGCTTCCACATGGCCTATTCTGATGAGGATTTGTTAGAACTCCTCTGTATACTCCTCAACAAATCTTCCTGCTTGCTTCAAACTTTGCATTTTCTTCAGTAGGTCAAGCTCATAATCAATAGGATTGAACTATCACTTCAATTTATCCACCATTTGATCCCATCTTGTGATTTTATCCTTTCCTCTTCTATTTCACTCCAATTAATTCTCTTGCCACCAGATCTTGGCATGGTCCTTTAGTTTGGCCTTTGCAAACTTGACCCTATCAAGATCCTCAATATCTTCATACTCAAAATATTCTTCACATTCATTGATCCATTCAATCAACTCCCCTAGGTTAAGATTTTCAGAAAATGTTGGAACCTCAATCTTAGGTCTTTTTCTGATCTTGGAAATGGCTTAGAAAAGTCTTTCTTCTTCTTGATTTAAAATTTCAACTTCTCCTTCCTGATCAAAATTTCCTTCTTCGGCTTCATCCTTGCTTTCATCTCTGACATTAAGATTCATTCCTCTATGAATCTCTTCTTGCAATTCTCGCACTTGTCTCTAGAGCACTCTAACCTCAGGTGTCACACCACCAGCTCTTCCGCCACATTCCCTTCATGGAGGTATTTTCGTGTTGCTCGTTGGAATCCTAACCACGGTCCTAATGCAAAATGCCTCATAGTCGAGGATCTGTTTACACACTTAGGAATTCCTACTCTGATACCACTTGATGAAGGGTACTCCCCTTAATACCACAAACATATAATAGAAACAGAGAAACAACAACAATATAAAAGAATAGAAAATGGGCTTCTTATTATCTCCACAAATGTGGAATTATAAATTTTAGTATTACAATATGCAAAGCCACATGGACATTTTCCCTTAAAATATTCTGTAGGACAAAGCCTCAAATTATTACCCAGATCTACCCAGAACTGCTCCCCACTGCCTAAGACAACACTATAGCCTTCCTTATATAGGCAATTTTCCACCGCCTGGGAAGGTTCCAGAATTTTAGCCAATAAGGCCGACCAAACTTAGAATTATTTTATTTTACAATTTAATACATCAAAGTCAGCTAAAAATAACTTTTGAAACCCAAATAAAAATTTTGAAGGAAAATTATTTTTTGCCATTTTAGGTGACCCAACTTACAGAGAGCATAAGTCATCACTCGTTGACCCGATTGACTATTATGACCTCATTTTGGAAAGGGCACGAAGCACTCTACAACACCTGACTCACGCAAGCTTTAGTCAACCGAAGTATTGACCTCATCTAGGGCCTCTAAAGCCTTCAAAAATAAGTTCAAAGTTTTTGTACCCTGCTACCAATACTGAAAATCTTCAATATCTTCAAAACTAGAGTTGATCTGGCAATGCAACTTTACTTGCAGGCTGATATGACCAAAATGAACCTCTAGGGAAGAAAATAGACAATTCTAAGCATGAAAAGAAAACTTACTAAAAATAGTAACTTTCCAAAAATAGCAGCTCTGCACAAGATAGCCCTTATTGAAAATAAACCAAAAATATTTTTGGGTGATGCAAGATTGCTCTTACACCCAGGATGCTCCTACATCAAATAAAGATTTTGCAAACAGAAATTTGTAGGAGAAAAAAAAAAGTCATATTGCGGGGGGGGCGGGCATAACTCCCAATTCCACCATTGGATCGAGCTAAATTTTGGATATATTTTGAAAAACCTAATTATATAGATTCTCACCAGAGAGATCTTCAAAAGTCTCTCGAGTTCACATGATATTAATGAAATAATACAAAACTATTGAAATTGTCAATGAGAGTCATGATGCAAAGGATAAAAATTTAAATATTAAATCTCATTATTGATAATATTCACCAAAGATCTATTAAAGTGACAAATCAATATGACTAGTGCAAGAGATGTCCAGTTGTCAACATGGAAATAAATGTGTTATAAAGACGTTATGCTTATAATCCTATAGCTTACGATACTGTTGGGTGAGTAAGAGTCGCCTTATTTTGAACTTTTCAAGTTCTCGTGTCAAGCTTCACTCTGTTTATTTTTCCACCTTGTTGGTCTTCCCGCGAGTCTTCGCGCATTTGAATTTGTCAAAACCGAGCTTACGACATTGTTTGTATCGGTTTGACCCGTTTTAAGCAATAACATATCCCTTCAAAGCTTTTGAATCACTTCGAACCTTTTCGAACTTCGGTTCGAAGTAGTTCGAAGGAGTTCAAAAGCAGCCTGAGTCTTTTATTACTAACGATGTGTTATGCAGGAAAGCTAGCGACATTTTCTTCTTTAGAAAGTTTGAACCTTTTTGAGCTCTGGTTCGAAGGAGTTCAAAGTAGTTCAAACGGACTACCGGCGTGATCAATAATGATAGTATGTCCTGACAAGGCGCGCCGTGTAGACCTGGCGTGATTTCATTGGATGGGCCAGTGCGCAGAAAATGAGGCAATCACTTGCACGATTGGAAAATATTTGGTTTGAGATTGAATTATGATGATTGAAAAGGTGGCGGATCCCGAAAAGTTAATTTGATTTGAAGGCATTTATTGCTTATCACCACTTGGTGTCAAAAAATTTATTAATACACGCGTAATGGAGTATATTTCGCGCTTCAAGTGGCAACTAAAAATAGAAACTGGGTAAGTCATTTCTTTCCCTATTGTACACTGCGAGGTCTGGGCGCTGGAAGGGTGGTCTGGTCGAAGTGCAAAGTGTACAGGTAGCTTCTTTCAAGCTCTGCCTTCTCTTTTCTGGTTATTCCTTCAAATTCCCTTAGTTCAAGCAGTGAGCTGGTAGACTTTCATATTTTTAAGCAAGCATGAGGTCTGTCATGCATTTCTTTGGCAATGTGAAGAATCTTGAATGTAAGGCCCCGATCATAATAGACACGAATCTTTTAGGGGTCTCAGTCGATACTATACCTTTAAAACTCTCAACTCGTGTTGACGAGGAGTACATTGTAGAAGTCTTGGCTAGTGGGTTGTTAGAAGCGGCTGCTTTCCCACCGGCTACTATTTGTCCGGAATTGGTGCAAGAATGTATCAATAGATACGATGTAAAGTTGAAGAGTATTTTGAACATGGATGGTCAAACCCTAATCCCTGTTAACCACAAAACCATTTCAGCCATTTTCAAAATACCAGATGAAGATCTCGTCAACTTCATGCCTACCCAGTCTCTGGCCCAATTCAGGAAAAATACTGATAAAAATAGGAGTCACATAGCGAGAAGGTGGACAAAGACCAACTATAAAGGAGGGTCGCGGTTACCCAAAACTCTCACCAAGGACCATATGAACCCCCTAATACATGATTTGGTTGTTCTCCTTCACCGATTAAAAGGTTCAGAACAGGCCCTATCCTTTGATGAGTGGATGTATCATTTTGTAGAAATCATCCTAGAAGGCAGTCAACACATTGACTGGACTGAAATTATAGCCACATCTCTTCGGGACCAGCTCAGACAGACTCAGATGACCAAGGAAAGATTTTACATGTCTTCGTACCTGATGTATTGCTTGGCCTGTACTCAAGACCTACACCCTATTCAGAAAGCTCTCTGGAATGGAGATTTATTTATCTATGAGTGCTGTCCATTACTGAGAAGAGATAAGGTTTTGGAGGATTATAGAACAATACATGATATGTTCTGGGGAAAATTGTGTCAAGAATTGGCTGGCAGGCCTAACCAGAGGATTTTAGACAATGCGCAGAGATTGGTTAAAGTATTTGACAGCTTTTATATTCAATTTTCCCGTTTTACTTATATTCAGGTAGGAGGATTCGAAGAAGAACCATTGAAGCTACCTAGGTACGCTTTTGACTGTTTCATTCTTGCAGAAGTTTGCAGACAGTTGTTCATTGTCATTAAAACAGCTCTCCTGGAAAATAAATGGAACTCTCTATTCCCAGTGAAGTTAGGCCACTTAATCTGTAACAGCATGTTGGACGCATCTGTTGTGGGGAGTAATTTACTAAACTTCCACATGCCTTTCTATGAACCAAGAACAAGGTTTGATAGTAAAGGCTTTGCCAGACAGACCCTAGGATTAGGAAAATGCCCTTCACCAAGTTACCATCTGGAGGACCTATGGGAAGATCTCGGCAATGAAAAAATGATCTGGGAATGAGATAGAACCAGGCTGACGGTATCTCAGATTAAACTGCTGTAGTTGAAGTTTGATACCAGAAATATAGAAGATAATGATTCAGAGGCTCTCCGTCCATCCGCCACCTTTTCCGAGGAGGATGTTGTTTCGATCATCGATTGGAGTAGAGAGGAGTCTAGTGATATCAGACTCCGGGCCCGCAGCATTTTTGAGGAAATAGAAAACTGGATCGTGGCGAAGAAGAAAGATGTTCAACCTCTTACAGATACAAGTCATACAACTGGTTTGCCCATTAAGAGTGTAACACAAGCCCTTGCTAATAAATCTCTTTTGTCATCAAATGCAGGTAAGAAAATACTAGTGAAGGAGAAAACAGCCCCAGTGAAACATCCAACCGCGCCAAGGTCAAGACCAAGGATGAGATCTGAGAAGAAAATCCAAATGGCCTCAGAGGAGCCTGATTATCTGGATGACGTCGGTGACCTCAACGATGAAGATCTCACCTTCACCCCCGATCATAAGGGGAAGATGCAGGAAGGTCTCACGCACTGCCAAGACCTATCTCAGAATGCAGATGCACTTGTCAAGACCCCTGACAATCGAATGGTGTCCAGCACAATTCCACCTTGGCTCACGGAATTGGTTAATAAAAGGAAAAGCTTCAAGCTTTTATCTATGCCAGTTAAAGAAATAGTGACGAGATACGTAGCTCGTACTCCGAAAGCTAAAAGGATGAAGAGTGATGGGAGGCTAATAACAGATCTGTCTACCGGGAAAGTCACTGCTGAAATTGCTACAGTAAGATCTATGGGAAATACCCAAGATCCTGAGCCCGAGGATTATGAGATAACGAAGATAGATTTTGGAGTACTGAACAGGGATTCCCGTGATCACATTTTCAAATTCTCTTGCGATCGTATGCTCGGACAGTCACAGAAGGACGGCAGAGAGAAGCGGGAGTTGAAACAGATAGTTTCGACCATGGCAGAACTCCTATCTTCGCTTGCTGAGAATAGTGCAATACCTCTAGCGCAGACTCATCAGGGGTTCGACCCTAATTCGACAGAAAGTCAGAGGCTGTTCAAGCAGGTTCAGCGGGGGAGGACTTGGATAGAGGTAATGAAGGCATGGACAGATGGCATCATAGCGGAAGGCAGTGCCTTCATAAAAGAGTTTGTGAGCACCCGTACAAACGGCGAAGCGCTCTTGGGGGAAATTCATACATTGATCCCAATATGGGAAAGTGAAGCTGAAAGTTGTTCAGAGATCGTGAAAAGAGTACAAGAAATTGAAGATTACGGAGTGAAGCAATTTCTGACAGAGAACCCCATGAAGCTGGTCGACCCATGTATGCTGTTCATCCTGAAGAAGAACTTCAGCTGGAAGAACACTTTGTTTGAGATAGCCATTTCTCAGATGCGGGTTATGGAAAAGGCCGTGAAAGAGATTCACTCTGACACCCTGAAAGACATTAAAATAGTAAATCTCTCAGGTATTCTACAATTGGAAGATGCAGACCAGGGAGTTGATGCATTAGTGAAGTCCTTTGTGGATGAAATAAATGCTTTCAAGGAAAGTGAAGCGTCGATGGTTCATGACCTCACAAGGACCGCCAACATAGAAGCAATGCTTATCTTAAACCGAGGTCAATTGCCAAAGCAAGCGGATAAAATTCAGGAGATGAGATGGGAGAAAAATGCCACGCATGCCAAGTTGATCGCGTTGAAGAACCTGCACGCCCCGCCTACTCAGGAGCTGCTCCAAGTTTACCGGTCCTGGAAGCTCATAAAGGTTGCCACATCAGAGGATGCTCAAGAAAATTGAATCAATTTTAGTTTTGTTTACTCATTTGACCCTACCTTAACTCTTCTTTAGAAACTGGTTTTAAACTGTTAACGGTTTCTTGTTTTAATGGGGTCCGAGAAGCCGAGTTTTTCGGGAGGCTTTCTCGGACCGTTTAAACTATTTAAGCTGGTGCTTAAGACATGGAAAGGGGGATAGATTAGAATAGAAAAAACATAGAAGGGAATAGAAGCAATAGTACAAGTTCTTTCCATTTTTTTTGTTTTTGCAGTAGTTTGTATGACTGATGATAACTGGACTTTGGGCCAGTCTTACCTGAATACTTGTGCATGAAAATATTTTGATCTTTGAATCAAATAGTGAAATATATATGTTCTACCTTGGGAATTATATATTAATCTTGTGTATGTGCTATTCAGTTTCAGTCATTTATTATAGTTCTATGAGTTATAATTTTTCTATAGACGCATTTTTGTTAGTTAGTCTAAATTTCTCTGAATGGCCGCTGAAGCTTATTTTTCTTTCGCAAGGTAGTCTTCTGTTACATCTATTAGTTTTCACAAGTTTCTGTTGTTTTACCTCATCCGTCTAGGAACGGTTGAGTCCTTTTACTGCTTTTCAGTTAAAAGCTTGTATGTTAAAATTACTTTTTCCATTCATTGAATATCTTATAAAGGGAGCTGTACCTTTTTGCAAAATTCAGAGGGAAGCAAAGTAAATACTTACCCAACTGTTGTGTAAACGATTTGTTTTCAGAGGCATAGAGTCGGAAGATACATATCAGAGTATAAGAGAACAAATCTATTCGCCAACAGATTTTTGGCGACTCTGCTGGGGAAAGACCAGTCAAGTGCACTAGTCCACTTCCCATTGCAATGCCACATAATGGTGCTACCTAATGATAATGTGTTCCCTGTGCTCCAGCCAAATTTAGGTTTTCAAGACACACAGGAGGATTTAATCTCAGACCTAGCTGCAGTCGCTTGGAGATTCAAACGAAGTAATCAAGAATTCCAGCGGGTTCAAGAAGTGCTTGAAAAAGAGCAAGAACTTGGTGAACGCTTGAGGGGTATTCCTGTTGCTAGGGAAGTTGTCGTAGTTAACAGGCTTGCACAAGGCCAACTGCGGAACTAAGTTTTGAACAGATTCTTGAACTGGCAACCAGAAGATACACGAGAGGGGAACGTAGTAGAGGATTGGTGGATGAAGACTTTGAACTGTTAAAAAGCCTTAATTTTAAACCAGATTCAAATCATTCCCAAAGGAAGAAAGCTCAAACTGTCAGTCGACCCTCATCTCCCTCGCGAAATCCAGCTGTCCCTTTAACCGTCCAAGCAATCATTTTTTCAGGTACTGTAATTCCCACTATCTTAAATATTCAACCTTTGAATCTCCAATTTCCATTCATGGCTGTAAACAGACCTTGGGGTCAACACATTGGACCTCTGAACTTAGGGGTTAACCAACCTGCTGATCTACCTAAAGGAGCCAATCAAATTCTGCCTAAGTTCAGCGGGGACAGCAAAGTCTCTTCAGATGATCACCTCAATGCCTTCCAAACCGCTTGCGGGATCATGAGTGTATCTACCGAAGATGTAGCAGTGAGACTCTTTGTCAGAACTCTAGTAGATGCTGCTGCCGATTGGTTCAGCCACTTGCCAAATGGATCTATTACGAATTGGGATACCATGAAGCAGGCTTTCAAAAGAAGGTTCAAAACGCCTGACAATGAGGTCTCTTTATTGATACAACTTAGTCAGCTAAAGGAGGAGATACATGAACCAATGAGAGAGTTCGTGGCTAAATTTAACAGAATTCTACAAAGAATTCCCGCGACTGCTGCTCCGAGCAATGAGAATAAAAAGATTTACTTCCTCAATGCGGTTCCGCCGGATATAAGCTTTCATTTGTTGAAAGACGGAGTGCCTGACTTCGAAGATGCACAAACAAGAGCAATTGAGCTCGAAGACACTCTCATAACATCTGGCAAGTGGAAGAGAGAATCACAAACTCCTAGCAACCCTTCGACAAGTGCAACTACAGATCCAATGATACAGAGAGTTATGAATGATATAGCAATGCTAAAAAGGCAATAGAATAGAATGACTACTTATCCAGCTGCTTATCAAGATATAAGTCAAAGACAACTGCCCCAACAGCAGACGAAAGCACTGCAGTTACCTGGTTCTCAACCAATGTTACAGATAGAGGCTGCTCCCAAAGAAACTATGTGCTCGTTCCATTTGACCACTGATCATGATGGGGATACATGCACCGAATGGTTGAGATACTTACAACTAAATGCAACCAGGGATGAGGTGAATAATGAACAATTTCATGAAGAAAAGAATTCTCAAGACATGGGTACATCAGGATCTTTTTATTCTGAATATGTACCTGGTGCAGAGAAAGGGGGAAGTGTGCTGGCAACTCTACAAGATCTAGCCTGCGCTATTTTAACAAGGAACCAACGAACTCAGAAGTTTGTTCCAGGTGCAGCTACCACGAGCACAGATACAAAAAGAAAGGAGCCTACTGGTGAAGAAACACGTACGAATTCAAAAAGTTCAGAGGTAAAAATTCTTTCTAGGAATGCAGTTGCCTCTTCCTCTCCTTTTGATTTTTTTGAGTTTTGCAAGTCATCTACAGTTTCTATTTCCTCTCTTGATTTCTTGAGAATGAACCCTGGAGAACTGGATAGGTTGGTAAAATATGTTAAAGGAGAAAATTATGTAAGCCCTCAAGTGGATACACCTTTTATAGGAGAAACTTCTGCTACTCAAGAACCTTTTGCTTTCCAACCTCAAGATACTCCCCAGGTTCCAGAAGGATGTCGATCCACGAACTCTGTAGAAACCGAGTCTGAAGAGGAAAAGCCAAATCCTTTTTATGTATCTCTCCTGTTGAATGGCCAAAAATTGAGTAATTGTATTATCGATTCTGGTGCCTCTGACAACATAATGCCTGCCCCCGTAGCTAAAGCCTTGGACTTACCCTTAACTAAAACCTTCGGCCATTGTTATTCTATGGATGAAAAAGAAGTGCCATTGAAGGGTCAGATCAAAGACTGCTAGGCTGTTCTGGCAGCCTACCCGGACAAGCGGCTAAAACTCACTATTTTAGTAGCCGATATACCTGCTAGTTACAGAATGTTACTCAGCAGAACCTTCTGTAAAGACTTGGGTGGGGATATAAAAATGGATTGGTCCGAAGCTACAATTCCTGTAGGCAAAAGGAAAGTAAAGTTGGAACCTGAACCCAAGAATAAATATACCGTAATGCCTTCAGCTGAACCCAAAGCCCAAATCCTGTACGAAGAATGTAATTTTGAGAATTATGTTATTCTGTCTGCTCCAGATAAAGATGTTCAGATTGAACCCGATAGAGAAGAAGATATTTGGAAGATGGAATTCGATGGAAGTTGTTCTAGCTCAGGTTCGGGTGCCGGAGTGGTCCTTTTCCCCTCGAATGGAGACTGCATTCCTTTTTCTTTCAAATTGGATTTCAAAAACACCAACAACACTGCAGAGTATGAAGCCTTGTTGTTGGGCCTGGAGGAATGCAAGTTGAGAAGGGTTAAAAAGTTGATTGTGAAAGGGGACGCTGAATTAATAGTTAAACAGGTTTGGGGTCAGTTTTCTGTAAAGAATGAGAAATTAAAGCATTACAAAAATTTAGTCTGGGATGATATAGAATCCTTTGACGCTTTTTCCATTGAGTATATCCCTAGAAATCAGAATACTAGAGCAGATTCTTTGGCCGTATCAGCCTCCTTGCTCTTGCCGCATCCTGATTTTAAAACTGAAAAATACCAGATTGAAATGATATACAAGCCAAGGGTACCAGACAATGTCCAGAACTGGCAGGTTTTTGATGATGATGCACAACTTAAGGAATTCCTGGAGTGTGCTGCTGGATTCGCTGAAACATATTTTGAAGGCTCAAAGAATGAATGTACAGAATTTTACCAGGATGAGAATGATAATGCAGGGGTAATTCAGCTAAAAAGTAATAAGATCCCTAAAGGCTTGGTTTCTCTGGAGCACTTATTCAGAAGAAGAGATGACAGTACGATGAAAGAAAAAGTCTCACATGCCCCAAATCCAAAAGAGTATGATAAGATCGATATAGTTGATCAAGATTCCCCTAGGTGGATCTCCATTGGTCAAAGCTGTACTGAATCTGAGAAAGAAGATTGGAAGAAGTTATTGAAAGAATACAGAGATATTTTCGCTTGGGATTATGGAGATCTGAAGATTTTCAGAGGTGGTCGGTTTGAGCATCAAATCCCTTTGAAGCCTGGGGCTATTCCTTTTCGCCAGAAACTAAGAAACTATAACCCCAAGGTGTCAGAAGCCATACTGAAGGAAGTTAAGAAAATGTTACAAGCCCGAATTATTTACCCTATTCACCATTCGACGTGGATAGCTAACATAGTCCCAGTAAGGAAGAAGAATGGCGAAGTGCGAATTTGTGTTAATTTTCGTAACCTGAATTAGGCAAGTCTAAAAGATAATTATGCACTACCCGTCATGGAACATGTTTTACAGGCAGTTTTCGGTTCGGAAGTCATGTCAATGTTGGATGGCTACTCAGGTTATAATCAAATAGGCATGGCAAAGGCCGATCAACATAAGATAGCCTTCATCACACCATGGGGTACTTACGCCTATAACAGGATGCCCTTCGGGTTAATCAATGCAGGTGCCACTTTCCAGAGGGCAATGAACTCTTCATTTGAAGATCTCAGGAATAACATCATAGTGATCTATTTGGATGATCTTACAATTTTCTCCAAAAAGAGGAATCAGCACTTGAATGATGTAGAATGAGTCTTGCAACTGTGCAGGGATCATGGTATCTCCTTGAACCCCAAAAAGTCCATATTTTTTGTAGAGGAGGGAAAACTACTCGGTCATATCGTATCGAAAGATGGCATAAAAATAGATCCCGATTGGGTCAAAGCAATCCAACAGCTCAGCCTGCCCTCTAGCAGAAGCGGCCTGAAGTCCTTCTTCGGGCAAATCAATTTTCTGCGAGCTTTCATCCCTGAATTCTTCAAGGTAACAAGACACATGATTGAGATGATGAGCGAGAAGGTTCCTTTTAAATGGAATGATGACGGAAAGAAAGCATTTGAGGAAGTCAAAACTGCCATATCCCAGGCACCAGTGCTAAAAAGTCCTGATTTTAAAAAGGACTTCATTATATATTGTTATGCTTCTCAGCATACCCTTTTAAGCATGCTCACGCAGAAGGATAAAGACGAGCAAGAAGCACCCATAGCTTTCATGAGCGTGCCTCTCAAGAAGCACGAGCTTAAATATCCTCAAATAGAAAAACATGCTTATGCGATGGTGAAGGCAGTAAAACATTTCAGGTATTATATCCTTCACTCACATAGTACCGTATATGTACCGGAGACTGCCGTGAAAAATATTTTGATTCAGAAAGAAATCGGTATGAATAATAGAGCCGTATGGATTGCAAAAATTCAGGAGTATGACCTGATGATCAAGCCCACGAATTTGGTGAGAGGCAAGGGTTTGTGCAAGTTGATAGCAGAGGATAATGAAATTTGTGAAAAAATAGATGAAGTTCCAATGGCCTTGCTGGTTAGCTCAATTGACCCTTGGTTCTCAGATGTTAGTTACTTCTTGACATATGGGGAGTGTCCAGATCATCTGAATCAAAAGGAGAGGCGGAACCTAAAGTTAAGAGACAGTAAATATGTAATTTTCCAGGGCACCTTGTTTAAGAAGGGAGTTGATGGCACTTTCCTCAGGTGCGTGGACGAAGGACAAAGGAAAGAATTGTTAAGAGCATTCCACGACGAAGCATGCGGAGGGCATTACTCCTCAACCGTGACAGCTTATAAGATTCTTTGAAACAGGTTCTACTGGCCAGGGATGTTTAAAGATGCTTACCAGTATGTAAGAAGTTGTGACAAGTGTCAATTGTTCTCTAGGAGACCCTATCTAGCAGCGTTACCTCTGAAGCCCGTTATAGTAGAAGAACCATTCAGGCAGTGGGGAATTGATTTCATCGGGCCCTTGAACCCACCATCCAGCGCCGAGGATAATTACATTCTAACTGCCACCGATTACTTCACAAAATGGGTGGAGGCAATACCCACGAAGAAAGCCAATTCTCAGGTGGTGTGTGACTTTTTGATAAATTTTATTTTTGTAAGGTTTGGGGTACCAAAGAAAATCGTAGCAGATAACGCTACTTATTTCTCTTCAGAAGAAATATCAACCTTC
This sequence comes from Chamaecyparis obtusa, assembly GCA_027943335.1. Lineage (NCBI taxonomy): Eukaryota > Viridiplantae > Streptophyta > Pinopsida > Cupressales > Cupressaceae > Chamaecyparis > Chamaecyparis obtusa. Next base: position 851,502 of record BSBK01002490.1, on the reverse strand, counting down.
TGCTATGAACATGGTGTGGCCTTAGCTCATTCCTCAGATTATTTTTCGCAGGGAAATGGCCAAGCAGAATCCAGCAACAAAAACTTGATCGTCATAATGAAAAAGTTGATGGATGATAATCCCAGAGAATGGCATAAGAAGCTCCACGAGGCACTTTGGGCAGACAGGATTACTTTGAAGCAAGCTATTGGCATGTCACCCTTCGAATTGGTGTATGGGATCGGGGCTCATATTTCTCTGCCTCTCGAGCTATCCTCTGCACAACTTCAAGCAGTTATTGAAGATGAATATTTTAAAAATCCCCTGGAGAGGCGTATAATGCACCTAAGTAAGTTGGAGGAAGATAGGGAAAATATGGTAGACCATATTACTGAACATCAGCTGAAAGTGAAATAGATCTTTGACATGAGAGCTAGGCCTCACGGTTTTATGGTGGGAGATGAAGTCCTACTGTGGGATAAGAGAAGAGCATCAAAGGGGGCACATGGAAAGTTCGAATCTCTTTGGAAATGCCCATTCATCATCTCAGAAAACCTGGGCTCAAATGCCTTTAAACTATCATATCCAGATGGTGTTAATCTGCCCTTCACCTATAATGGGCAGGACCTGAAGTTATGCAAACTCTAAGTGTCCGGGTTCATCCCCTTTGTAAATAGTAGTTAGTTTCCTGTGTTTCAATTTTGGTTGTGTCCCTCTTTTCTTTTCCCTTCTGTTTGCTTGGGTAGTTTTGCAGAACCAGTTTTCTGAAGTACTCTGCAAATTGGGAAGTTTGGAGTCCCCAGTCAGAGCTGATGTTGGGTGAGTAAGAGTCACCTTATTTTGAACTTTTCAAGTTCTCGTGTCAAGCTTCACTCTGTTTATTTTTCCACCTTGTTGGTCTTCCCGCGAGTCTTCGCGCATTCGAATTTATCAAAACCGAGCTTACGGCGTTGTTTGTATCAGTTTGACCCGTTTTAAGCCAATAACATATCCCTTCAAGGCTTTTGAATCACTTCGAACCTTTTCGAACTCCGATTCGAAGTAGTTCAAAGGAGTTCAAAAGCGGCCTGAGTCCTTTATTACTAACGATGTGTTATGCAGGAAAGCTAGCAGCATTTTCTTCTTCAGAAAGTTTGAACCTTTTTGAGCTCTGGTTCGAAGGAGTTCAAAGTAGTTCAAACGGACTACCGGCGTGATCAATAATGATAGTATGTCCTGACAAGACGCGCCGTGTAGACCTGGCGTGATTTCATTGGACGGGCCAGTGCGCAGAAAATGAGGCAATCACTTGCACGATTGGAAAATATTTGGTTTGAGATTGAATTATGATGATTGAAAAGGTGGTGGATCCCGAAGAGTTAATTTGATTTGAAGGCATTTATTGCTTATCACCACTTGGTGTCAAAAAATTTATTAATACACGCGTAATAGAGTATATTTCGCGCTTCAAGTGGCAACTAAAAATAGAAACTGGGTAAGTCATTTCTTTCCCTATTGTACACTGCGAGGTCTGGGTGCTGGAAGGGTGGTCTGGTCGAAGTGCAAAGCATACAGGTAGCTTCTTTCAAGCTCTGCCTTCTCTTTTATGGTTATTCTTTCAAATTCCCTTAGTTCAAGCAGTGAGCTGGTAGACTTTCATATTTTTAGGCAAGCATGAGGTCTATCATGCATTTCTTCGGCAATGTGAAGAATCTTGAATGTAAGGCCCTGGTCATAACAGACACGAATCTTTTAGGGGTCTCAGTCGATACTATACCTTTAAAACTCTCAACTCGTGTTGACGAGGAGTACATTGTAGAAGTCCTGGCTAGTGGGTTGTTAGAAGCGGCTGCTTTCCCACCGGCTACTGTTTGTCCGAAATTGGTGCAAGAATGTATCAATAGATACGATGTAAAGTTGAAGAGTATTTTGAACACGGATGGTCAAACCCTAATCCCTGTTAACCGCAAAACCATTTTAGCTGTTTTCAAAATACCAGATGAAGATCTCGTCAACTTCATGCCTACCTAGTCTTTGGCCCAATTCAAGGAAAATACTGATAAAAACAAGAGTCACATAGCGAGAAGGTGGACAAAGACCAACTATAAAGGAGGGTCGCGGTTACCCAAAACTCTCACCAAGGACCATATGAACCCCCTAATACATGATTTGGTTGTTCTCCTTCACCGATTAAAAAGTTCAGAACAGGCCCTATCCTTTGATGAGTGGATGTATCATTTTGTAGAAATCATCCTAGAAGGCAGTCAACACATTGACTGGACTGAAATTATAGCCGCATCTCTTCGGGACCAGCTCAGACAGACTCAGATGACCAAGGAAGGATTTTACATGTCTTCGTACCTGATATATTGCTTGGCCTGTACTCAAGACCTACACCCTATTCAGAAAGCTCCCTGGAATGGAGATTTATTTATCTATGAGTGCTGTCCATTACTGAGAAGAGATAAGGTTTTGGAGGATTATAGAACAATACATGATATGTTCTGGAGAAAATTGCGTCAGGAATTGGCTGGCAGGCCTAACCAGAGGATTTCAGACAATGCGCAGAGATTATTTAAAGTATTTGGTAGCTTTTATATTCAATTTCCCCATTTTACTTATATTCAAGTAGGAGGATTCGAAGAAGAACCATTGAAGCTGCCTAGGTATGCTTTTGACTGTTTCATTCTTGCAGAAGTTTGCAGACAGTTGTTCATTGTCATTGAAATAGCTCTCCCGGAAGATAAATGAAACTCTCTGTTCCCAGTGAAGTTAGGCCACTTAATCTGTAACAGCATGCTGGACGCATCTGTTGTGGGGAGTAATTTACTGAACTTCCACATGCCTTTCTATGAACCAAGAACAGGGTTTGATAGTAAAGGCTTTTCCAGACAGACCCTGGGATTAGGAAAATGCCCTTCACCAAGTTACCATTTGGAGGACCTGTGGGAAGATCTCGGCAATGAAAAATGATCTAAGAACGAGATAGAACCAGGCTTACGGTATCTCAGATTAAACTACTGCAGTTGAAGTTTGATACCAGAAATATAGAAGATAATGATTCAGAGGTTCTCCGTCCATCCACCACCTTTTCTGAGGAGGATGCTGTTTCGATCATCGATTGGAGTAGAGAGGAGTCTAGTGATATCAGACTCCGGGCCTGCAGCATTTTTGAGGAAACAGAAAATTGGATCGTGGCGAAGAAGAAAGATGTTCAACCTCTTACAGATACAAGTCATAACACTGGTTCGCCCATTAAGAGTGTAACACAAGCCCTTGCTAATAAATCTCTTTTGTCATCAAATGCAGGTAAGAAAATACTAGTGAAGGAGAAAACGGCCCCGGTGAAACATCCAACCACGCCAAGGTCAAGACCAAGGACGAGATCTGAGAAGAAAATCCAAATGGCCTCAGAGGAGCCTGATTATCTGGATGACGTCAGTGACCTCAACGATGAAGATCTCACCTTCACCCCCGATCATAAGGGGAAGATGCAGGAAGGTCTCACGCACTGCCAAGACCTATCTCAGAATTCAGATGCACTTGTCAAGACCCCTGACAATCGAATGGTGTCCAGCACAATTCCACCTTGGCTCACGGAATCGGTTAATAAAAGGAAAAGCTTCAAGCCTTTATCTATGCCAGTTAAAGAAATAGTGACGAGATACGCAGCTTGTACTCTGAAAGCTAAAAGGATGAAGAGTGATGCGAGGCTAATAACAGATCCTTCTACCGGGAAAGTCACTGCTGAAATTGCTACAGTAAGATCTATGGGAAATACCCAAGATCCTGAGCCTGAGGATTATGAGATAACGAAGATGGATTTTGGAGTACTGAACAGGGATTCCCATGATCACATTTTCAAATTCTCTGCCGATCGTATGCTCGGACAGTCTCAGAAGGATGGCAGAGAGAAGTGGGAGTTGAAATAGATAGTTTCGACCATGGTGGAATTCCTATCTTCGCTTGCTGAGAATAGTGCAATACCTCTAGCGCAGACTCATCAGGGGTTCGACCCTAATTCGACAGAAAGTCAGAGGCTGTTCAAGCAGGTTCAGCAGGGGAGGACTTGGATAGAGGTAATGAAGGCATGGACAGATGGCATCATAGCGGAAGGCAGTGCCTTCATAAAAGAGTTCGTGAGCACCCGTACAGACGGTGAAGCGCTCTTGGGGGAAATTCAGACATTGATCCCATTATGGGAAAGTGAAGCTGAAAGTTGTTCAGAGATCGTGAAAAGAGTACAAGAAATTGAAGATTACGGAGTGAAGCAATTTCTGACAGAGAACCCCATGAAGCTGGTCGACCCATGTATGCTGTTCATCCTGAAGAAGAACTTCAGCTGGAAGAACACTTTGTTTGAGACAGCCATTTCTCAGATGCGGGTTATGGAAAAGGCCGTGAAGGAGATTCACTCTGACACCCTAAAGGACATTAAAATAGTAAATCCCTCAAGTATTCTACAATTGGAAGATGCAAACTAGGGAGTTGATGCATTAGTGAAGTCCTTTGTGGATGAAATGAATGCTTTCAAGGAAAGTGAATCGCCGATGGTTCATGACCTCACGAGGACCGCCAACATAGAAGCAATGCTTATCTTAAACCGAGGTCAATTGCCAAAGCAAGCGGAGAAAATTCAGGAGATGAGATGGGAGAAAAATGCCACGCATGCCAAGTTGATCACGTTGAAGAACCTGCACGCCCTGCCTACTCAGGAGCTGCTCCGAGTTTACCGGTCCTGGAAGCTCGTAAAGGTTGCCACATCAGAGGATGCTCAAGAAAACTGAATCAATTTCAATTTTGTTTACTCATTTGACCCTACCTTAACTCTTCTTTAGAAACTAGTTTTAAACTGTTAACGGTTTCTTGTTTTAATGGGGTCCGAGAAGCCGGGTTTTTCGGGAGGCTTTCTCGGACCATTTAAACTATTTAAGCTGGTGCTTAAGACATGGAAAGGGGGATAGATTAGAATAGAAAAAACATAGAAGGGAATAGAAGCAATAGTACAAGTTCTTTCCATTTTTTTTGTTTTTGCAGTAGTTTGTATGACTGATGATAACTGGACTTTGGGCCAGTCTTACCTGAATACTTGTGCATGAAAATATTTTGATCTTTGAATCAAATAGTGAAATATATATGTTCTACCTTGGGAATTATATATCGATCTTGTGTATGTGCTATTCAGTTTCAGTCATTTATTATAGTTCTCTAAGTTATAGTTTTTCTGTAGACGCATTTTTGTTAGTTAGTCTAAATTTCTCTGAATGGCCGCTGAAGCTTATTTTTCTTTCGCAAGGTAGTCTTCTGTTACATCTATTGGTTTTCACAAGTTTCTGTTGTTTTACCTCATCCGTCTAGGAACGGTTGAGAGTCCTTTTACTGCTTTTCAGTTAAAAGCTTGTATGTTAAAATTACTTTTTTCATTCATTGAATATCTTATAAAGGGAGCTGTACCTTTTTGCAAAATTCAGAGGGAAGCAAAGTAAATGCTTACCCAACTGTTGTGTAAACGATTTGTTTTCAGAGGCATAGAGTCAGAAGATACATATCAGAGTATAAGAGAACAAATCTGTTCACCAACAGATACCAAACAAGAGGTTATAAAATGGTTAAAAACTTTTACTTTTCAAGATTTAGTTACGTAACTGAATGTTGGGCTCATAAGTCTATTTATTGTAAAAAGATGGAAAAAAGAGTCTTCTTCTAGAGAGACTTGATGCTACAGGAAGGAGGTTTTTTTTTGTTTGTAATTGCAGGGAGAAAGGGAAGATTTTGATTTCAAATTGTAATTTGTGAGTGTAGAAACAACAAGATCTGTGTCATCATTTTGTATGTTCAGAGAAGAAAGATAATTGTATATCAGATCTTTGAGTTTGAATGTTTCTCTTTTGATCAAAATCAATATTTGAATTCATTTGGTTGTCTCTAAATTTATTTCTATCTTATTTAATTACATACATTTATGTTATTTGGTTTTAGAGCCTTGGTCATTCATGTATTTGGAAGAGAATGTTATGCATTCCTTCCTACATTTTCTCTATTTTGTAAGGTTTGAATAAGTGGAATTTGTGCCATTTGTTTGTTTTTCTTAGTTGTTCATTTTCTTTTGCATCTATTTCGTGTTTATGAGTAGATGTTTGTGTGCCTTTCTTTCTTTTGGGTTAAAAGAATCTTTGTAATTAGTATTTTTAATTCATTAAAGATCTCACATGGGGAGCTGTACGCAAAAAATTCAGAGGGCATTTATATATTTTAATTGCAAAGAGACACAACTTTTAGTTGGAGATATTTGTCTTCTTAGTTTGGGCATTCAGGAGTCATTTTAAGGCTGATTTCATAAAAGAAAAATCTGTTAACTAATTAATTTTTGACAAATCTATTGGGGACACAAAAATAGAGATCAGTGCTAGACTTTTTCTTAGTTTCAAAGTATTCTGCGTATGCAAGATTGGTGGCTCTATTAGATAACATGCTAAAAAGAGAGGTTGTAATAGAAGCAAGACCAAATCCCACAATTTGGAAATTCTCCGAATGCACGATAAAGTGTTGCACGAGTTTTTGGATTGGTATAGAGAAAGTATTTCTTAGGCTATAAGAAATAACATCAGCCTAGAAGATGATCATGCATCCATACTCTTGTGGAGAAGTCTCTGAGCAAGGTTTCATAAGCTAAAAGATCTCCAAGGATTTGAAAAGAAATTTTTTCAATTGAAGAAAGAGTTAGAGATAGATGATGATGAAGCCTAAGTCATTTCATCTCATTTCATTTCTTGTAATTACCCAATTTTAAGTGGACAAGAGGCCCAAATAGAAATCATCCAGCCTCAATAACATCATACATCATCAAGAAAGAACAACCAAGGTGAAATTAAAGGATCTATAAGCAACAATGACAAAGGTTTGTCAAAAATTTTCATTTCTCTTGATGTAGAAAGTTTTAGATTTGAGAACATTGAAAATCATGTCATTTTTGTGGATTCTATTAATGAGTGCTTTCAGCTTAACAGCTTGTTGGAGTATGAAAAATTTAAGTTTTTGGAAGATATTGAGGGAAGTGTTTCTTTATGCTCTAAAGGCTATAATGATCCTATGATAGAAACATTTTGTATTGAAGATGAAATTATTCTTTTTCCTCATAATGAAGTTATTGTTAGAAATCAAGAAAAGGCAAGTTTTGATGAAGATTCCTCTCTTTGTAAAAATATGATCAAAGAAGGAAATTCTAAAGTAAACTTTCAGCAAAAGGATAGCTCAATTGAAATGTTGGACAACATTTCCCTTATTCAAGAAGAAGAAATCATATGCAAATTTCTATCAACTATCAAACAAGAAGACTCCTCTATGCATAATCTAGGTATTGATTTAATCTAGGCTAAAAGTATGGCACTAATTGGAGATTCTCCATTTCACTTCCTTGAATTTTATGTTTCTGAAAATGGGGCTGAAGAATGTGATGATACAATGGGAAAAGGGGAAGATGGAATGTGTTGCATGTTTGATGATAGTTTTATTCTTGAAAAGAATAAAGGAAATACCTATATTAGATTCAATCTTATGCTTGATGAAATGTCCTCTACCAAGAACAACCCAAGTGTTAAAAATCATATGAAGAATCGTAGTCTTGGTAGCAACAATTATGAAAATGGTGTGAATTTTCTTGAAGAAATTCTTGAGCATTATTTTTTCCATCTAGGAATAGAATCTTGCTTGGGGAATATTATGCAAAAGACTTTGTGTGATACAAAAGTTTATGATGAAAGATGGCTCTTTAAGAATGAATGTTTTCTCTCCAAATCCCTGCCTATCATGAGTCTAATCTCAAGCATCAAAGAGATCATCAAATGGAAGATGTCATGGGCTATTACATCTAAACATCAACCATTGTTTAGAAGGGGTTAATAATTTTCCTAGCTGGTGGATGGATTCATGTAAGTATTCTTTACCTCCAGTTCCTATGGTGAGACCTTCTCACCTGTACATACTTGTAAATAAGTTTTGTTGTGCATAGTTTAGTTTTTGAGGTACTTTAGTCTAAGTGTTTTTGGCTTGTTAGTTTCCCTTCTCCCCTCCACCCATCTGCAATAAGCTCCTTGTACTCCCTTATTTTGTGACTCTATTTCCCAATGGTTCTAGGCACTTATCTTTTTAACTAGAGATGATGGAAGTTCTCTTCTTTTGCATAAAAAATAGTCCCCTAGTAGAGCCAATTGTTGGCCCACTATTGTTCCTCCCTATTTAAAATTTTGAAATTAGTTTGTCTCCACAAGAATGTTTCACTTTGACAAACATCTTCCCTCCAAATCTATATGTTAATATTGATAAGTGGAAGCTTGGAATCTTTGAACCCCTTTGAACATAGTTCAAAATAGTTCAAGTGGTTCAAAATGAGTCAAGGTGATTCAGTTGGTACAAATGGTATGAATTGGTTCAATAAGTTCAAAAGGTCCATAGGTTCATTGAGTTTAGATACAGCCAGGTTCAATGCAAAGGTTCAGTGATTCAAAGATCAATTTCAAAGCTGAGGTTTCACTAGCTCATGGCTAAAAAATGCAGACTCAAGGCATGAAGCTACAACCAGCTAGTTGATTCATAGTGATTCAAAGCAGTGCAGAATGATTCAAAATTTAGAGTTGATAATATGAGGTGCATTTGGATTCATAATGGTCTAAGATAGTACAACCTCTCAGTAGATTTTTCAAATCATGGTTCATCATTTTAGAAGTACAGTCAAATAGATTTATAAGTTTACTTTTAAAATGATTCTAAAGTTGGTGAAACCTAGACATTCTAATATTGGATGTATGCAACCAAATTTGATAGAGAAGGAGCAGACTAAGTTACATAATCTTCTAAGGAATTCAAATTGATATGAAATGAATTCGAAGGTGGTAAAATTATTTTACACAAGCCAAAGCTATTGATAAGAATCCGATAAATCATGAAATGATTATGCAAAAGAAAGATTAAATAAAGAGCTTGCACACAAATTTGCAGGAGACAGAAAAAATAGTCATATTGCAAGGGGCATAATGCCTAATTCCACCTTTGGATCGGGCCAAATTTTGGATATGGTTTGGAAATCCTAATTATCTATATTCTCACTAGAGAGATCTTAAAAATTCTTCTTGGTTTGCAAGATATGTATGACATAATATAGCATTGTCAAAATTGTCAATGACAGTCATGATGCAAAGGATGAAAATTTAAATATTAAATCTCATTATTGATAACATTCACCAAAGATATATTAAAGTGATAACTCAATATGACTAGTGCAAGAGGTGTCCATCTATCAACATGGAAGGAAATTTGTTATAAAAACATTATGCTTAAATAATGTTATAACTTACAGTATAAAAGGGAGGTTATAAAATGGTTAAAAATTTTTACTTTTCAAGATTCAGTTATGGAACTGAATGTTGGGATCATAAGTCTATTTATTGTAAAAACCTGGAAAAAAGAGTCTTCTTTCAAGAGAGACTTGGTGTTATAGGAAGGAGGTTATTTATTTGTTTGTAATTGTAGGGAGAAAGGGAAGATTTTTATTTCAAATTATAATGAGTGTAGAAACAACAAGATTTGTGCCATCATTTTGTATGTTTAGAGAAGAAATATAATTGTATATCAGATCTTTGAGTTTGAATGTTTTCCTTTTGATTGAAATCAATCTTTGAATTGATTTGGTTGTCTCTAAATTTATTTATGTCTTATTAATTACATACATGTTTGTTATTTGGTATTTTATCCTTGGTCATTCATGTATTTGGAAGAGAATGTTATGCCTTCCTTCTTGCATTTCCTTTTTTCTGTAAGGTCTCAATAAGTGGACTTTGTGCCATTTGTTTGTTGTTCTTAGTTGTTCATTTTCTTTCGCATCTATTTCATGTTTATGGGTAGATCTTTGTGTGCCTTTCTTTCTTTCAGGTTAAAAGTATCTTTGTAATTAGTATTTTGAATTCATTGAAGATCTCATGTGGGGAGCTATACCTAGGACAATTTAGAGGGCACTTATGTATTTCAATTCCAAAGCGACCCAACTATTAGTCATAGATATTTGTCTTCTTAGTTTGGGCATTTAAGAGTCACTTTAAGGCCGATTTCATAAAAGAAAAAACCAATAAACTAATAGATCTCAATCATGTTTATGTGACTACCTGTGCTAAGGTGTTTTGTGGGGCTACAGGCCTAAATCTTGCATGCACAAACACAAAGAATATATTCAAACAAAGACCTTCACTATGATAATTTAAATAGAAGTTACTTGGTTCACTCTTGAAAGTGTGATAATCTAAGTGCAAGGAGGATAGTAACCTCCCCAAGACACTTGCCACATCGTGCCTTCTTGAGTGTTTGTAGTCAACTAATATGACATTGTTAACCCATTGTGTGGTTGGCATTGGTTGTTTTTTTATTAGCTCTTGAAGTGTGCCTAAGTCAGTGAACAAGGAGTTTCATGCTCTATCGATTCCTTAGGGTAGGAATTGTTCTTGAATGTCTATAGTAAGATTTTCCCAAGACCATACACATCTCAAATACATTATTTTATATCAACTTTATGTCACTACTTCTTGTGTCCTGCAAGGTTTCTTTTTACCTTTCTGGATTGTTTTTAGACATATGAATATTATTTCTTTGGTTTGAATGATTTAAAGTTGGGTCCTTCCATTGAAAATATCGACCTCAAATCAAACTAGAAAACTGAATTGATCAAAATTCATTAAAAACAATTTGAAATCAAACTGTTGTCTCTGACCTGGTATGGTCATCTCCATGGAATTTTTTCTATGTCTAATAATCATCATCTCCTCTTTAAAATAGTGAGCTATCAGACCTGTCAAATCCATCATAAATTTGGTTCTCTAGAGGCCCTTGAAATAATTTGTCACGAAACACCAATTTACCCAATTAAAATAAATATTCTTTTAGGACATGACTGATTCAAGAAAGCATAAGAAAGAAAAAAATCTAGTTTCCTGAATCTATAGAGAAAATAAGATTTCTGATAGAAAGGCTATAACCAATGAATCCTATTCTAAATCTATCCAAAGGAATCTAGAAGCTAGTGAGGAATTTGATAAAATTAGCTATAACAATCGGGATGCTAATTTTTTTGCCAAGAACAAAGTAAACATGACCTTTATCACTTGGAAATCCTATGATTAAGTACCTTTGACATTCATCCTTCTTCAATTCACCCATCATTTCCTCATCTTTAATCAAATCTTCCTTCATCCACATTTCAAAATATTGGGAGCATTAATCAAAACCTTGGACTTAAAATCAAAATCAAATCAATCCATCTTTCACACCTCAATCAAGACGTAGGTTGAAAGAACCAATCCAATAGTGTGACAGAGACTTTTAATCAAAGAAAACATTAATCTCTTGCTACTTTGAGAACTAAGTCTTTCTCTAGTAGTTTTAATCCAATCCTTTTTTTTTGGATCATTCATCTATCACCCAAATAAGAGAATATTTTAAATCAAATCCAATCCTTTGTTTGCATAATAAAAAAGTCTTGATTCACTCTTTTTTGTTCCAAACCTTTAAATCAAATCAATATTGGAGGCTTAATTCCTATTTAAGACAATCAATCAAATTAATCTCAAATAAAATAAAATCAATCATTCAAGGCTTAGATCCTCTCAAATAAAATAAAATCAATCATTGAGGCCTATTCCTCTTAATCCAATCCAAATCCTAGTCCAATTTTCTCCTAATTTATCAATTCCTTTCTTCTTCTCATCATCTTCCATCAATCTTTCAGTACTCTTCAATCTCATCCAAGGTCACTAGTGCATGGTACTTACCCAATCTCAAGCCAAGATAAGGAAAGAATCTCTCACCATGGATAATGATCAAGAAATAATTTATCAAGATGTTAGAATTTATAATCTTTCCTTGGTGTAATATTGTAAATTAGGATAAACCAAGGTATCCTTATTCTATTTTGTCCTCTAGTCCAAGTGGGAGGACAACTCATATTCTTGTAATTCTTTTATAAGGAAACTAGTTTATCCCTCCTTAAGAGGATATGGACACTTGTCGCACACACTTATGAATGGTGGCATTCATAGACTTGGGAGTTACATTCTAACTCCTCTCTCATCTCTATTTAAGAGATGCTCCTCTCTCTCATTTCTTATGATGAAGTTATTGTAAGTGAGCAACTCTCTCTCTCTCTCTCTCTCTCTCTCAGTTTAGGCTATGGCCTCATTCATAATGTCACAAGGGGTTTTCTTTGCTTTCCCCTTTCAAAATATTTTGGCTCTTTGTTTGGATTCTTGGAACATTTTCATGTTTTGGTGATTGATCTTGAAACTTTATCTCACTCTTGGCTTATGGTAAAATTACTTCTTACACTTACACTTTCTTGGATTATTTCATTAACTTATTTTCATTCTTTTAATACTTCTAACATGGTATCAGAGCTACTAATCCTTGTTTAAGTGTTTTGTAGGAAGGTGACATTCAAAGGAGCAAGTTTTTTTTCAAGTTCTTTTATAGATCTAATATTTGTTGCAGCTCTAACTTGTTTCTCTCATTATTTTTTTTCTCTCTAACCCTCTTTGGAAGGCTTGTCGCCAAAGAGTAGCTTTTAGATTTTTTTTGGGTTTGTTTAGTTCACCACCAAACCCAAATCATCTTTCTTCTATTCTAACATTCTTACATGTTTTATTATAATCATTCTTTTGATCATACCCTCTGCTGGTTTGATTCTTCCAGGATTCAAATAATAATAATCTCAAAATTTTATTATAATCATTCTTTTGATCATACCCTCTACTGGTTTGATTCTTCCAGGATTCAAATAATAATAATCTCAGCATTTTATGATATCTCTTTGCATGCAAGCTATTTTTTTTTTTTTGGAAGGCATATCTCCAATCTCTTATTGTGTTATTTTAATTTCAGATATTTTTTACAATATATGTGTGCATGCAGGTTTATTTTATTTATTTTGCAGGCATATCTTTGTTCTAATATACACCTTTTTTATTCTTTCATATATCTCTGTTTTTATAATATTGTGCATGCAAGTTTTATAATATTACTTTCATAAATCTTTGGTTTTTCTAACAAATCTTGATATACCTCTGTCTGTGCTTCTTTTTTTTTCCTCCTTTATTTGCTGGTTGGTTGCATGATGTAGTTTATTCATTTACATTCAATATTATTTTTGTCTCCTTTATCCTTGGCAGACTGTTCCTTACCCCATCTTTCAGTTCAGATTTTTCGTTGAAGAAGTACAACTTGTTTTGTGTTGGATTCTACGAGAAAATGAAGCTAAATCTTGAAAAACTGAGATATGGATTTTGTGCAGAATGAGCCCATTTAGCTCTTACATAGGAAGTTTCTTTAAATTTTTTATTGTTTAATATCTGTGACCAATCTTTGTCACTATTTGTATCACTGCTTCCTTTCACGGGTTTGAGCAAGTCACTACTTGGCTGCCGACATTTTCTATGCTCAAGTTTGTTTTATTCTCTATCTTTCACTACCATTTTATCTATTCTAAGTTTAGTTTGAATTTTAGTTTGACTATTTATAAACATGTTAATAATTTCTTAGCTAAGTTTAGAGATAAGTTTGAATTTGAATGATTGTTTAGTTAAGTTTAGTTGTCTTTGTATTCCAGTTTCAATTCATTTTAGATAGTTTGACTAATTTCCATTATATTTGTTTAATAACATTGTTCATTATATTCTCATCCATTTTTTTAATATTATTGATGGTTATTATTAATCTCCATGCAAAAACATCTTTCTCTTATTATTTGTCTCTTATATTTACTAATCATTGCAGGTTATCAATACATTCTTCGCAGTAGATTCTTTATTATTAGTTTCTTGTCTTATCTTCATAATAACACTTATCTAAGTTTAACCTCCATTTGAATATTCCTTTGACTCTTAAACATTTTTTTCATAATTATAGTTATGGTTTTTATTCCATTTTATCATTATAACACTTGTTCTTTTTTTTGGTTCATGCACATCCCTTGTAGTTTTATTTAATCATTAGATTCTTAGTTTATTTAATCATTATTTCATTCTTAATATATCATTTTGTTTAATCATTAGATTCTTTTCTATATTTAACAAAAGTTATTCAAAATTTATTTATCATGAATTTTTTTATATAAAAAAGTCTTTTCTTACTATTTTTATATGAAGCCTTTTCTTTAAAAGGAAAGTCTTTTTAAACTATTGGTAAAAAGTTTTTTTCAGATACTCATTAATTTCTTTTATTTATTTATTATAAATTTTATTAATGTTTGTAAAAGTTTTTTAAGACCAAAGTCATTTAAATTATGTTTATATTTTAAATATTTTATTTAATTTTAAAAAGTGTTTCAAGATTATTATAAATCCATATATGGTTTTATGTTCTTATCTAATAACTTTCTATTAACTTTTTATTAAAAAAGATTAGTTTCACTTAAACATAAAATAAAATTCAGTTTGTTCAGTAAAGGGGGTATTTTTTTTCCAAGATAGTCTCGTGCTCTCTTTTTTGTAATATTGTTACCTTTTCTTCATAGAAGATAATAGCTGTTCTAGCTCTTGTTTTAAGGACCAAGATGTTATGTGCCATATAATTGATCTAACTATTACTTTAAGTAGGAAAATGCTATATGATTGATCTGAAGTACTTCAAATTATTGATGATGTTAAAATTTAATTTGTTCAAGCATTGTGAGTTATCTACAAACATTTCCTTCCAGTGGATTATTATTGATTTAATTATTGAGCATTAATTGCCTTCAGATTAAGGAAATAAGTTCCATTTGATCCATTGTTCCATTTGTAAGTTGCACTGGGATGCACTTACTTGTTCCATTTATAAGTTGCATTAGGATGCACTTAATTGTTCCATTTGTAAGTTGCATTGGGATGCACTTACTTGTTCCATTTATAAGTTGCACTAGGATGCACTTAATTGTTCCATTTGTAAGTTGCACTGGGATGCACTTGTTCCATTTATAAGTTGCACTGGGATGCACTTAATTGTTCCATTTGTAAGTTGCACTAGGATGTACTTACTTGTTCTATTTATAAGTTGCACTGGGATGCACTTAATTGTTCCATTTGTAAGTGGCACTGGGATGCACTTCTATTGATATTTATCAACTTGTTCCTTTGGTTTTTTTCTCCTCATGGTGAGGATGGTGCTCTTGAAATTTCTCATAAATTTTGTTGGATATCTCTTATATTTGGAAGGCAATATGTTTTTCACACTCACAATCCTTAGTTCAAATTATTATTTAGCATATGTCAATATTTGTTTTGTTAATGTTGGTTTAGATTCTTATCCTCTTGATGGTACATTGATTATTGTACTTGTGTGTAGACATGTTTGACAAATCTAGTCATAGGTTGTTTTTATGTTTGAGTCTCATATTCTAATAATTTATGTTTGTCTCTCTCATATTTCTATGCAAATTCTACTATTGTGATAATGTACTACATTCTTCATTGCTTAAATCGTGAGTCATGCAAGTTGTGGCATAATTAACTATTCACTTGCAGTGAGATGACTCATTAGTGGACTGTCTATATCCATGTGATTAATGCAATGTTGATGTAGGTCTCATTAGTTGGCCTTGTCTATGGTCATTTATGAATTAGTATGTTTCTTTTTATGAGAGCATTGATAGTGTTTATTATAACTCACTTTGAGCATTTGATATCATGTTAAGATTCTTTGTATTTTTTTATGATTGATCATAAAGTTGAATTATTTTATGACACATATTATAAGTTTATTTTCAAAAATATACTCATTTGTATCAAGGGTAGATCCCAACTATGGGAAATCTACTTGTGGATTTTCAATGTTCTATGTTTCAGGTGATCCATCAAGGAAAATTCAAGACATCAATTCCTTTACACAAATCCTATGATTCACAAAGACTACTTGAAGATGTGATTATACTTCCACTTGAATACATTTAAAGGACCCATCCACTTCTCTTGGCTCTACAAAAGATGCATGTTTAACATACAAATGACTTCTTGCACACTTGAATACAACACTTTATTTCCTTATATTGAAGATCAAGTTGCAGATTGTTGTAAATTATGGGTTTAATACCCCTTGTTGTAATCACCCCAAGTAAAGATTAAAGGGGCATGTTAGAATTTATAATCTTTCCTTGGTGTAATATTGTAAATTGGGATAAACCAAGGTATCCTTATTCTATTTTGTCCTCTAGTCCAAGTGGGAGGACAACTCATATTCTTGTAATTCCTTTATAAGGAAACTAGTTTATCCCTCCTTAAGAGGATATGGACACTTGTCACACACACTTATGAATGGTGGCATTCATAGACTTGGGAGTAACATTCTAACTCCTCTCTCATCTCTATTTAAGAGATGCTCCTCTCTCTCATTTCTTATGATGAAGTTATTGTAAGTGAGCAACTCTCTCTCTCTCTCTCTCTCTTAGTTTAGGGTATGGCCTCATTCATAATGTTACAAGGGGTTTTCTTTGCTTTCCCCTTTCAAAATCTTTTGGCTCTTTGTTTGGATTCTTGGAGCATTCTCATATTTTGGTGAGTGATCTTGAAGCTTTATCTCATTCTTGGCTTATGGTAAAATTCCTTCTTACACTTCACTTTCTTGGATTATTTCATTAACTTATTTTCATTCTTTTAATACTTCTAACACAAGAAGACTTAAATGAAGACAAGGAAACACATATGGAATCTAACATAGTCATACCTGAAAGTGTCAATGGAAATCCACAAGCAAAAGAGTTCTTTGATGATCCTAACAACATAAGTCTAGTGGAATATTTAATCTAAGAAAATAGTTGTAATATCTTCTTGAATCTTATTCAAAGGGGAATCATGTTCCCTGATAATTTTGACAATACCTTGCTTGAAAATAATCTAATTCAAACCAAAAGAGGTAAGTCCATTCCCATTATGCCTTCAACATATGATAACATGAATCAACCTTCTAATCATACACTTGAAAAAATATGATAGCTCCTAAGCATGCCCATTTCAAATGATAACACAAATAATGGAGTGAATAAAAAAGACCTGAATGAAGGTCATGGACATGAAAATCCACTAGGGTTGCTAGGGTGACATTATGCTTCAATTTTCTCAAATCCTAGTGGAGTCTTGAAGAATCAAAATTCTTCACATACAACCAACACCAACCTTCCTCCTAGTGGACATAACATGAATCCCCCACCTCTAGGGGGACATAACACATCATTTGGAGGAGGAAAAAATCAAGGCCATACAATCATCAACAACAATCCTCCTAAGTTAGTGTAACAAATCAATGAGCTTAAGAACATGATGACAACTTGCAAAAAGGTGGGAAGAAGGAATTTTATTTTGCAGAGATATGTCCTTATCCATTTGATAAATCAATCAGTTCTCAACCATTCCTTGCTAATTTTGAGATTCCTAAATTTGATAAAAACAAAAGAGAATCATGCCATGTGCAACATATCAAAGAATTCTATGTAGTAGGTCAAGAAGTTGCCCACAATGATAATTTCTTTCAAAGAATCTTCACTAGGAGTCTTGAAAGAGCTTCCCTTGAGTGGCTACTAAATCTTTCTCCTATCTCTATATCAACTTTTGATGATCTTGGTGAGAATTTTGTTGCACAATACTCTTACAAGATTGAACACCAAGCGTCACTTAGTGAATTATGCAACACAAAAAAAAGAAATGGGGAAACCTTTGTCATTTTTCTTCAAAGATGACAACATATTTCAAATCACATGCCATGGAAAATTCTAGATTCACATCGTGTTGATATTTTCCCTAAGAATCTAGTTACAAAAATATAATTCCAAATGAAAATAGCAGCCCCAGACTCATTTGAGGCGCTCATTAAAAAAGGAAAATCTATCAAAAATGGAATTTTGATGAAAGCGGTCATTAAACATTATCCTTCTAATCCATCTAACAACACCAACGATAAACCCAAGTTCTGGTCTAAGAAGAAGGGTGTTGTTAATGATGGAGTGATAGATGCTAAGCATGTCCAAAATTTTCAAGCATCCAACAACCAAGGCAATCATAATAACAATGATCAAAATAAACACAATCAAAATAATAACTAGAATAATCAAGGTACTCATACTAATTCAAACAATCAGAATTAGAATCAAGGATCTAGTTATTGTGGTTTCTTATTCTCACATTACAATGGTAACAACAATAATAATAACAATAATAGATGACCACGACTATGATAATTCACATAGCTAGAAGACTCTCTTGATGTCATCTTTCAATGTTTAGTCGATCAGGGGATGATGGTTTATCCTAACACAAGGCCTTTTGATGATAATCAACCAAAACAAAATTGGTATAAGGATAAAAAATACTATGATTATCATCAAATCAAAGGGCATGAAATCAAGAAATGCATGAAATTTCTCCATTTTGTTCAAGAATTATTTGACAATGGAAAAATTAACCTAGAAGGTCAAAATGCCTCTGCCTCCAATGCCCAATTAAAATTGTATTCTAAGCCTTTTCCAAAACATAATCAAAACAATGCCTTGTCATCTAAAGGATTTCCCTATGATTAAACCACTAAAAAGATCTTGGGAGATGAACGCACTTGCAGTAGCCTAGAGGAAAATGATGTTTGTGGTTTTGACTCACTATGTAGCCACATCGAACAATCTGAAGCTCATATAAATATGTTGACTCTAAAGAGTGTTGATTGCAATACCACTACCTATCATCCTTGAGTCACTATACAAGCCATTGTGAGTCCACCTACTATAGATCCACTTGCTACACGATCAACATCTACATGACTTGTGTCATGTTATGATCTACTTTCCTAGTTGAAGAAAAATCATGCACACATATCCGTCCTAGAGATTCTCCATACATCCCCTATCCATAAGGAAGTCCTTGAGAATGCCTTGACTGAGTCCTATGTTCCAAAAACTATCAATGCATCCCGATTCCAAGCAATGATAAAAAATTTGACCCCACAACAACACCTAGTGTTTATTGACAAATGTTTCCAAGGTCTCAATCCCCGCCACAATAAACCCCTACATATCCAAGTCACCATCCATAATACCCAAATTAGAGGAGTCCTCATAGAAAATTGATCTGGTTTGAATTTGTGTACTTTAAGTATGATCTATAACATCATTCTTTCTGAGGACCTTATTGATGTAAATAAGAGAATCAAAATAAAATCATGTGATGATAGAGAAAGGGTGAGTAAAGGTCTCATTGCACTTCCCTTACAAGTGGGACCAACTCTCATTGAAATAGTCTATCAAGTGCTCGATCTAGATCTACCCTATAATATTATTTTGGGTAGAACATGGATGCATGTTATCTCAGGTGTCCCATCCATGTTTCATCAATGTTTAAAGTTCTCACACCATGGGGCCAAAATAACAATCCTTGGAGATCATGAACCCTTCCAGTATTGCAAAAGACTAGAAGGTAAGCAATCAAACTACTACCCATTGAATGAATATGTCCATCATGTTGAGAAAGAAACTCTTGTCCAACCTACTTATTTTGAAGATAAGGAAAAGACGTCTAAGAAAACTAAAGGAAAGGAAACAATTACTCAAGAGAAGAACACCAAGTTTGGAAAGAAGGTATGATTCATAGATCAAGGTATGGGGGAGTATAAATTTGCATATGCCATGTGTATTGGTCAGATCCCCCTCTTCCCTAAGTCCTATGGTAAACCTTCATAACTCTTCCCTAAGGGAGATAAGGAAACTATGAAATGCAAGAAGACCACATTTGAACATAGGGGATCCCTTTCAAATGAACACATGGAACTTAATGTACTATCCTGGCTATTTGATGATGAAGAAGATAAACTTGTGGATATCCCTAAGGGGAAGTATGTTAAGGCCACTCTCATTGTTGAAATCATGGGATATCATGGTATTGTCCTTGGAGAAAAGGAAACTAGGAGGAAAACTCTCATCAAAGAAACTAGGTATCCCAACATAAAAGGATTGGGTTCCATAGAGACTAAGAGAAACTTTGTCAAGAGCTATTGTGTGAAAAATCTGATTCAAACATTGATGAAGAGTTCTTCAAAGTCTCTTTCCAAAATATTGAAGATGATCTCAATACCCATGTCCTTCATATCATTGAATCTAATCTATCCAAACCTAACCTTCCCCTTACCAACCTTGAGCTAATTGATTGGGACCAATAAGATTTACCACCTACCTTAGATATATGTGTTTTAGACGAGGTAGTTCTAGCACTTTTCAAACTAAAGAATCTCCAAGACAATGAGCATTAGATCCATTACAATGAGAAATCCTACTTCGATAGCCAAGTCAACTCCCTTAATCACAAAAATGAAAGAGAAGATAAAAATCCTAAAAATGATAAAACATCTTTGGGTGAAAACCTTTCTGAGGCACTCCTAGATGAAGAAAAAGATAAAATAAAGGATGCATCCTCTAGTGAAAACTTTTTTGAGGTGCTAGAGGAGAGAGAAGTTGAATTTCCCTTTATGTCATTGTTGTCATAGAAATATTCTATTCTCATAGAAGATATTGTAGTAGTTAATCTTGGTATTGACAAGAATCCAAATATCACAGACATTGCAACTTCCCTCAATGAATAAGAAAAGGAATCCATGATTGCATTTTTGAAAATGACATAGAGCAACTTTGCGTGGACTTACAAGGATATTCTTTGGATAGATACTAATCTATTCATACATCATCTTACTATAGATCCAAAAATCAAACATATGAAGAAAAAAATATGCAAGATAAATCCACAAGTGGCACTCTTATTCAAATTTGAACTACAAAAGATGCTTGAAGTAGAATTCATTAGGCCCATATATTATCCTAAGTAGGTCTCAAATATTGTACCAATAGGTAAACCCTCTTGAGGCATTTGGATCTGTACTAATTTTAGAGACCTCAATCTCACCTATCCTAAGGATGGTTTTCCGATCCACTTCCTAATATTGACATCATAGTGGATTTGACAATTGGGCACAAGATGTTGTGCCTCATGGATGGATTTTCTGGATACAATTAGATTTGCATAGAAATGGAGGACCAACACCAATTGACATTCACCACACCTTGGGGTATGTTATGTTACCAGGTAATTCCATTCGGTCTCAAAATTGTAGGTACCACATATTAGAGAGCCATGATAGTTATCTTCAATGATCTCCTTCATATAATTATGGAAGAATACGTGGATGATCTTTTGGGAAAATCCAAGACACGAGAATCACATATTACTAGCCTTAACACAATCTTTGACAAATTAGAGAAATACAAGGTTCGATTGAATCCTAATAAATGTTTCTTTGGTGTATAATTAGGAAAGTTGTTAGGCTATATTGTCTCTTGTAGAGGAACAAAATTGGATCCTACGAAGGTGAAAGCCATCTTGGAAATGCTACCTCCTAATACCTTGAAACAATTGTGGAGCTTGCAAGGCATACTTCAGTCCATCCAAACATTTTTTTCACAATTAGAATATAAAGTGCATCCTTCCTCCCACCTGCTAAGAAAGGATATCAAATTAATTTGGGATTGCCTGTATCGAAAGGCCTTTGAAAAACTTAAGGCATATCTATCTAATCAACTAGTGTTGGTCCTACATATTCTAGGATGACTTGTAATCCTATACATTTCAACAACTATAGTAGCACTGGATTCTCTCCTAGCACAACTAGACAATAATGGAAAGGAGTGTGCCATATACTATCTTAGTAGAACTTTAGTGGGTTATGAGCTAAACTATACAGCTATTAAAAGAGCTTGTCTGGTTCTAATCTTTTGCACGCATAAACTATGACATTCCATCCTTAATCATAAGGTATAGTTGATAGAAAATATTGACCCACTCAAGTACTTGTTATCTAAAGATGCTCTCAAAAGATGCACAAAAATGTGTCATGATACTCAGTGAGTTTGACATTGTCTACACTGAATGCAAGGAAATCAAAGGGAAAGAAATCACAAATCAACTTGCAGAGGATATGTTATCTCTATTTGATCATTAATGGATTGTCATTAGTATCAATTAGTTATTCAGTTGGTAAATGAAATAAACAAGTTAGTCGGTCAAGAAGACAAATCCTTCACACCGAGAAAAGACAAGGCATAAGTCTAAGTTAATTGAATACAAGTTTGACTGAGCACACTCATCGAGAGGTAGGCATTTACTGAGTACCGAGATAGTAATCACTGAGCATTCTTACACACTGAGCATCAATATTTTACTGAACAAAGAATCTAGTGATTACTGAGTAAACTAGTAAATGAAATAGTAATCAAGAATGGCACATACATCTATGCAAGCAGTTCACACCGATCAGTATATGGTTTACCAAGATCGTGATACATTTAATATGGTTGTAATGATTAATTGTGGTGATGATTCCTATGTAACTATCAGATCTAGGATATTTTTGTACATCGTTGATCTTAGATTTTCTAAGATATTGTAATCCTAATTAGGTCAAGATTATTTGATATATAACTATAAGTATGTCATTATGAATACATATCATGAACTAGTAGCCGTACTTAGGACACTAGGAAATCAGACAATGGTTTATGAATTTTTTTTTATCAGAGACAGAATCAGTTTTATCAGAACACACACAAGGCTACCAAGCATGACAAAAGGTTACATTCATCACATTGAGGTGATATTTGATTGTTATTTCACTGATCTAAGTCAGACAAGATAGAGTTTTCATTTTACAGATATTTTGTTGTTATCAATTTAACCATTGTAGCATATTCAAATATCTTAACAAAGTAGACTTAACTGCCTTATTGTAAATCTCTTAACCAAGTGCACACTTGATTGTGTTTCTAAAATCCTTTCACAAGGTAGATCTAGTCGATCTTTTGTTACTCCAAATAGGGTAAGATCATTAGAAGTGATCAAGAATTGTAGCCTTAACCAATATATTTTATTTACTATAGTAGTGAAGAATGTGTGGGTGTCATCCCCACCGTAGTTTTTACCTTCTAACAAGGGTTTATGTGTAACCAAAATATTTGAGTCATGGGTGCTTATTTTCATGTATAATTTATTGTTTTGTTTACATGCACTTTACATTTCCAGGTTTTATGAATGTATGTTACAAACAATGGAATCAATCATTTAATTAAGGATCTAATATTGCAAAGTGTTCAAGTTAAAAGTTATTGAGGGTACTGATCCACCCCTCCCCTCTCATTACTTTATCTTTCCAATCCCAAAAATTGGTATCAGAGCTAGATCTCTTATTAAGGAAATTTAATCACTAAAGAGGTAAAGATCTAAGGATGGAAAGATATAGGTTGGACAAGACCATTGAGAATCAAAGGATACATATGAAAATCTTCATTGAACAATTCAAACAAGTCAAATATTAACTGAAAAAGTTACTGATTCAAAGGAAGAATATGGAAATTTGGTATAGTGAGACTAACTACCATGAAGAAGAGATAGATGACCCATTTGAGAACATCAGATCTAGATTAGGTAGTATATCTGATGCATCTGAAGGAGAAATATCTAATTTATCTAAAATTAATCTACATCTTACTGAACAAGTCAAAGCTCTATAGATTGGTCAAGAGACACAAATGGTTAGAATGGTTGATGTTATGAAAAATGCTAGGCAATCAAAACAAGAAAGAAACTTGGCTATTGAAGATAGGAGACAAATGATTGAGAAGCTAAAAGAGAAGGAATTTGAGATACTAAGACTCACTAAGCATCACTTTGAAATTTCCAATCAGATGTAAGTCATAAGTTAGGAAGTCAACCGAGTGAATAATGAGCTCAAAAGGAAACTAGAAGACATTGGTGAACTAAGGGAAGAAAATGAAAGATTGAAGAACGAAGTCAAAATGCAACAATAACATAATGAGATGATCAAGAAAGCTGAAGACAGTACTAAGAAGATAGAATAATTTTTTATTAGTTAGAAAAGACTTGGCAACACAACTAGATTAGGCCACACCGAGCAAGGAGAATCATCAAGACAAGCTGAACAAAAGGCTACACAAATCAAAGAACCAAGAAGCTATCATGTTATCATTGTGGAAAACCAAGCCACACATCTAATCTTTGTAGGAACAAAGAAAAAGGTATTCCTAAATCCACTCCTAAGTTTAATGGTTATTGTTATAGCTGTAACAAATTTGTACATCAGGCACATGAGTGCAGATCTAAGTTGAATAGGACTCCTAAGAAACCCTACATGGAGAAATGTTTTCGCACTTGAAACATGCATGGAAACATTGCACAAGATTACAGGACAAAGATGAAGCAAGTTTGGACATCGAAAGAACATAAAAAAAACCTATTGACCAAGAAGGCAAGGTAATACATACACTTGGGATTATACTACATGGGTTAATTGCACAACATGTGGCAGGTATGGACATATAGATACTAATTGCATGAGGAAGAATTGGAGAGGAAGATCTCAAAGCTAGACAAATACTGGTATGACATGTTTACATTTTCACAAGGCCGGTCACTTAAGAAAGGATTGTAGAGATCAAGCACCAGAGACACAAGTTAATGAAAATGGACAAACTATTGAGGATATCATAAAAATAAGGAATCAAATGTGGATGAAAGCATTTGGAGATAATGCTAAATCAAGCAATGCAGTCGCTGACACCTCATCCATTGGATTGGGTGACATCACCGCTTCCACCTAAGTCATAGAAGGTATGTATGGAAATCCAATTTCAAATTGATTATATCTAAAAAATAGCTCCTTATATCTAGTGATTGAATACCAAATTTTCATGAATCAAGATGCACTATGGGTTTATATGTTTGAATCTCAAAATGTGTACAATTGGTATAAGCAAGACCAAGTATGTATTTGATAGTTGGTAACTATTGGCAAGGTTAACCGAGTTGTGATATTAACCGAGTGATATCTTAGTGTTAATCAAGCGTATGATCTCTTGAAGTATAAACCAAGCGCAATACTCTTACCGAGATGTGTTAGGTCAAGCATTTAATGTGTAAAAGTTTGAGTGGGAATTTGAATTATTCTATAAATACTTGGTGGACTTAGTTATTTCTTCACATTGTGAAAATGGAGAACAAGCGATTTTGAGCGAGAATTGAGCAGATAGATTCAAGAGATATTTGAGCACAAATTTGGAGGGATTCCAAGCTGAGCATTCATAGATTGAGTAAGTTTCAAAACTATTGAGCTATTTTACAAGTCATTTCTAGAAGCCCTAATTTGTAAAACAATGGCGTCCTCATCCATGGTCACTAAATCTAATACTGAAAAAGAGAAAAAGGTTTCATTGATAAAGTCAAAAACCTACACTGGACCTAAATACAAGTTACATCCAGAAGTTTCCTCACAAACTGACAAAATCGAAGCATTTTCAAGCATACCACCTAGCATTTTTCTAGTACAGGATATTTGTACATATATTCACTACAAGGTCAAAGAAATTAGAGACTTTGAGTTGCAATCTACCTATCAAGAGCTATGTGAAGATGGAAAGCTCAAGGATGAGCACACACATTTACAAGTGAAGGGTTTGGTCAACGCCCTACATTTCCTGAGGGTTTTCACTAATGAATGGATAAGAAATGTTTTGAGCCATATGCACAAGGGTAAGTTATGGCTAGATGAATTGGTTAAGATTACAAGGGATATCATTCATGTGGTCATTGGTTACCCCATAACCTTAAAGGTCAAAGCGCAAAGAAGTGCACCAAGGGCTGACATTGCAAAGTTGACTAGAGCCAAATGGGATGAAAGAGGCATGAAAATCAACACTATTATTGATCTTGAGATATGATTTGATGCTTATTCTATCGGTTATAAAATATTTCAATCTAGTCATCTGAACAGTATTCCATGTGGAGCAGTGGACATTTCTTACAAAATTATGAAGAAAGGATTTCAATTTGACCTCGCTGAGTTGTTATTGAAGTAGTTGGAGGAGAATATGAGAACTATAATAACAAAAAAGACTAATATTGGTAAGTTTGGTTTGCTATTGATTTGCATATTCTTCTATATGAAAAATTTATTTCCCTTAGTCGATCATGTGGACTGGGATATTGAACGACCTATCATTTTTCAAGTTAATGATCTTATTCAGAGTCTAAGCTAGAATTTTGTTAGTATTATGGATTCATACTTTGAATAATTTAAGGACAGGATGCATAAAAGAAGAATACCAGGATAGCTAGTTGAGAAGTATAAAGAAGATATATGCTTCTTATTGGATATCGACACCACTCTAATCAAGGCAGTAGAACCTAGAACTGTATGGTTTTCACCAATGGGATATGAACTTAACATTAACCGAGCCACTAAGTTAATTCAAGCTTTATTGGATGAGCCCATAGATCCAAAGGCAAGTAGGTTTGGAACCTATGAAGAGGCTAAACAAAGGATAAAAATGGACCTAGTAGTTGAGAAGGTGCATAAGAAATCAAAGAAAATGATTTTCTTATTGAAGACATCACAAATGGAGATCCAGACAACATAAAAAATGATTAAGATGTTACTACTATTACAGATCAAACTGAGGAACTAGCACCCACTGAGATAACAACTAGTGAGATACCAGGTGATTTACCAAATTTAGTACAAGCTATGGATATCTTATCATAGAAGGAACCTAAAGTCTCGACCCCTAAGAAATAGAAAGACACTACAGGGGAATAAGGAACAAGTGAATAAGGAACAATAGAGACAAATGAGCCTAGAAAACATAGACTACATCACACGTACTGGAGGAAAGTAAACTAGAATAAATAACACCAAAGGACACCACTACCAAAAAACTTGGACTATCTACCGAGGTACAGGTCACTGGGTAGCAGAAAGAATAAAGTGTGTCCACAAAGCTTGAAAAGATAGATGTAGAGACAATATCTCTAGTTCCATATTCCAAATCACTGACACCAGAGGAGAAGAAGAAGAAGAAGAAGAAGAAATATGGCAAGGGTCCTGTAACACTTGATGAGGTAATTGAGATACCTTCATGTGACCCTATAACTCTAGACCCCAAAGAACTTAGAAAATATGGGAAATTGTGCACAAGGAAGGAGGCACAAGAGAAATTTAGAAAAGAAAGTAAAAGCAAATATATACTTGAGGATGTTAGAGACATTTTACAACAAGTTGTTCCAGAGATCAATGTTAGTGAGGATATTCCTATACTTGACCAACTTGCTTCTCTAACTAGTCACATAAATTCCCTGGACATTGATGCTGAAAAGAGAATAGAGGAAAGGGAAAAAGCAAAAATACAACTGAAGCTAGCAGAAAGAATAAGCCAAGAAGTGGCAATAAAGAAGGTAAAGTTATCTGAAGAAATTACTGAGTTGGAAACTATAATTCAAAGGATTATTCAAATTTTGTTTAAATTGTACACTATTGACCTATTCACTACTGAGGTTAGTGAGAAGATAAAGAAATTGGATGAAGACATCAAGGTCAGTGCAAACATATCTCTAGCTGAGCATACTGCTTTTCACAAGCATATACTAAAAGTTAAGAACTTAGGTGGTTGAGATTAGAATTGAGGAAGCAAGAAGATAACATTAGTGACCAATTCACCGAGCTACAAGATGAGCTTCTTCCCCATCTCAAAATCATGGAGAGACATGTAAAGAAGGGAAAAGTCTTAGTTTCTACTCCCGAGATATCATTTCTGGAGAACATTTTTGACATGCATGCACAAGTTGGTCTCAAGTACATTGCTCTTGAGAACTTGGAGGAATTGGAAAACCTCTTAGCATTAATTTTGAAAATGGGGAAAGTCATGTATATGTCACTATGTACTTCACACTACCAAGAGCATGCACAAAGGGGGAGTTAGTTAGTATAGAAAGAAGTCAATGTAAAGTTAGTAAATTTTGAGTTTGTATATTTTTGGCTATCAATAATAGATATACATAAGGTTTTGATACTAATGCCAAAGAGGTAGATTGTTATCTCTATTTGAGCATTAATGGATTGTCATTAGTATCAATCAGTTATTTAGTCGGTAAAGGAAATAAACAAGTTAGTCAGTCAAGAAGACAAAGCCTTTACACTGAGCAAAGACAAGGTAGAACTCTAAGTTAACCGAATATAGGTTTGACTCAACACATTCACCGAGTGATAGGCATTTTCTGAGTACTGAGATAGTAATCATCTAGCATTCTTACACACCAAGCATTAGTATTTTACTGAATAGAGAATCTAGTGATTACCAAGTAAACAAGTAAATGACATAGTAATTAGGAATAGCATATAAATCTATGCAAGTGGTTCACACAGATCAGAAAATGGCTTACCAAGATCATGACACATTTAATATGGTTGTAATCATTAATTGTGGCACTAGTACATTTGAGGCCAAATTTTGACGACTATTTGTCAGATTTGTAATGCCTATCTATCAACACTTTGAAAGATATGTCTAGTGGTATTTTTGTGTTACAAATTGTAACAGAAGTCAAACCCATCGGTATTCTGATAGATTTGTCCATCGGAACTGGCCACATTATAAACAACTTTACTATGGGATTTCATATGGTATATCTATCGGAACTCTGACACCCATCTGTCAGCTTGGTGATAGATAAGCAACAATTCTCCAACAGGTCTACTCATTAGAGATATAGCCTTTCCATCACAAATATCTATCGAAAAGGGACCCTCTCCAACATTAGAACTGTCAGAAGTGCGATGGATAGGTAGTGACTCTTCGATAGGAAAATCTGTCAGATGTATAGTACTACTACCGAAATAAATATAAGTTATGTCAAAAAAGCGACAGATAGTCACATTAAAGATAACAAAGCTCAAGCGACAGATAGTCACATCATAGTTGGTCTTTGTCTTTGGTCCATCTACTAACAAAATGTTTTACCTTTTGTTAGCTCATCAAATGAGAGGATTTGAAAGAATTTAATAGAATATTTTCATGATAACATATATTATTTAAGTTGACATTACATGAATTTATTGGCTCCGCGCACTTGTAAACTACGAGCATAGCCATAAATAAGTATCTCCTCCCATGGCCTACATTACTCAAGCCATAGGAGGGGATCCTTCTTTATGGATGTGCTTGATGTTTACGAGTGCACGAACTAGATAAATTCATTTAGCGTCAAACTAAAATAATATATGTTGTACATGAAAATATCATCCATTAAATTGTTTCAAATTGCCGCATTTGATGAGCTAACAAAATGTAAAACATTTTGTCAGTATATGAACCAAAGATAGAGACCAACTATGATGGTCTCTTGAGCTCTGCTATCTTTAGTCCTAGCTACTAGGTAAGGCCTAGAAGACTTATACCCGTTAATCGTTGAGAATAATCACTGCCTTGCCTTTATGTACACTACACAGTATCTAATATAAGAGAAGGCATAAAATATGAATGGATAAAAGAAATGAAAGATGCAATAATATTATCTTGTTGTTTACCTTCTCATAATTGATCCTAGTCTCGCAAAAGTAATTTAATATGATCACTAGCACATTTCATGCATGGATGAGAAACAAAATCCAAAGTTTCAAGATTTTGAGAAGAGGTATGAGTGGAGGCCAAAAAAGGGATATTTGTGAAGGTTTTATAGATGTAGGTTACTAAATCATCATCTTTGTACTGGTACTCAATCTGGAAAACCTCTCTAGCAAATCTCCACATCTAGCAAATCTCCACAAAAATCCCTTCTGGCCTCCACTGCATATACGTCTTCTCAGTATCTAAAAACACTCCACTGATTCCCATCATTTTTTCAACATCTCCATCGACCGAGACCTTAAATTATTGAGCTTCTCTTTGTTTTGAGAATAGTTTAATATTCTCTACTTAACAGGGCCAACCACGTGAAGGTGGAAGCTCATCTGGCCCCTCCTAGGAGCCTCTTATGACCCTTTACAACACTTTAAGACCTCTAAGATGTATTCTTAGGGATTGTAAAGGGTCATAAAGGGTCATAAGGGGTCCTGGGACACAACAGCTAAGAAACATAAATGTAGGCATCATGGTCACAATTTTTTGGAGACACAACATAATTGAATGCTATACCTAGACGATGCAACACAACCACTACTCTAGTTCTAAGTGGACAATGTGGGATCCAAAAACCAAAGATAAGGAATAAATTTGGAGAGTGTAGGAGGAGGGAAATAATGACCAAAATAATATAGGGACCCCTATATTATTTTGGTCGTTACTTCCCTCCTCCACTTTCTAAATTTATTCCTTATCTATATATGGTTTTTGGATCCCGCAGTGTCAACTTAGAACTGGAGGAGTAGTGGTTGTGTTGCATCATTTGGGTATAGCATTCAATTATATTGTGTCTCCAAACAATTGTGACCATGACGCCTACATTTATTTTTCTCGGCTATTGTGATATCTACATTTATGTTTCTCAATTGTCATGTTTATGTACATGTTCTTTATGTGTTTGGCTTCTCTCCCTCGCATCCAAAATAATATTTTCCCACTTTGAATCGAGAATGCACGTGCAATAGGTATGTATGTTTTATGAAACACCTATCCACAATAGAATGGGAAGACATCTTTATAGTTTGGGCCTGGATCCTTTAGAAATTAGCTTTATAATAAATGAAGTAGATGAGATTTGATCAATTAGCTTCCCAAGAAAAATCAAACATGTTCTTGGTTCATGCTTGTTTAAGCTTGCCAATTGGTTCCATCAACCAAATTCTTGATGACCTCTTCAAATGGTGATTCCAAACCCTCCAAGGACCTTAACACCTATTTTTTGTCCTATCTTCACTCACCATACACTCACACTATGGTCTTTTTACTCAAACACTCAATCTGTCCATTCTAGGCCTTCAAACCCCAATCTTTGTAGTACAACAACAACTGTTTTCATGGTTTTCTCATAAAAATTCCAAATGACTTAGAAAAATAATTACATATTTGAATACCATTTTTCAATTTGTATAACATATGTCAAAACTAAGACTATGTGTTTGGGAACATCACACCTTAAAATTGTTGATTCATGTTTCCCAACTAGGCCTAATAGGCTCAATTAACAAAGTAGCCACAAATGAACTATTTCCCACAATGCCAAATGACTCTAAAAAGGTTATATCAATGATATAAATGTATTATGGGTATAATGTTGTCAAATTTGACAACTTGTTGTAGAGGCCCTAGGTGGACTTGGAATTAGTCATGTTATGAGGGACTTCACAAGTGTTTCTACAACACCAACCAAGCATCTTCATGAGGATCCTTCTCATTGATCATATCGACACAAAACCTTATCAAAGTGCACACTATGTTTTGTGCCACCAATGACCATATCATGATCATTCGTACAAAGAAATAGGGTCCTCCAATGGCCCAATCATCTAGACCTTGACTGTCCCCTCAACTAGTGACCCTTCAAAATCGAGTTATCATGCAATTAGTGAGTGATCCTTTATTCTCGTGGTCTTCCCTACATCCAAACATATTGGAAATACACAATACAATGATAAAAATTCTTTCATGATCCCCCTTCCCTCAAGGAACACTATCAATCATCCCTTCCACATAACATTTCACTGTTGTATGAGTGGATTGTGCCGGAACAGTTAACGTTAAACAAGGAGCAACTCCTCAACACATCTTGGAAACCATTGAATTCAATAATAAATGAAACCTAACACCAACACTATTCCTTCCATTGACTTCTACCAAGAATAAAGCATTTAATCCATTCAACATTACATATAATCATTAGACAGTTACATTTCCCGACTGTGTAGAGGAACAGTCACAACCAGAATAATCAAAAGTAATTTCACCCTTGCACAAGCATTCCAAACTTCAAGTAAAATGAGCAATATGCTATATCAAATCATTCATATTCATAGTAACCATTCAAAGGACCATTTTGTCAATGAACCCTCTGACTGTACTCCTGTGGCAGAGAAAGGAAACCTCAAAATAGAGAAGGGAAACTTAGTAAAACTAGTCTATGCCATTGTTTATGAGTATAGTCATGATAAGTGCCTCTCAAACCTCTCCAAACATCTAAGATTTTATTTAAATACTTTATTTATCTCTTATAAACATTAACCAAATCAGACCTACATTTGAATCCATGCACAATAACCCAAAATGAAGGGTTTGGTATCCTTTAATGAATCTTAGTCACAGGTAGTGCATGGACAGTCAAACCAGTAGTCTCCAAAGCATTCAATAAGTGAATATGAATGTTTGAAAACTTTCCTCTCAACTTCCCCAACCACTCCTAATCAATTAGAGGGATTAGTTGAGTGTTTAGACACTAAAACTTCTCATGCAACTCCCAAAATTTCACATACAAAATAAAATTAAATCCATTTATGAATTAAATCTAGTATGCCAAAGGACTAGTTCCAAAAATTCTTAAACATACTTTATCTGATATAATGAATTGTTAATAAAGGTCTAATATATAATGGTCATTCTAGTAATATCAACAAACATGAATCCAAACATTTCAAAATAGTGAATTGATATCCTTGAGCACAAGCACCAATAACATCAAATAATGGAGATAAAGCACAGGCTAGGGAATGACACCAGTAGAATGTGGTCATTTCCATGAGCATTCATGATAAAATAAAATGCAATGCATTTGAAATTTGCAGTTGAATATGATGCTAGAGGCTCGAAATACGTTGCCCGTCAAAGATACCAATCAAAGATGAAGAAATCACATACCTTCACGAAGGAAGATTTGATAGCCAAATCTTCCTTGTGCCACACGAAGAACATGCCATTGGTTCAGTTTTGTAAATTTATTTTTTTGTGTTAAATGCATTTAAATGGAACATTAAGCATAGAAATAATATGCTTAATCTATTAGCAATTGGCAGATTAAATGTAAATAACACCTTTATCAGTTTAGCATGTTATTATAAGATAGTAAAGAAGACTTGCTATTTGTCAGACAAATCTTCAAATTATAGCACACCTAGCAATCTATAGAATTAGACAAAGATATAGGTAGAGGTCTAATTTTGTAGATTGCTAGGTCAAATCTTCCTTTGTGCTAGTAGTCTACGGAATTAGACCTTTATTTTAAATGCATTTAACATAAATTTTTTTTACAAAACTGAACCAATGGCATGCTTACAACAAAGAAATAGAATGATAATAATATGCTGAAAATTCTACTCTATTTAATACATGCCAAAGGACTAGTCCCAACAATTCTTAAACATACTTTATCTGATATGATGAATTCTTAAACAATTAAGGTTGGAGTAGACATAGTTATCACATAGTTTTTTGTGTGGTACAAGGAAGATTTGGCTAGTTCAAATCTTCCTTCATGCAAGCAGTCTACAGAATTAGACCTTTATTAACAATTCATCATATCAGATAAAGTATGTTTAAGAATTGTTGGGATTGGTCCTTTGGCGTGTATTAAACAGAATAGAATTTTCAGCATATTATTATAATTCTATTTCTTTGTTGTAAACATGTCATTGGTTCAATTTTGTAATTTTTCTTGTGTTAAATACATTTTTCCAAACCAATTGTTAAACAAGAAAGCAGTAGCAGTAAGGAGGGGTCTTCTTTTGAGGAGATTGATGAAGATTGTGCACCTCAAAAACTAATTCATAAGGTACCAATCATGTTTTATATTTGCTTATATTTTTGGATTGGTAAATCTCTTTAGTTTCATGTCCTTTCTTTTGATTACTATGGATGAGATATATATCTTACATTTAACATTCAACTTCTTTACATTTTAGAACATGTAGTGTGTTATCTGAGGATTTTACCAAATCAACTTTTAACATAAACCGAAAACACCAAACTGATTTCTTGCCCTTTCAACTTGACAAAATATTTGCATTTGACTAATAATTGCAAGCAAGACAGGCCTAGAAGGGCTATAGAAGAAGAATGGTGTAAGTTGAATAGATCAGAGTGAATGGGGTGTTGAAACATGGTGAATAGACCATGATGAGATGATACTTGATGTTAGGATTAGGGTGAAAAGCCTAGTTGAGGTTTTGACATGGTGGAGGCACTAGGTGCACTAGGTGGCCTAGGATGGAGATGGTGCTAGGAGGAATTGCCAAGAAATGAGGAAGTGAACTTGTGTAGAAGGGTTGTGGAAGTGATTAACAAAGTCAAGGAACTCTACTTAATCCTTGAATTGAGGCTAATTCCTTGAGTGGATTCCAAGTTACTTTTTGAATCCTCAAGTTGAGTTGGTCTCCTTAAGGTGATAGTAGAGGGCTCTGCATCAAGATGTATGAAACAAAGAAGAGAAATATCAATAAAAGATTAAATTATCTGCAACTTTGGTAATCCACTGTCTCGTGGAATAGTGAATAGAATAGTGAATCCATATGATGAACTACAACTGATTGAGAATTTGATTGAAGAACTACAAGTGATTAGAGATCACCGAACACTAAAGTGTTATGTAAGATAATTAAATTAGTTTTATATTGTCATTGATGTCAACTAGTTTTGATAGTACTTATCATGGCAGTTGCAAATATCTAACACATCTGTAGAAGATAAGAGAAAGATGAAGAACTGAGATATCTACATTAAGGAAGATGGATAGGACAGACTAGGATAAGGAATACTCTTGGTAACTTATTGATGAGTCTATGACTTCATATTGTTGACTTGATTATGTTACATTAATCTGTTATGGAGATAGAAGCAATTTGTTACAAAGCAGTGTGGTCAGTTAATGAAGCATTTCAGTATACACCAAGCAGTGTAGTGTATACCGAGCATAGTATAAACTGAGCTTGTGTTCACCAATGCATTTCTTTGTTAACCGAGCATGGACAAAAGAACTAATGATGAGTTTAGCCAATAGAAGTTGATGATGCAAAGTAAATTTTCTGGATTCGATTGTGTAAGTATTTTTAGCATCAACGTTTCGGATCACACTCTGTGATCCATCATTTTTTACTCTTAATCATTGCACTTTCTCTTTCCTGATGATGGATCACAGAGTGTGATCTGAAACATTGATGTTAAAAATACTTACACAATCGAATCCAAAAAATTTACTTTGCATTACTAATGGATTGTGGAAATCTTATGTTGTTAGAAGTTGATGAGCTGTAAAGTGTATGATTATAGAGTGGAAAGATAAGGTTTGTTACAAACATCAATGACTAACAAAATTCGAAGAAGATCTAAATGATGGAAAAAAAACATGTTACTAACACATTAGCCTAGGAAGGTTTAAGTGGCAAAACCAATGAAGGAGAATAAGCGGCAAAATCTGATG
Organism: Chamaecyparis obtusa; assembly: GCA_027943335.1. Taxonomy (NCBI): domain Eukaryota; kingdom Viridiplantae; phylum Streptophyta; class Pinopsida; order Cupressales; family Cupressaceae; genus Chamaecyparis; species Chamaecyparis obtusa. The sequence continues at coordinate 816,274 of BSBK01002490.1, read as the reverse complement.
GATGAGAAGAAAATGGTTTACTTGTCTATTTAAGAGACTAGGGTTTCATTATGAAACTTAAGCTGGAAGAAGGAGACTATAGAACTATCATGTGAATAGAGATTCATGCATGCCTGATCAGACTAGTTAAGGAGAACTGAACTGCAGAGATTACCAAGTGTCAGAAAGCTATAACTGAGAGACAGTAAGTTAGTGAATATTGTTGAAACCGAATTGACATATTGATCAGAGGATTTGAATAAGCATAATATAGATCTGAACATCTGCAATAGAAGTTGTATTGTAATTAGATCACCTACTGTTATAGTTTAACCATTGTAAACAGGTAAATCTCTTAACTTAGTGGAGTTGAAAGTCTTGTAATGTCATTCATAGAATGTACATTTGTTATCATGTCAACCCCATAGTGAATGCTAGTTGGACGATAATGGTTAGTGTTAAATCCTCTAACAAGGTCACACCTTACAGTGTGTTTTGTAACCTTTAATAGGGTTGGGTCTTCACCGACCTCACTTCATAAGAGTGAATAATTTTTGGGTTGCCGGTCCTAAGTGGTTTTTTCCTTAATAGGGTTTCCATGTTAAATCTCTTGTGTTATGTGTTTATTGTGTTGATTTTTTGATTGTCATACTTTACATATTGCATAGTGGATTTGATCGGTAATCACTATAAGTTATTAACTAGTAATTGGTAAAAGCACAGCCAGTTTACTATTTTATGTTACCAAGTTGTAGAAGTTTGTTTAAATTGTTTTTGGATATACATTTTGTATTTGGGACTGTGGATAACTAATTCACCCCCCTCTCAGTTATTCTAACACCATATGTGTGTTTGATCATTAACATAAGCATTACATGTCTTTGTATAAATTTTATTCTAACACTATATTATATCTTATTCTAATTGAGATTTTTAATTGGGAAAAATTATGTTTAATAAAATGGAAGTGGTCTCAATAGCATAGAGATATAAAAAGAAAATAAATTTAGAGTTTAGCCCAAGAATTGTGGAATATAGTTTTTGTCATTTCTATACACATTGCTGATTTCATTGTGTTTCACAATGCATATTGCATAGTGCATGAATAATGACTAGATGCAAATAGTTTTTAAATTTTCAATTACAATCTACTTTGTACAAAGTCAACCTACAAACTAAGTACAAAATTTTGAGAAATTTGACGTATCCAATGACTCTTGTTGCTATGAAGATAGCTACAAGAAGTTGTAGAGCTTGATGATGAAGCTCTTGGGTCAAAGTATCTCTTAAGTCTTTCAGCCAGATCACTATCCTTTGAGTGCAAGTGCTAGTATTAATTAGGTTGAACCTTTCATTTTATAGAAAGCTTATTTTCTTTACAAATGAGTTAGAATGCTTCTATGTTCTTGTCACTAGGATTAAAAGTTCATATTACAATGTTCTTTGTTGTGGGGCAGGAGGTCAATCTTCATTGTCTTCATTGTGAGGGACAATGAAGATTTGTCTGACAAATAGCAGGTCTTCTTTAGTATCTTATAATAACATGCTAAATTGATAAAGGTATTATCTACATTTAATATGCCAATTACTAATAGATTAAGCATATTATTACTATGCTTAATGTTCCATTTAAATACCTTTAACAAAAAAAAAATTCTTAAACATAGTTTATCTGATATGATGAATTCTTAAACAATTAAGGTTAGAGTAGACATAGTTATCACAGTTTTTTGTATGGTACAGAGAAGATTTGGCTAGGTCAAATCTTCCTTCATGCTAGCAATCTACAAAATTAGACCTTTATTAACAATTCATCATATCAGATAAAGTATGTTTAAGAATTGTTGGGATTGGTCCTTTGGCTTGTATTAAATAGAATATATTTTTTAGCATATTATTATCATCCTATTTCTTTGTTGTAAACATGTCATTGGTTCACTAAAATGACTGCATTCTACTGGTGTCGTGCCCTAGCCCATGCTTTATCTCTATTATTTGATGTTATTGGTGCTTGTGCATGGCATGTTTACAACAAAGAAATAGAATAATAATAGTATGCTGAAAATTCTATTCTATTTAATACATGCCAAAGGACTAGTCCCAACAATTCTTAAACATACTTTATCTGATATGATGAATTCTTAAACAATTAAGGTTGGAGTAGACATAGTTATCACACAATTTTTTGTGTGGTACAAGGAATATTTGGCGAGTTCAAATCTTCCTTCGTGCTAGCAATCTATAGAATTAGACCTTTATTAACAATTCATCATATAAGATAAAGTATGTTTAAGAATTATTGGGACTGGTCCTTTGGCGTGTATTAAACAGAATAGAATTTTCAGCATATTATTATCATTCTATTTCTTTGTTGTAAACATGCCATTAGTTCAGTTTTGTAATTTTTCTTGTATTAAATGTATTTTTCCAAACCAATTGTTAAACAAGAAAGAAGTAGTAGTGAGGAGGGGTCTTCTTCTAAGGAGATTGATGAAGATTGTGCACCTCAAAAACCAATTCATAAGTTACCAATCATGTTTTCTATTCGCTTATATTTTTGGATTGGTAAATATCCTTAGTTTCATGTCCTTTCTTTTGATTACTATGGATGATATATATATATTTTACATTTAACATTCAACTTCTTTACATTTTAGAACATGTAGTGTGTTTTCTGAGGATTTTACCAAATCAACTTTTAACATAAACTGAAAACACCAAACTGATTTCTTTCCCTTTCAACTTGACAAAATATTTGCATTTGAGCAGCAACTACAAGCAATTGAATGATAAATCCACATACCTGTATCTTTGTAAACTAAATGGAACATCAAAAAGATGGCTAAGTGGTTGCCACCATGATTTTTATCTACTGAATATGGGAAAAAAAAGCACAAAAAAGAATCGTGTTCTATTGTAGCTCAATATACTAAAAACCCTAGTGAAAATCCCAACTAAAATTCTATCAAAATTGCACTCAAAATAAAAATCATGGTGGCAGCCTCTTAGGGATCAAAATAGAGAAAATAAATCAAAATCATTATTTTTCCTATTTCCTTTTAACAAAGTCTCAACTATCAATGATACAATACATTTGATGCCCTAAGCTATCAATACAAATGACACTTAGCTAGAAGTTCATAGGCTATCCATTTGATAACTACCGTCAACACTTTAGAACAATGAATTGATATCCTTGAGCAAAAACACCAATAACACCAAATAATGGAGATAAAGCATGGGCTAGGGCACAACACCAATAGAATGCAGTCATTTCAGAGAGCATCTTAGCAATATACAATGGTCGTGCCAGTAATATCAACAAACGTGAATCCAAACATTTCAAAATAGTGAATTGATATCCTTGAGCACAAGCACCAATAACATCAAATAATGGAGATAGAGCACAGGCTAGGGCACAACACCAGTAGAATGTGGTCATTTCAGTGAGCATCTCAGCAATATACAATGGCCATGCCAATAATATCAACAAACATGAATGCAAACATTTCAAAACAAGTAATCGATATCCTTGAGAACAAGCACCAATAACATCAAATAATGGAGATAAAGCATGGGCTAGGGCATGACACCAGTAGAATGCGGTCATTTTAGTGAGTATTCATTATCAAATAAAATGCAATGCATTTGAAATTTGTGGTCGAATATGATGCCAATAAAAGATAAAGAAATCACGTACCTTCTCTCGTGCTCAGCTTTCACCTGCTCCTTTTCTCTGCAATCAAAATAAAAATGATTTGGTCATTTCACTTTTTTTTTCATCTATACCCTGAAACTATCAAAATTCTGATGGTCTATTTAAAACCTATCGGAATACCGACACCATCGGGGACTATTACAAAAAAAAAACACCAAATTCATAAAAAAAGAATTATCCATTAGAAGTTTTTGTCAAAATTTGGCCCCAAATGTAGTAGTGTGGTGATGATTCCTATGTAAATATCAGATCTAGGCTATTTTTGTATACTATTGATCTTAGGTTTTCTAAGATATTATAACCCTAATTAGGTCAAGATTGTTTAATATATAATTGTAAGTATGTCATTATGAACACATATCATGAAGTAGTAGCTGCACTTAGGACATTTGGAAATAAAAAAAGGGTTTATGACAGAAAGTTTATTAGAGACAAAATCAGTTTTATCAGAACACACACAATGATATTGAGTAGGAAAAAAGGTTACATTCATCACATTGAGGTGATATTTGATTATTGTTTCACTGATCTGAATCAAACAAGATAGAGTTGTCATTTTACATATATTTTGTTGTTATCAATTTAACCATTGTAGTATATTTATATCTCTTAATAGAGTAGACTTAACTGTCTTATTGTAAATCTCTTAACTAAGTGCACACTTGATTGTGTTGCTAAAGTCCTTTCACAAGGTAGACTAGTCGATCTTTTGTTACTCCTAATAGGGTAAGATCATCAGAAGTGATCAACAATTATAGCCTTAACTGGCATACAGAAGTGATCCCCACCACAGTTTTTACCTTCTAACAAGGGTTTCTATGTAACCAAAATATATAAGTCATGGGTACTTATTTTCATGTATGATTTATTGTCTTGTTTATATGCACTTTACATTTCCAAATTTTATGAATGTATGTTACAAACAACAGAATCGGTTGATTAATTAAGGAGCTACTATTGCAAAGTGTTCAAGTTAAAAATTATTAAGGGTATTGATTCACCCCTCCCTTCTCGATACTTTATCATTCCAATCCTAATAGGATCCTATTCTAGGAGATCATCCTATTATCACACATTTTATAGATGAAACCATCATGACTGTTATCCCTAGTATTTAGTGGAATCTCTACTTTGATGGATATTTCACTTAGAAAGGATTGGGGGCATGTATTGCATTTGTTACACCACAAAGGGGATTTTATCCCTAAATCATACAAATTAACATTTGCATGTACCAATAACATAGCAGAACAAAAGGCATTGGTCACTAGGCCTCACCAAGCTGTCAAATGGAAGATCACATAGTTTCTTGTTTTTGGTGACTCCCAATTAGTTAAAAAAAAGTAACCAATTATTATCATAAAAAGGATGATAAGAGGCTTCCTTACCGTTTCATGGATGAAGATCTTAAGCATCATTTTAAAAATATCATTTTCCAGTAGATTCCTAGAGAAAACAAAAAAGCAACAGACGTTGTGGCTACTATTGGCTCCCTGATATCTATGCCCGAGATGAGTACACAATGCAAATTTCTTGTTGAGAATATCATGGTCCCTAACTATGACTAGCCAGATTCTGAGATGGTGTGTGAAATTGTTGGTCCTAAATCACCATGGTACCAATAAATCTTTGCCTACCTCCATGATAATATCATTCCCCTCACCCTTACGCCTAACCAACAGAAAACCCTCATCTATCATACATCCCGCTACACAATCCTTGGAGATGCCCTATTTTAGAAACATTTTGATGGAAATCTTCTTTGATGTCTAAATTTGGAGGAAGCACAAATAGCCTTGGAAGAAGTACATCAAGGAATCTGTGGAGCTCATTCCAGTGGTCTCAGCTTAGCAAAAAATTTACTACGTACTAGATACTATTGGCCAACAATGGAGCAGGATGCTTATCACTATGTAAAGAAATGTGTTCCTTGTCAGTAGCATGGTGATTTTATACATGCCCCTACCCAATCGACCCTCCAATCCACCATCACACCTTGGCCTTTCTCCTCCTGGGGTTTTGACCTTGTGGGCCATATTTTCTCCAACTCTTCTAGTGGCCACAAGTAAATTCTAGTTGCTACATAATATTTTACCAAATGGGTTTAATCCATCCCCCTCACCTATATTACCGGTAACTAAATTTACAAATTCATTCTAAACTATATCATTTGTCTCTATGGCATCCCAAAAGATCTCCATACTGATAATGGATCATCTTTCAAGAATAAAGATGTCACAGACTTCTGTAAGAAATTTGGTATTACCCAACATTGCTCATCCAAATACTTCCTATAGGGAAATGGTCAAGCTAAGGCTACAAACAAGACCATATTGAAGATTCTTAGGAAAACTATCAATGATGTTGGTCGTTATTGGCACCTACAAATCAATCCCACCTTCTCAGCCTATTGCACCTCCATCTGTGCTCCCACTAGAGTCACTCCATCCACCCTGGTCCATGGTACTAAGGTTTTCCTCCCCATCAAAATTGATCTCCCTTCTCTTAGGATTTCTCTCAAGAACCTAATATCCAAAGAAGAATACTGAGTTGCCATCTTGCAAGAGTTGTAACTCCTCGACGAGAGATATCTCAATGCTCTCAACCACCTATGCATGTATAAAAATTGCATGCGCTTACAGTTCAACAAGAAGATCAAACCTCGTGAGTTTGAAGTTGGTGATTTGGTCATGCAACACAACATGAATAATCTCTAGAGTTAAGAAAAGAAAACAAAGTTTGAACCCAATTGGTTGGGTCCATTTGTTGATACTTCCAAGTTTGATTTTGGGGCTGAGGGAGATCTTCTCCCTGATCCTATAAATTTTTTGCATCTAATGTGCTTCTATGCGCAGTTTAGCATTTAGTTCATGTATAGTGTTTATTCAGTGAAAAAATCCTAAAAAATAGAAAAAGTCCTAAAAATAAAAATAAAAGTCTTGAGAAAATCTTTTAAAAACAATAGAAAGTCAGAAAATTCCAAAAAAAATACATATGATCCTGAAAAACCTAAAAATTAGAAAAGAAGAAACATCCTAAACAATAGAAAAAGTTCTTGAAAAAATCGTTGTCTTGGTGAAAACCTGGTAAATGGGCACCTTGCAAAAAAAAAAGAGGAAAGAAGAAAGAGAAATAAATTCGTCCAATGATGAAAACTTGGAAAACAACACTCTGGGCAAGTACCATGGTGAAAATTGGTTTTTGGCACCATGTGTAGAAGATTTGGATCCATTGTCTTTTCCTATTCATATCCATGTCCTTTGTTGCCTTTCCATATCCATTGTAGCATGTCTTTATCCTAGTCTTTTCTCCAAGTCCTTGTTCTGCACGTCGCAATAAAGATCCAAGAAAAATCCTAGAAAGCTGAGCTTAACCCCATCACAATGAGATTTTCCTAGATGTCATAACCACAAGAGTTCTTATCAAGATCAACATTGAGATTGAATTTATGAGCTATTGTTCCTTTTATATCTATTTCCAGTGAATATTAATCTTTATCAATTAATCAATCCTTTCTTTGTAAGATGCATCCTTCCTCAGTCAGCTCAAATAAAATTCATCAATCCAATCCCATTCATGAAAAGAACTATGGACTGAATGAATACTTGGTCATGAGGCCTTCTTTGTTGATTTTATCTTTTTGTGTCAATGGATCCTACTCATGTTTTCCTCGATCTTTCATATCTTGGTATATAGTTACTGGTGAAAATTGATACATGTGTTGTTTGTAGTATGATCTATTTTTTGATACTTTAAGAGAATTCTTGTTCATGTATAAGTTTTGATTATACATATCTTACTAGGGCCAATAGGTTATCACATTTACGTCCTTTAAAAGACTTGGGTGTGCCCAAACCTCTCCAGTAAGTCTATGTCACTGGTTCCATCATGACTATGAAATCTACATCTATGTTCCTAAATCTATCTAGTGTGTTTGAGATTCTAGTCCATGCAAAGAAACCATGTCATCTATAATTTTATAACACATGATGCAACCCTCATCTTGAAAAATGAAACTAGGATGTGCTCTCCAACATAAACACAATATATTCCCATGAAAGTCATGTAGATAGGATGCATTTTAGTTAAGGTCATGTTGCATTTTACTCTTAGCAAGATTCATGTTTATTCCCTCCCCCCTAAGGCTAGCTGAATGATCCTATCAGTTAAGGTTGATACACACAAAAAAAATGTCCTCATTTGAGTCCTCATTAGTGGCATTCACTTAGGTTATTTCATTTAGTGCATTAATTACATTATTATATTGATGACGAGTTTAAGTATTGACTTCAAATTTGATGTAATATAATCACCCAATCATAATCATTTAGATGCATTGTAGGTAAATTAATTCATAGAATTAATCATTATCTTACTTTTTGCATATTACATTTATTATCCATAGCATTAATCATTATCTTACATTTTGCATTATGCATTGATCATTACAAATCTATTTTCATAAAATACACTAACTATTTTTTATCCATAGCATTAATCATTTGCACCATATATATACATTCCATAAATAAATCCATAAAACACATATAAGCATTATCCATCCATAATAATAATAAATCATCACGTTCATATCCATGCATCACAGATACATCAAAATCATCACATGTATATAGACATCCTGCATCACACACGCCAGTCAATAAAATCATCATCCATCATCATATGCATATAGGAATTAAAAAGTACACACATCACATAGGACCATCAAAATCATTTATATATACTCATAAAAGAAAAAAGTGTCCAAGTATATTAAAAAAATCAATGTCTATCACATGTACATGCATACATATCCAATGCCGCTATACATTTTTAATACTCAAAAAGGTACATGTGTGTCAAAAATTGTAGATCTAGATCATGAAGTTGGCCGAGTGGATCGCCCAGCCACTCCTATCCCATGTCCCCCTCTATCTCAGGGAGGTCTCATCCATACTAAGGCTTATGAACCCCCTCCCCCTATTGTGTGTGATATAGATCTCTCATTGTACATTGTAACTCTTTGATCCTCAAGAATGGCCTCATAATAAATAAGGTGGTAGTACTCCATCTCTTGTACTGCTCTCATCTCTCACCTAAGTGCAACAAAGTTCTCCTTTACAACTTACATCACACCAGGTCCAGTCACATCTTGTATAGTGATCTCTCATTATCCCCTATACTCCTCAGCCCTATGTTGGTAGGTATACCTCTCATGTGTGACCCCCTGCATCTTTGATCTCAAAGCATCTATCTCCTGCTATATCTGATCTAACTATTGCTTCTCTGCTACCTCCCCTATCTAAGTCTCCATAACAGAAAACTCTTTTCCATCAACCCAGGCCTGAAGTGTATTTAGAGAACCCTGACCTGTGTCTTCTCGTGCTCTCTCCCCATCCAACACCCCCTGAACCCTCGCTAGCTCTGTTTATAAGCTTCTCTTGGATGCATGAGTTGTAGCTAGAAGTCCCTATATCCTCCTCACCTCTATTTGCAGACTATTTCACTCCATGATGACCATATCATGCACCTCCTATTCTATCTATTTCAAAGGTGGTCATTGTACCTATACCTATTCTATTTATGGTCCCTGACCCTGTACATGTGCCTATGTCAGTTGTGGTCCTTGCCCCTATATAGGTATCACTAGAGGGGATCTATCTTTTTTCTGCCACCCTCAGTTGACCTCTCCTCCTCCTCCTCCATCTCCTCCTCCCTCCCCTCCTCCCTCTCCTCGATCATCTCCTCTATCATCACCATCTTCCCTTGCACCATCCTCCCCATACTGGCTAATTCTCATCTGTAGGTACAACTATGAGAATTGTCAATCTAATTGGCCTGTGATCCACCCACCACTAAGTGTATGCAAGTGTCAATCCTACATCCTGAACCAAATGATGTCTTTTCTACCATGGTAGCACTACCATCCCTAATGACAATGCTCTCACACCCCTAATGTCTACCCCTATCCACCACAACCTATCTACCTAACATGTGACTAGTAGATATCGAGAAAAATTTGGAATGACATCTTGAACCTGACCAAACTATCGCAATACCCTGAATGGAACATATGTAACAATTACATATGTTGTATGTCCAATGATCCAATAGTCATTCGGTGAAAATTTGAGGTAATAAAAATCCTCCCATCCATCCTCTATGTAATCCTACTGCTATGCAACCTAGTGTCCCCAAGTCTCACACCCTGGATATGGAGTCCATTCAAACCCCTACATCTCATCTAATCTTCACCGCTAGTGACTGATAGAATCTATGGACTCATAATGGATCAGTAGTCTGTATCTACAAGCATCCATCTCATAGGCCACACATCTCTCATAGAGTCTAATGAGGCATATCATTGCAATATACTCCCATGCCTACACTAGTAATAGTGTAACTCCCACCCCTAGTGTCCTACCACTTTGGTAGGCACACGTGCAAATCATAGTATAACTACTCAAGGATAGTATATCCCAACAATATCTCTCCCCCTCATCCTCTAGCATGATGCTCAATAATCGCACCCACCCTAATAGAAATCCATGTCCTGCATGGTCCAACATCAATTTGTCCCCAATCAGCCCTGCTAAATATAGGGCCACTCGCCAGAACCGCGGTCATGCTGCCATCACCAGTATCCATGGTAACCACTATCTCATGGTCGGTAGGTAATCATATGGCTATCCATACACTGCCTCTACATATGGCTCTAAGATCTCCTTTACGTACTTAGGAATCAACTCCTGGATGGGGATGTAGTATATCTGCTAGACATCAAAGAGGGTGATGGTCATCTCAACCATCAAAAAATGGAAGCTCAAGGTCAAGTTGTGCCACCTCTAAATCAGTGCGGTCATGAGTGCATTATACACTCTCAACTGTGACCATAAATGTACATGCTCCAGGGTGCATAGAGCAACTTGTCCCCACTCTCCTAGATTTAGCTGATCTACCAGGCTCATTGTGTCCAGCCAACTCTTTCATGATCAAAATGCTACCTCTACCTCATTCATTCAAAAATTCATGCTTGTCATCCCTTGATAGTTAGTCAAGGGAATCTTTTAACCCTCCATGTCTTGTGTTTTCCCTTCCCAACCTTCTACCCTACGTCTTATGGGTCAATCGACGAAGACATCAATTTCTCTATCCAGATGAAGATTGACACTAATGCTGATCAATGAAGATGTTGATTCATGATCAGCCTCTTCGATGCCTATCCCTGGTCAACCCCATTGACCATCCTCCCTATAGATGACAATTAAAGAACTGTTGTTTGTGTCCCCCTATTTCATCCTTAGAGATGATGACTATCGATCTATCATCTCTGTAAATGATGATGAATCGATCCTCATCTGCAAAGATGATGATCTATCAATTATCGCATCTACCCTGACGACCCTCTTCATGCTATTTATGGCCCCTAACTAGGAAATAAATGCAAAATTAAAATTTGACTGGGCTAGATTAGGGTACTCACTGGTGGTCCTATGTCTACTACCCGCTGGTATGTCCTTATGCACTCTCCAAGATACATATGGTATCAAGGGTCATCCATCTTTCCCTATCTCTCTCTCTCTCATATTTTTTATCATTGAGGGTGAAAGTGATTCAGACCAAGGCTAGAAGGATTCAATTAAGGACAGTTAAGACTGAGCAGCTTCAAAATTACACAACGGAATACTCAACACAATAGATAACACAATAATTGTTTCAAGTAATTTGCATTAACATGCCTAGCTATAAGGCCTTCCGAGTTAGGGCCAATCACAATCATAAATAATTCTACAAGATCCACACTCAGATCCATTACAATCTCCGGCTAGTTCAGCTCTAAAGATAATCAGAAGCTAATGGAAACCCTAAGGAAGATCTAAACTTGAGCTCACCAGCCTCCAAGGAATCTCCTTGTTCCCAAGTGTGCAAACAACTAGCTCTGCTATTAAAAACTATCAGATAAGAATCTAATTTGTAAGATCTTTTCCACAACTTTTCCAACTTCATCTTTCAAGCTTTAAGTCTTCCAAGTCATGTCAGCTCTCTAAGTTCTACCCAAACAACCCTTTAAATACTAATCATCAGCCACAAGTCGGCAAGATGAAACCCTTAACTCTTCCTAATAAATATTAAATGCCATACAAGTCGGCTTACAAATTGTATAGAAACATTTAATTTAGCATGTCAGCCTCCAGATCCACTTAGGAGAATCCAACAAAATATACAAACAATAAATGCACCAAGTTGGCCCAACAAATCACACAGAAATCTAGTCAGTAAACCAGAACTACCAAGCAACAGTGAATTAACCGAGCACGCCAAGCATCGTCGAGCACCAATGTCGACCGAGAACTGCAGGCATGACTAAGTAACACTTTCACCGAGCATCAGAGATTACTAAGTTCCCTCAGTGACCGAGCTTTCTTCAATGATTGAGGTCGTTGGTCAAGGCTGCAACTTAGCAAAACTGGCCAAAATAAAAACACCTATGCAGTTTCACCGAGGACACAAAATGCCCCTACCTCAACCTTGGATGCCCCTGCATCAGAAACCCCAAGGTCCAAAAGATGTTCATATGTGAGAAGAACATTTTCCAAGATTCAGCACATACACTAATACATTTGGGGGCATTTTGCGATGGCTATGTGTCGCAATAGCAACACCCATAGACGTCACTATTTTTTAGTCGCAAATTGCGACGTCTATGGGTAGCCGTCGCAATTGCGGCGCCCTCCCGTCGCAATGTCACTAAGATTTTTTAGCGGCATGGGCGTCGCCCCCCCGTCGCATGGCTTCGGAGGGCTGTCGCAATTGCGACGTGCCTCCCAAGCAATTGCGACGGGCGCCTGCATCGCATTACGACGGGCTCCCATCGCAATTGTGACGCCCGTGGGTGGATAAAAATAAATAAATTATTTAATACATTGCTAATGAACCACATTAATGCTTTTTTCTTTCAACAAATGAGGACAGCCACTGTAAAGACAACATGATAATGTACACTCACTGTAATGATAGTCACAAATGAGGACATCTCATAGTGACTGTCCCTTGTGTAATTGCCACTTGAATGTATTGTTATTCAGCCACATTAATGCTTTTATTCTTCAACAAATGAGGATAGTCACTCTAAAGACAACATGATAATGTACACTCACAGTGAGTGTACATTATCATGTTGTCTTTACAGTGACTATCCTCATTTGTTGAAGAAGAAAAGCATTAATGTGGCTGAATAGCAATACATTCAAGTGGCAATTACACTAGGGACAGTCACTGTGAGATGTCCTCATTTGTGACTGTCCTTACAGTGAGTGTACATTATCATGTTGTCTTTACAGTGAGTGTACATTATCATGTTGTCTTTACAGTGTCAATATATGCATTATTACTTAAATTGAAGAGTACTCTAAATAATATGTCATTGTGGAGTTCTGATTGCTTCCAATTTGATATACGCTTGTTCTACTTATGTATCCAGCATCATGTAAGAAAAGTTGATGCTTTTAAAATAGATTCATTTAGCCATGAAATGCCTGTGCATGTTACATACAAGATTCCAAGGCCCAAAACTGATTACTCATTATAATTCATGTACAGAATGATAATCAACCACAACGAGGCATGCGTAGGCGCTGCTTAGATTTTGAGGCATCAGAAGCTCGTAGAAGAAACTTGACCAATGGCTCATGGAATGCAACAAACTTATTGCCTAAAATAGGAGCATTGGTAACCACAGATGATGGTTCTGAAAAGAACACTTCACCATCAATGTCACGTGAGGGAACTGCAATTTCTGATGGCAAGCAACTTGTAGTATATAAGAGAGATGCAGGTACAGATGCTGGGAGAAGTTCCCAATCTTTATCTGTTGGACAGTTTTCATCTGCAAAATAGATTATAAAAACATGAAAATATATCAGAGATGTTTGATATTGATACAAAACAACACAGATTCATTTCTTCGTACACTTGTATATCATAAAAATCCTTGCACACTTCGAAAAATTGTATTGCCTTTTACTTACTCAAAAGTAATTTACATAAAGCAGTCATTTGATTAACATGGATCCTAATATTCACAAGTACATGGTCATGTGCTCCATCGTAGCATCTTATAGATTTAGATCTGTTCTCTGAAATAATTCAATGTTTTGCTTACAATCGACAAAAGAAATATTTTCCCTCGTCTACTTAATCCTAAACAAAAGGCCATATAGCAATATAGATAGAACTATATAATAGAAACCATAAACAATGGTAACCTTAGCAGCAGCAAGAAATTGTTGCAAAAACTTTACCTTATCATACCCAGATTGTTGCTTTGCCTGGCGGAGGGAAATTTGATCAGTAAAATTGACATAGAGTATGCTATCTCCATTGTCATGCTGGATAACAAAACACCAACTTTAATGGGCATGTACTATCCCTTGTGTAATTGCCACTTGAATGCATTGCTATTGAACCACATTAATGCTTTTTTCCTTCAACAAATGAGGATAGTCACTGTAAAGACAACATGATAATGTACACTCACTGTAAGGATAGTCACAAATGAGGAAATCTCAGAGTGATTATCCCTTGTGTAATTGCCGCTTGAATACATTGCTATTGAACCACATTAATGCTTTTTTCCTTCAACAAATGAGGACAGTCACTGTAAAGACAACATGATAATGTACACTCACTGTAAGGATAGTCACAAATGAGGAAATCTCAAAGTGACTATCCCTTGTGTAATTGCCGCTTGAATACATTGCTAATGAACCACATTAATGCTTTTTTCCTTCAACAAATGAGGACAGTCACTATAAAGACAACATGATAATGTACACTCACTGTAAGGATAGTCACAAATGAGGACATCTCATAGTGATTGTCCCTTGTGTAATTGCCACTTGAATGTATTGCTATTCAGCCACATTAATGCTTTTCTTCTTCAACAAATGAGGATAGTCACTCTAAAGACAACATGATAATGTACACGGGCTGTAAGTGTACATTATCATGTTGTCTTTACAGTGACTGTCCTCCTTCAAGTGGCAATTACACAAGGGACAGTCACTGTAAAGGCAACATGATAATGTAGAGAAACGTTGTCATTTGTATTTTCAACAGTGCCGAGAGAGATTCCCTCCGTGAAATCACAGCTACAATTTCTGAGTACGTTGGGTTTATTTTTCTTTTGTCATTATTATGTAATCTGGTATTCAGCTGTTATAGAGCTAAAATACCCAGAAATGAGGACATATCTGTGTTGAATTTATTGTTAGCGGCTTTGGTTATTTAGAAGTTTAATTTTATTTGTTCATCTTTCAAGCACAAACATTTTGTGGACCGTAACATCTTCATTGTTTCGGGTATGCAATGAAACAGCCCTAACTTGCAACTACCTTCACGGTACTTGTGTACATTATCATGTTGTCTTTACAGTGACTGTCCTCATTCAAGTGGAAATTACACAAGGGACAGTCACTGTGAGATGTCCTCATTTGTGACAAGGACAGTCACACATGAGGACATCTCATAGTGACTGTCCCTTGTGTAATTGCCACTTGAATGTATTGCTATTCAACCACATTTATGGGCCCGTTTGGACCACAGCACACAGTAGCATCTACAGAGAAGAATATCCCAGGTGTAACAAGTTGTAAGAATATACCAACAGTTCTAAGAAGTTCCCTAGCACATAGTAGCATCTACAGAGAAGAATATACAACATGAGGGCAGCCACTGTAAAGACAACATGATAATGTACACTCATTGTATGTGTACATTATCATGTTGTCTTTACAGTGACTATCCTCATTCAAGTGGAAATTACACAAGGGACAGTCACTGTGAGATGTCCTCATTTGTGACAAGGACAGTCACACATGAGGACATCTCATAGTGACTGTCCCTTGTGTAATTTCCACTTGAATGTATTGCTATTCAACCACATTTATGGGCCCGTTTGGACCGCGGCACATAGTAGCATCTACAGAGAAGAATATCCCAGGTGTAACAAGTTGTAAGAATATACCAACAGTTCTAAGAAGTTCCCTAGCACATAGTAGCATCTACAGAGAAGAATATGGGTCAACGAGGTTGACTTCAAAGCCATGCAATCTAATGGTAATAGTAATATCATAATTTGACATACTATCAGAAATACTTCCTAAATAGACTATTCAATCTTATAAGAGATGGATTCATGAGAACTATTATTTATGAAATATGAGTCAATGACTTTAATTAAAAAAATTACACAATCTAATTCTTGTAAAAATATCAAAATTTGACACATTGAAAATACCTTCCAAAAGTATCGTTAATTGATTAATATGAATCACTACTCATGAAATATAATTTTAGAAACCTAATCTAAAAACTACACAATAAAAATCTTAATAGCAATATTGTAAGAAACTATTCCCAAAAGCAAGCCTAACAAAATTTGATGAAAATAATTTTTGTTTCACTCAACTTTGACATTCACAACTTCCTCTTTTATTATAATAAGAAAAAAAATGTCTTTTTAGATATACCTCATGAACCATACTCGAATAATCTATCATTTTTCTTCTCAAAAACATATTTGCAGAGCCTGCTTCTTTTACTTGTTTGTACTTTTATCTCTCTGATGGAAAGGGTTCCTTCAGGACACATTTTTCCAAGTTCACTGCTTGAGATATTTGAGGAGGGTTCCCCTGCTTGAGTATCCATCCAACCCATATTCGAGTAGTTCTACAATTGCACAGTCTAAATTAATAATACTGACAATTGAATGACGAATGATGATACATAGAATTGATATAAACTAATCCTAAAAACACTAAAACATTATTAATATATTTATATTTCATAAATAAAATTGATATAAAAGATCTGGAAAGATACATTAAAAAATAGAAAAACAGTAATTTATAATAGAAGGAAACTTAAATTGCTATTTTAAAAAAAAACAAGAGTCTTAACTCTTATCATTTTGTTTCATTATCATCCATAAGTACACACCTCTAGCATAATAATTATATTTTACCACCCATAAAATGAAAAAAAGATTTTCACAAGAGAAATTGAAGCTAGATTATAAAAATGAACCATCTTATTGGAAACTGGAACTGTTATCATACCCAAAAGGACTACAAAATTTCACCTTATCATACCCAGATTGTTGCTTTGCCTGGCGGAGGGAAATTTGATCAGTAAAATTGACACAGAGTATGTTGTCTCCATTGTCATGCTGGATAACAAAACACCAACTTTAATGGGCATGTACTGTCCCTTGTGTAATTGCCACTTGAATGCATTGCTATTTGATGCAGGGGCATCCCTAATGCAAGCCAAAGACACCATGATTGAAGGAAGTTGCCATGAAGCCAAGGAGTCAAATCCTATCAATTGGAACATAAGATTTTCACCTTGGAGCTTTGAAGGATTGACTGGTGAAAGGTCCTTTTGATTGACAAATCAGAGTCTTTTTGAATGACAAATCAAAGTCTTTTTGAATGACAATAAATTAGAATAGGAGTTTTAGATGTTTTCTTGGTTTGTAATAAATATTAAGGATTGATTTTATCTCCTTATAAACATCCAATTGTTGGACACAAGACCCCTTGGTGACTTATAAACCTTGGGCATCTTTTGAGTCCTTGGATGAAATGAGCATAGTAAGTGTTTATTAGGTGTCTTTTAGATGTTGTTAAGAATTTTGAAGGTCCAAAATAACTTTAATAAGGTTCCTAAAGTTTCACAACACATTTTTAACCTTCTCGGCAAAGTTGTTTGCAAAGTTGTAATGCAACTTTAAAAGTTGCTTAGCAAAGTTGACATTTGTTGGATAAATTGTTCTAACCACCTAGATGGTTGAACCAACATTTGGAGAGCCTATTTTAGGCTTCAAATGGTTGAAGACAGATAGAGAACCAGTATTGTAATCATTTTGCTTTCATAAAAAATAAAAATAACCCTGTTTTAGTGCATTTCTGGTGAAAAATGAACTCTGTACGGCTGTACGGATGGTGGTTGGATGATAAAATTTGCCTGGAAGTTGTAATAGTGACATCTAATGCTTTGGAAGTTGGTTTGATTGATTCTCTTTGTTTTATATCTAAGTTATTTCAAATTTTCTGTGCATTGTTTACAAACCCTCATTTTCAGGGTTTGACTGATGTAAAGACCTTAACTCACATTTCAACCATTGGAATTCCTTCTTCCTTGGTGGAATGAGAGTTAAGGATGTATATTTGTATATTCTAAAAGCCCTGAGGCAGGGGGTTGCATCTGCATTTGTTGAGAGCGAGCCCTAGATCAAAAACTACCATGTTTTTGGCTAGGAAGATGGTAATCAGAATAAAATCAGAAGCTTGCATCGTATTGAGGACTTGAAAACTTGTGCATTCTTGTTTATCTGGATCAGGAGAACACTCCAAAACTCTGATCTTGGTTTCATACACCCATTTTCAATGCTTTGTTTTGGAACCCACACCTAAAAGCATGCATTAGGTCTGCGGACTCAATGAAGACATTGATATGCTGGAGTGGAGTCAGGGTCTGGGATGAGTTGGTGGTCTGTTAGAAATCCAAAAAGGGTACTCAGAAAACATATAACTTCTTAGAGTCCTTTGGCAAGTTGCAGAGTTATGGCTGCAGAGCAGGTTTGGGAGACCTACTAGGGTCACTAGGTCAGTTTGTTATTTTGATGTCTTGGGTTGTTTAGATCACAACCAATGCATGATTCTTGTTATTTAGATGATATCTAAGGGGTTTCTAAGTTTTTCTGTAGGAAGTAAGATCTAGAACCTTAAAAGTCTCTTTTGATAGAAAATTAGGGAACTTGTCCCTAAAAGGAAATTTGTTATTGAATGGGATTGAGTCGATAAGTTGTTGTGTGATCCTTGAAACCTTCAAATTCATTACTTTGCAGAGTTTAAACATTAACCTATAGAAATCAGAGCCTAATTGATTGGTTGAGTCATTTTGGTGTCTTGAAGTGGGTTGGGACATAGATCCAAGTTTCTTGCTGACTACTCTGCATCACTATTGAACCACATTAATGCTTTTTTCCTTCAACAAATGAGGACAGTCACTGTAAAGACAACATGATAATGTACACTCACTGTAAGGATAGTCACAAATGAGGAAATCTCAGAGTGATTATCCCTTGTGTAATTGCTGCTTGAATACATTGCTATTGAACCACATTAATGCTTTTTTCCTTCAAGTGGCAATTACACAAGGGACAGTCACTGTGAGATGTCCTCATTTGTGACAAGGATAGTCACACATGAGGACATCTCATAGTGACTGTCCCTTGTGTAATTGCCACTTGAATGTATTGCTATTCAACCACATTTATGGGCCTGTTTGGACCACGGCACACAATAGCATCTATAGAGAAGAATATCCCAGATGTAACAAGTTGTAAGAATATACCAACAGTTCTAAGAAGTTCCTTAGCACATAGTAGCATCTACAGAGAAGAATATACATCATGAGGGCAGCCACTGTAAAGACAACATGATAATGTACACTCATTGTATGTGTACATTATCATGTTGTCTTTACAGTGACTGTCCTCATTCAAGTGGCAATTACAGAAGGGACAGTCATTGTGAGATGTCATCATTTGTGACAAGGATAGTCACACATGAGGACATCTCACAGTGATCGATTGTCCCTTGTGTAATTGCCACTTGAATGTATTGCTATTGAACCACATTAATGCTTTTCTTATTCAACAAATGAGGACAGTCACTCTAAAGACAACATGATAATGTACACTCACTGTAAGGACAGTCACAAATGAGGACATCTCACAGTGACTATCCCTTGTGTGATTGCCACTTGAATGTATTGCTATTCAGCCACATTAATGCTTTTCTTCTTCAACAAATGAGGATAGTCACTCTAAAGACAACATGATAATGTACACTCACTGTAAGTGTACATTATCATGTTGTCTTTACAGTGACTGTCCTCCTTCAAGTGGCAATTACACAAGGGATTTGTGTTTTCAACAGCGCCGTAACCCTCCGCGAAATCACATCGGGATATAAGGGCAAAACAAACAAGAACGTTGTCATTTGTATTTTCAACAGCGCCGAGAGAGATAAACAAACTTAAAACTTAGACTTAAGAAAGATGAAGGCAATGCTTCAAAAGGCCGATGCCCTAAACATGGGAAAACACAATACCACCATTAAACGATGCCCTAGTCACCGTATCAATGCTACCAGCTCCGTACCAGTATGCTGACTGCTCACTTTCATCCTGTGATAAAGGTAACTTCATTAATCATACTTGAAATGGCAGCATACGAACTAAAGCTGATGAACATTTATAAACTAAAAGTTTAAAACTACAGATTACAAATGTAGTAGTTTCATACGAAAAGAACTTGATGTCTGAAATTTACCATTAGAAGTATCCAAAGGAATACCACATTACTATTGAACTTGGAGAATCGGAGATGATCTACACAGCAAGGTTCAACAGCTGTAAGGACTATTACACCATCTTTAGCATTTGAATACATTTTCTCCTTGGCTTCTGGTGGATCCTCAAAGACCCCCAATGACATTTTCCCTACAATTATCAATTGTTTGTCAGTATGAGATATTAATAAATAAACATTAATCACAATATTAGGCAAACAATGTTCTTGATGTCTGAATCTAAATCACAGAAAGCTCTAATAAAGCAGTTCTCAGTTTCACATTCAACTAAGTTTCAATTTCAAATGGTTATAATAATTTTTGCAAGTTATAAGTAGCTGGTTACAGTATATGACATAAAAAGAAAAAAAATCATTTCTATTCTTTTCTTCTTTTTCTCTTTCAACGAAGCTTTTGCACCACACAAATGCATACCAAGAATTTCTCAGGAGGTTTCAAGACCATTGCATACCAAACTTCTTCTCTGTAGATGCTACTGTGTGTCGTGGTCCAAACGGGCCCATAAATGTGGTTGAATAACAATACATTCAAGTGAAAATTACACAAGGGACAGTGACTGTGAGATGTCCTCATGTGTGACTGTCCTTGTCACAAATGAGGACATCTCACAGTGACTATCCCTTGTGTAATTGCCACTTGAATGAGGATAGTCACTGTAAAGACAACATGATAATGTACACATACAATGAGTGTACATTATCATGTTGTCTTTACAGTGACTGCCCTCATGTTGTATATTCTTCTCTGTAGATGCTACTGTGTGCTAGGGAACTTCTTAGAACTATTGGTATATTCTTAGAGCTTGTTACACCTGGGATATTCTTCTCTGTAGATGCTACTGTGTGCTGTGGTCCAAATGGGCCCATAAATGTGGTTGAATAGCAATACATTCAAGTGGCAATTACATATATTATAATGTATCTGTCTAGTCCTCATGACTGCTCATAACAGTACAAGTGATATTTTTTTGGGAGTGGGGAAAGGTTTGAGACTTTCACCTGTATGAAGAATCCTTTCTACCTAACACAAAAATGCACCCCATAAAACATCTGATTGGTTCGAGTATCTTTGAACTATTTGGGTCTATTGACAACACTAGACTAGTGTATACAGAATGACTAATTTCATGCAAGATAATGTGATGCAGAGTGGTCAGCAAGAAACTTGGTCTTAAGCCCCAACCCACTTCAAGACACCAAAATGTTACACCTAAGAAATTTAGCCTCTGATTCTATCAGACCAGTTTAAAATCTCTGTACTAGAGGGACTTCAAAGGTTTCAAGATACTTCTAACACCTTATTGACTCAATCCCAACCAAGACCAAATTTCCTTTTAGGGACAAGTTCCCTGATTTTCTACCAAAAGAGACTTTATTGATCCTAGGCTTTGCCAACCCAATCAAACATTTGAAAACTATTAAGATTCCCTAAAACATGCAAAATCATGCATTGGTTGTGTTCCAAACAACCCAAGACATCAAAATCACAAATAGACCTAGTGACTCTAGTAGGTCTCCAAAACCTATTTTGCAGCAATAACTCTTCAATTTGACAAAGGACCTTATGAAATTATATGTTTTTTGAGTACCCTTTTTGATGTTATAACAATCCTCCAACTCCCAGACCCTGACTCCACTCCAGCATATCAATGTCCTTATTGAGTCCGCAGACCTAATGCATGCCTTTGGGTGTGGGTTCCAAAATAAGGCATTGACAATGGGTGCATGAAACCAAGATCAGAGTTTGAAGATGTCCACCATGCTCTAAAGATCTAGATTCAACAAGGTTTGAGGTCCTTTACTTGCCGCTACCCTCTGATCTTGCATAATCCATCAACTCCTAGTCAAGAACATTGAGATTCTTGACCTAGGGCTTGCTCTCGAAATTCTCTGGCTTAGTATCCTGTTCCAAAGCTTTTAAAATATGAAAATAAACCCCCTTAACTTGCATTTTACAAAGAACAGAGGATATCCTATGGTTTATTTGCAAGTTAAGGCCATTTGAATGCAATAACCCAAAAAATGAGGGTTTGACAGAACAACAGATAAGAAAAAGAAATAACTTTGATATAAGGTGTCTTGAATCTACCAAATAAACTCTCAAAGCATAAGATATAAATACTCTAACTTCCACACTGGTCTGCCCTCCCTTTCACATCCGTACACTGTACAGTGCTTGAAGGAAATGCACAGAAAAGGCTCTGAAATAGTGGCTCTATCTGACAGAGAGTCCATGCTAGGCTTCATGACTAACCTAGAGCACATTCCTTGTTATGGAGGAAGTTTGAATGGTGAAGAACTTATGGAATGGATAGAGGACCTAGATAACCATTTTGACTACAAGTATCTTATTAATAACCATTTTGACTACAAGTATCTTATGGATAGAGGACCTTGATAACCATTTTGACTTATTTAGTATCTTATTGAGCTTCACTTTGTTTCGAGAATATAGTTTAATATTCTCTACTAAACAGGGCCAACCACGTGAAGGTGGAAGCTCATTTGGCCCCACCCCCCTCCCCCTAACATCACTCTACATTCCCCGTTAACATCTAACATTCATTCATTCTTTCAATTATTAATAAAATGTAACATTCAATCAATATCACATGATAACATTCATTAACACATTAGATTCGTTAACACGCAACATTCATCAATATGAAAATAAACACATAATTCATGAACATTCATTAGCACATAATTAAATTCATTGAGACATAAAATTCAGTCATTATCAATTAAGGTATTTAGATGACAATCATTTCTTTTTTCTCTTACTAATTTTTTTTTCTATGTAAGCTCTAAGAGGAGCATCAGTGTTATCATCAATACCCCCCTCATCAGTTGTTTTGATCTTTGTTCTTGATGATCTCAAATTCCTATGCTGCTGCAAAGGGGGGTCCTCTACAATAACAAATAAAAGAGTTAAATTTAAAATATTTAATTATAATTGTTACAAGTATTTAATTATTTTAAAGAACATAACTGTGGCGCTCTTTAATTACCTGATATGGCCACATCATTTTGTCTAGACTCAACCTCAACATGCTCATGAGCACCGACCCCTTGATCCTCTACAGTTTCTATACAAAATGTTACATTAATCCAAACACCAATTGTAATTACATATAAAAATTTTAATAGCAAATGTATACCTCCACCACTAGGATGCACATCATGTGAACCTTCATTATGCATAGATTCTGTAGAAGGATTGTCAGGCTGCATTCCAATATCCTACACATTGTTATCATTGCTTTCTTAAAACAGATATACTCACTTTATATTAGAACTTAACATCAAATAGACTAATTGGTAAAGTATTCAATTTGAAATAAATTTCATTTAGCTTATTTACCTGTGGCTCAGATGCATCATTATTTGAACCTTGCACACTGATTTCAGCTCGTAGCCGTTCAGCCACGGCTCTATAGCCTTGTTGGAAGCCAATTCTCTTGTCCTCTTCTGTGAGGCATCTATTGAACTCTGACCCCTACATTTTTGCTTGGTATGGTGAATTTTACTTGCATTGTTTGATCAAAAAAAATTTCCTTGCAATATATAAAAAAATTGATACAAGTTTTCATTTACTAATACTTACAACTCGTGCTTGAAGTTTGGAAAAACCACCAGAGCCAAGCTTGTGTGTCCCGTGCTTTTCTAATCTTGCCTTTGTTGCCTTTGATGTGTCAGGCAATCTATGAAAAGTTTGAAATATGTTAGAGACCAGTACAGGAAAAATTTAGAGGTTAATTAGTACATAATTACAGGAAAAATTTAGAGGTTAATTAGTACATAATTACATTCTCAAAAGTATCACATACCTTGCTCTACTCTCTACTGGCGTAATTCCTTTTTTCATGTCGGCTTTATACTTTCCATCCAAAATCAAAGCCTGCCACTCAGCCTCAAGAACACAGGGCGGACGCTCGTGCCTTGGGTTAACCTCTAAATATTTCCTGTACTGGTCTCTAATATACTTCAAACATAAACTAGCTTTTTCAAGGAGCTTGTTTCTCTCAAATGCACGAGGTCCAAAAAGCTGGGTCATACTATGTACAAGATCATCCTTCAACTTTTTATCTTGGTTATTCCACCTTTTAAGTAAAAAAAAACATGTTAGACTCATAAATGAAGAGAAGCTACCTTTAATATAGTTCAAGAAATTGATGAAAAGGAAAACTATTCTAGCAATGATATGAAATCAAAATAGTGGTTTGGGGTTTTAGTTAGGATATGATGTTCCACCATGTACGTAGGGTGGGCCCGAATATCCGCAAACACTCGTCACCAAGTTTTCACCAAAAAATATCATTCCCTACAAAATAATCATGGGATCATTAGTCGATGAAGAGTGATCAAAAACTAAATTACTATTATATCACTATAGAATAATAATAACTTTAAAGTACCTGGAACTTTGGCTACTTTTAAGGGAATGCCTTCATCATCGCTGATGATCAATACGCAATCCTTCACCGTTCCCGTACTAGGAACACGGGAACATCCAGGAAATGATGTTGCATCGGGACTTGTTGCATCTCCTATTGCAAAAAATGAAAACCATTATCAAATGCCTCCAAGAAATAATACTTCAAGGGAAATAAATTGGTGCAGAGCACCCATGGCACAAACACAATCAAGGGATCTACATCGTAAACACATAACACTTAAACACATAACAAAAGAGAGAAAAAGAGGGATTTGTGTACCAGTAGATGGTGCAACAGTTGGTGCATTTAGGCTGTGTGTTGTTGACATGGCAGTCGGCAAGACATTTGTGGCTGTCCTCGATGGAGGCGGCGTTGTCATATCATCATGGAAAGGAGCTGAAGAATAAAATTGTTAGAGCATGCATAAATATAGAACGCGTGGACTAGCATGGACAAGATTGTTAGAGCATTAAAAAAAAAGATTGTTCGAGCATGTATTGTCAATGATTATGATCATTCCTATATATATTCAGTGGAAAACACAAGTGGGGAATGGAACATGTGATCTACCTGAACCACTTGCAGTACCGGCCTCATCATGGGAATGGGGTTCAAAATTACACAAATAACTCTGTAAAGACAATGCATCCATATTTTAATTAATGTCATAAAAGAGCATAACATAAAAACCATTATTGAACTCTTGTAATAATTAAAAATTTCATTAATACTTACTTTAAAGTTTTCAGAAGTGTGCAACAACTCAGCTGCCCTGTCTTTTATTTCCTGAGTCTGAGGATGTATGGATACCAAACGTAGAAGTTCTTTCCCAATTTTCTTTAGCAGCTTTTTAATGGAACCGATCGGGTCATCGGTCTCTGCTAAATCAATAAAAAAAGGGTCCACAAGGGGGGACTCCTGAGGGACTGCAGGTTGCTTTCCCTCTCTCCGACCACCGGCCCTCTGTGACAACAATAGTATTAGTATTATCAAAATTACTCCAAAACAATGAAGAAAATAACATTAAAAAAAATAACATTTTGCTTCTATCTAGTTTGCACAATTACAATGAGTTTTACCTGCTCATGTGTAGATGAGCTAGGAATATCATCACCATCACCTTCAGGCGGTTGCTCCATATTGTGCCCCTGTGTCAAAGATCAAGTATAAAAATGTTAGCCAAAAATTTAATAACTAAATGGTATGTTGGAGTCATTGATTAGAAGTTGGTTTAATAGTATGTACCACCCCCATGATAGTAGCCTCGTTTGTATCTATGCGGTTCAAATTGTAATCAATAAGCAGCTCTTCCCCTGTACGTATTGATTTTATCGCACAAATGAATACACGATTTCCCTCGCACGCCTCAAATATGCAATTGGGTTGCTTTATAGTTGACCCAGGTCGTGTACTATTTATAAAACCCGCAATATTCCCTGTTGCTTTTGGCCTTCCATCAATGTATATAGCCACACTTTTACTTTGATTATTGTCTTGCTGTTGTATATAATTTGCCGAGAGTGCATACCTACGCATACTTTTTTTATATTGAACAATATGCATCCAACTTTTGTAATCGTAACATGGTCCAACATACTCCATCAATTCAGAAACTTTGTTGTAAGACACCTTTATGTCATCCATAGAAAATAGGCCCAAACCATGTAATGATGATGGTGCTATGCGATATATCCTCTCATTAACACAAAAATCATTGTTTATTGGAGGAAGTTCCTTGGGTACCCAATGTTTCTGTAGATGTTGGTACCTCAAGGGCACCTCGATGTCTCCTTTCATCTCATCATCATAAGAACATGACCCCCCTTGAGCAAGGAAAAATTTTATGTGTTTATTGAATTTCCTTCTAGTCCTTTGACCTCTAGTTAATCTCCCTATTCTAGATAAACTGCATGTCTCACTTTCCTCTTCTATTCCTATATTTCCCTCACTCGAGGAAGACACTTCTGAAAAATACCTATTTGCTGGTACCTGCAAATGGGAGAGATCTTAGAAGACATCAATCTTACTATTGATAAGTGTATTAAATAGACTTTCTATAAGGTGTATTGACTTATAGCTGTCGATCCATGAGACTGTGCGGGATGCTCTTGAAAGGGGTTCAATTTCCTGCAAATGTAATTCAATTATCGTGAGCATAATCACATCATAATCATAATCACATCCATCATAAGCATCACATAAAAATTAAAAATATTAAAACGTACATATTATAACACTTAAATTAGGCTCACATTATAAGCCTGCTAGGGAAGTAGGCCTACTGAAGGGCTAAAACTGGGTTTTTGTATCAGCTGATGAGTTGAGGGCTTAGTAACCTTGGGGACATGCTATTTGAAGTTGTTTGATGTGTGTGCTGGAGGTGGAGGAAACACCTAGTTAAGGTGAAGTCAAGTTTGGAGCCTATTGAGGCATTGTGAGCATTTGATAGTTTGTTGATTAGATTGCTTGGATGAATCCATTGGATGGATTGAGGGACATTGGGATTATTCCAAAGATGTAGAACGCTAAGGTGGCATAAGGATTTGGTGTGCACTCTGATAGGTTATGGAGTTGGCTTGGATCAAGGAGAGTGATCTTATGAAGATGCTTGGTTGGTGTTGTGAGAACACTTACAAATGCTTTTGACCTGAAAGAAAATAAGGCTCAATACATTCATGCATCAATATATGTTTTAAATAGTTTTATTTAATTAATTTAGATTAATAGTTAATTTAGATTAGCAGTATTCTATTTGTAGTTGAAACTTGTAGCTTTTAAATAGATAATGAATAAACTATGTAACCATTTAAGACAAATATATTTCTATCAAGAAATGAATATTAAATACATTAAGGATTGATGGCATACCTTTAAATTTCATCATCATCATCCTCATCATCATCATCATCATCATCATCATCCTCGTCATCATCGTCATCATCATCGTCATCATCGTCGTCGTTGTCGTCGTTGTCATCATCATCAACATCATCATCATCAACATCAACATCATCTTCATCATCATCAACAGTAGCAGCATCATCGTCATCATCTTCTTCTTCTTCTTCATGAAAATTTGTCTCAGGAACATCATCCAATAATTGTCAATCGTGATCATCATCTACATCATCTTCTACTTCTTCGGTATCTTCTTCTACCATCACATTATACTTTATCGGCCTTCCTCTCGGTTCATGTCTAACAACAAATGACCAACCCGGTTTATGTGAAACCTCAGAGTAAAATACCTGCTCACATTGGCTTGGAAGAACATAGGGCTCATCCCCAACTGGCTCAAACGACCTTGTATTAACCATTGTAAATCCATTATCATGTTTAATAACAGTTCTATTAGGATCATTTGGATTAAGTCGTAGCTTGTACCATTTGACAACGAAGAGTACTAATTTGAAGGAACTAAAGTCGCACTCAAGTATATCATCCAAAATGCCATAGTATTGATTTTTAGACTCTTGAGGATCTAAGTCATTTCTAGATGAAATATTAGTCACTTGAAAGACTGCAGTTATTCTAGAATCACAAGTTTTCTTCGTGTCATCCAACACTTTGACGCGAAATTTTTGACCATTACAGAACATACCCTTGTGGTGTTTAACCTGCAATAATATGTGAAATATGTCAAAATTATTATATCGTGAGTTGATAAACATACGGGTGATTAATAATTTTGTACGTACTTGGAAATCTCTTAAACCATATGCTAAATCTATTTCCCTTTGCATAACATTAGAATCTCCATTACGATGAGCTTCTTTAACCAATGAAGATACACCTTCCCATGTTAATGTGTGACCAGAATGTTGACATCGTTCAATCCATACCGTCATCCAATCAAGATTGTTTGCAATATACAAATGTAGTGCATCCCACTCTCGAGCAACTGTACAAAAAAAAATAGACGACTTACAACCGATTTATTTTGAAGATTAAGAAATAATTTATTACAATAAAATCTTATAATTTATTACCTATCACTTTCCTCAATCTACCTTTCCCCATCAAGTACTCCCCTTTGAATTTTTTAAAAGGGTCGAGATCCCAAATGCGATCTACATGGATATTTGAAGCAAACTTAGGAAGATATTCAGTAATGTACACCATAGTCTGGTATACCATGTATCCCTCTACCATAGAACCCTCAGGATGTGCTCTTTGTCGAACCAAAGCTTTCAAAGATTTCAAGTGCCTCTCAACCATCCACATTGACCTAGTGTGTGCAGGTCCACACAATTCAATCTCCTCAACTTGGTGTATGAGGTAGTGTTCTTGTGCATTGAAAAAAGTTGGAGGTAGACACTTTTGCATTTCACACAGTAAATGAGGAATTCTTCTCTTCCAATAGTTTATATCTTCTTTATGGATTTCTTTAGATGACAACCACCTACATTAAGAGATTCAAGTCACAAAAAATATATAAATATGAGACTTTACAAAATAATATACAATAGATTACATAGCAAGAAAAACAAATCGCGAATATAATAAATATATACAACAAATTGAACAGATATTACTGCTTACCTCATGTATTTTATAAGATCATATATCACTTGTTTGATGTTATTGTTGAAGTGCTCTGGGAGAGATAGAGGTAGCACGTACTGCAGTAATTATAAACCAATCATTTCATTATTTTTTAACATAACATAATGAATAGTACACGTAGTTTATGAATATATTGTAAATACAGAAGAACATAACTTACCTTGATGAAAGTATGTCAATCATGCATTTTGAGCCCTAGCCCAAATTCACTTTTCTTTGATATGAGATTGCTTATGTTCCCAGCAAATCCTGTGGGAAATCAAATTTTTCGTATGACTTCTTTTATGGCATCACTTTGCTGCTCCGTTAATAACCAAGGAAGGGCACTTATATTAATCTGATCTCTATTGCTATTTGAGTGAATGAAATTCTTCAGTGCATGATTGGATTCATGAATGTCATTACAAATTTTGACAATTTTTTCTTTGTCACGCCTTCCATCCAGTATTTTCCACAATGTCTCTGTTATATTCTTTCCAACATGCATAAGATCAAACAAATGCACAATTTGTAGGTCCTCCTAGTAGGGCAACCTACTAAATTGTCTGGGATAGCTTTTTAGTCCCTTTGGAAGGTTGTCAGTAGTGCCTTGACGACCTTCACGATCATCAATTACATAATTAGTAAACAAAAATCACAATAGAAATATATAAATTACAAACATAAACCATTAAGTGGAACGACATTACCTCGACGATTAATTCTATTATATTCCAACTTCCATAGGCGAGGTGTCATTCTTCGTGGCTTTGATGTAGTCTCTTCTTTCCCATTGAAAAGATGTTTTTCCATACTTCGATACTTATGATTCCTGTGGAGGAAGTGTCTCTACTCATCAAACACATGCTTTCCTAAACTTTTTGAATGACGAGATTTCATCTTTGGACCACAAACTGGACATGCAAATTTTCCCTTTGTTTGAAGACCTACAAGATAATGATATAATTGGATTATTAAATATGTTCATTTTTATAATTAGAATTATCATGCGCAACTTGAATTCACTATAACATACCACAAAAATGTGTTAGCCCTGGGGCATCATGTATTGTCCATACAAGTATTGCATGGAATTGAAATTGTCTTTGTCGTATTGGTCTAGACACGTCATACATAGTGACATCGTTCCATAACTCCACCAACTCGTCAATAAGAGGCTCAATATATACATTCATATCTTTAACTTGATATTTACCTACTTGAATGAACAATAACATTACATAATTATTATGACCATTTTACTGTAATATTTGTAAGTACATGTAAATTAATAACTATCAAATGATAAAATACTTGGAACAATCATTGCCAACATAATGTGCTCCCTCTTTATTGACATCCATGGAGGAATGTTATTGTTGATAACAAAAATAGGCCACACCAAGCAAACAGATCTCATCTCTCCAAATGGATTGACACCATCCGCTGCCAATGAAAGCCTGAGATTACGAGGTTCTTCTTTGAAGTGTTGCCACTTTTCCTCTATGTGCATAAATGCCGAACCATCCGCAGGGATTCGAATAATGTCATCTCGACTTCTATTGCGTGCATGGTAATCCATAAATTGTGCCAAGCTAGTACACCTGAATAATTGTCGCATCCGTAGAATAATGGGGATGTAACGAAGAACCTTGTGAGGCACCTTTTTTGTTATTCGATCTGTTCGATATCTACTCGTATGACATATAGGGCATTGTGTTGCAAATTCATGTTCTTTATAATATATAATATGATCATTGGGACAAGCATGTATTGCTTGATACTCCATTCCAATATCTTTCATAATAGCAGATAATTCTCAATATGAGCGAGGTAGAATATTTGATGGTGGTAACAAAAACTCGCCTATCAATCTACAGCAAAAAATATAAGTTGTTAATATAAACAATATTAGTGGTACATTATTCACCCTTTGTTAACTATAAAGACATATATGACATACCTTAACATACGTGACATTGTTATGTTGGATAAACCATTCATAACCTTCAAGTTCAACAACAACAATACAGCAGAGAGAAGAGTTGTTTGTGAGTCTTTGTATAGGGGCTCGTATGCCTTCTCAAGTAGAGGTACATCGAGGCTATCATCATCATCATGATCAGATCCGCTTGGACTAAATGTGTCATGGATCAATGTATTTATACCATCATCTTCAATTGTGTTTTCTGGCACATGATCGTCATCTTCCATGGGATCATTATCTTCACCTTGGATATTCGCACCCCCATGTTCCTCCATATCATGTACTTCCCTGGGGAGATCAACCTATATAAAATTGATTAACATAAATAAACCATGATCTTCAACTCATCATCAAGTGATTTCATATGTATATAAATTGTTAAAATGATATAATGAACAACTTACCAGTGGATGATAGTCATGCCCCCCTTCAATGTGACCATTCTCCCTACAATGTCTCTTAACTATTTTGATTAGCAGTCTTCTACGGTTTAAGCCCTTACAAATTTTGCAAGGACAATAACATTTTTCATCACCTTTTCTTTTCAAGTTAGACCACAATCTAGCGATTGTCTCCCTATTTTGTTCTTCACTTATATTATCTGACATGATCGTTCTTCGCAGGAAGCAAAAATTGGGCTATGAAAACTTCGGTCTACAACTTTCAGTGACTAAGCAAAATTGTCAAAAGTACACAAATCTTCTTAGACCTAGTTAAATCCTTTCATATTTTAAAAGTCTACTTAAAATATACATTAGATTAAAAAATATACAATTTTCATGCCTGAGCGCGCGGCTACGACTAGTGCAATGGTCTTCTTGCTTAGCTCTAGAAGCTCTCTAGCAATCAAAACATATAAGCTACAAGGCCTAACAGCAATTTCAAAACATATAAGCTACAAGGCAAGACATATTACATGACATGGCAAAAGGATTAAAATATACATTAGATTAAAATATATACAATTTTCAAACTTGAGCACGCGGCTATAACTCGTGCAATGGTCTTCTTGCTTAGCTCTAGAAGCTCTCCAGCAATCAAAACATATAAGCTATTAGAATTCATTAACTTTCTATAATTGGAAAACTCTATTTGATATTAGACCGTAAACTACTACTATTCTCTCCATAAGAACTAAGTACAAAATTCTTTCAAGTTAACATCCATGATTCCCTTTAGATTAAAATATACAGCAAAAATAAACTAAAAGTCTAGTTAAAATATACATTAGATTAAAAAATATACAATTTTCAAACCTGAGTGCGCGGCTATAACTCGTGCAATGGTCTTCTTGCTTAGCTTTAGAAGCTCTCTAGCAATCAAAACATATAAGCTACAAGGCCTAATAGAAATTTCAAAACAAGGGTAATCAAAAGAACCAAAAACAATGTGTGCAAATAATACCTTGTGAAGTGGTATAGACAATTAGAAGATGCTACTATGTGCTAGGGAACTTCTTAGAACTGTTGGTATATTCTTACAACTTGTTACACCTGGGATATTCTTCTCTGTAGATGCTACTGTGTGCCGTGGTCCAAACGGGCCCATAAATGTGGTTGAATAGCAATACATTCAAGTGGCAATTGCACAAGGGACAGTCACTATGAGATATCCTCATGTGTGACTGTCCTTGTCACAAATGAGGACATCTCACAGTGACTGTCCCTTGTGTAATTGCCACTTGAATGAGGTCAGTCACTGTAAAGACAACATGATAATGTACACATACAATGAGTGTACATTATCATGTTGTCTTTATAGTGGCTGCCCTCATGTTGTATATCCTTCTCTGTAGATGCTACTACGTGCTAGGGAACTTCTTAGAACTGTTGGTATATTCTTACAACTTGTTACACCTGGGGTATTCTTCTCTGTAGATGCTACTGTGTGTCGTGGTCCAAATGGGCCCATAAATGTGGTTGAATAGAAATACATTCAAGTGGCAATTACACAAGGGACAGTCACTGTGAGATGTCCTCATGTGTGACTGTCCTTGTCACAAATGAGGACATCTCACAGTGACTGTCCCTTGTGTAATTGCCACTTGAATGAGGAACAAGGAGGAAGTGATACAATAATAGGGGGTGATCATTTTAAAATGTGTTGGACATAGATATGTCCTCATTTCTGGGTATTTTAGCTCTCTAACAGCTGAATACTAGATTAAATAATAATGACAAAAGAAAAATAAACCCAATGTACTCAGAAATTATAGTTGTGATTTTGCGGAGGGAATCTCTCTTGGCGCTGTTGAAAACACAAATGACAACCCGCTTGATTTCACGAAGGGAATCTCTCTCGGTGCTGTTCAAAACACAAATGACAACCCGCTTTGTTCAAAACACAAATGATAACCCACTTGATTTCGCAGAGGGAATCTCTCTCGGCGCTGTTGAAAACACAAATGACAATGTTCCTTTTTTTTTTTGCACTTATATCCCGACCAACATAAGGTCCATTTGTAATACAACATGATAATGTACACTTACAGTGAGTGTACATTATCATGTTGTCCTTAGAGTGAATATCCTCATTTGTTGAAGAAGAGCAGCATTAATGTGGTTGAATAGCAATACATTCAAGTGGCAATTACACAAGGGACAGTCACTATGAGATGTCCTCATTTGTGACTGTCCTTACAGTGAGTGTACATTATCATGGTGTCTTTAGAGTGACTGTCCTCATTTGTTGAAGAAGAAAAGCATTAATGTGGTTCAATAGCAATACATTCAAGTGGCAATTACACAAGGGACAATCACTGTGAGATGTCCTCATGTGTGACTGTCCTTGTCACAAATGAGGACATCTCACAATGACTATCCCTTGTGTAATTCAAGTGACAATTACACAAGGGACAGTCACTGTGAGATGTCCTCATTTGTGACTGTCCTTACAATGAGTGTACATTATCATGTTGTCTTTAGAGTGACTGTCCTCATTTGTTGAAGAAGAAAAGCATTAATGTGGTTCAATAGCAATACATTCAAGCGGCAATTACACAAGGGACAATGTCATGAGCCGTGACATATTGAACTTAGTATAATAATAAAATGATTAGATGATATATAATAATCTATTATTAACGGTATATAACAATAATATATAATTATTATCAAAAGATAATAATAATATATAGTTAGCATAATAAGTAATATGTTAATTAAATAATATTAAAATATTAATAAATAATATAATTATGATTATAATTATAATATAAATTAATAATAAATAATTATTAATAAATTATATATATTATATTATAATAATATATTAAGTAATAATATTAAATCAATTATTGATATAATAATTTTAATATATAAATAATATTAATAAACCTCTCAATATAAAACAATATGTTATCACTATAATAATATTTATTATAATATTATTAATATTACTAACATCATTAATTATAATATTTAATAATAACAATAACATTAATAATAATAATAATAATAATAACGTTTAAAGCAATATTGAATATCTGTAATTGATATACATCTACATTAAACATCTGCATTATCTATCACGATGAGGAATGAAGAAGTGATACAACAATCACTAGTCATTACACATCGATACCATGAGAGGATGATTAATGAACCAAATACTATGAAGTCAAGATCAACATGATATGAATAAGGGATAGGTCGCTATGTGTTTCAGAAGATGTATTGATAAGCAAGAAGGATAACCATTCATATATTATAAATAATCATTAATTGCACAAGTTTAGACAATGACATATCCGATAAAGCAATATCAAACATGAAGACCCGCTAGCAAATATGCACCATCACTTCCTATGTTATCATGACAATAACATAAACTAGATTGAATTCTACTATCTATATCAATAGACACCACATAGGAGGATATCGACTAAAGGATTGAAAGATTATCGATTGTCTGAGATAAACCACATCTTGTAGAAACACAAAAGCATCAGTGATTATATCACAAGCTATTGATGAATGAGGCATCAGTCATGGATAATAAGTACAATGTATCCTTAAGTATTAATAGGAATGGAAGTCAATTTGAAGATCAAACTCCATTACCAGCAATCAACCAATAAATGGACAATTATCAGAAAATGATATCGACTTATATCAGAGTAGAAAGATTGGATATAATCATAACAATATGGGATAAGGCAAGATTTAATATCGATTGACTAAATACTAATGATAGTTAGACCAAACTAATACAAACACAATGGATGTTAACTACTGGTTGCACTACCAATTAGGGAAGATTACCTTCATAAAAAGATTTGATATTGAGTCAATCTGGGAGTTATCTATGATCAGAAAATAATGAAATAATATTATGTGAACTGTCAGATTATGGAAAGGTGTGATTAACAAAGGGACATGGAGGAAGAAACAAGACACGTCTCATTCATAGCATCTCTTCATTTGTTAAAGACAATATAAGAATGCATTCTCGTCAGTCACTCAAGGCATCATTAGAACTTTATTTACTTATCCATATTTGGATATACTCAATAGAGCATCTGCCTTTGGCAGTTTGGTTTCAAGTTTATCATTGCAGATCAGAGACAACACCATGATTGCACAGATAGAAAGGATAGTCAGAAACAGCATCAATATTTGAAGTTGCAAGCATATAATTCAAAATCTGAAATAGCAACATATCACTCATAGCGATATTACACATTTGCATAATTACATCATCATATCAGACATAGCAAATACATTGCTGTAAGCAATACTTATTGATTGTATATCGATATTGTTTATATCAGACATAGCATCATTATACTATCACTATAAGTGATAGGAAACATCATATTCATAGCATATTTCATATCATTATATCCGACAGTGCTATTAAACATATTGGTATCAATATCATCTTGCACACATATTGTGATTGGATCTGAAATAGCGGTTGATATCTTAAGTAACCTCCATTACTTAGTTTAATTGTAAGTATCTGATAGAGTAAGTCTGAGAAGTGGAGTAATTGTTCCTGTTTTCCAAGTTAGCCAAAAAGGGGACATTACAGACAATCACTGTGAGATGTCCTCATGTGTGACTGTCCTTGTCACAAATGAGGACATCTCACAATGACTGTCCCTTGTGTAATTCAAGCGGCAATTACACAACGGACAGTCACTGTGAGATGTCCTCATTTGTTATTGTCCTTACAGTGAGTGTACATTATCATGTTGTCTTTAGAGTGACTATCCTCATTTGTTGAAGAAGAAAAGCATTAATGTGGTTCAATAGCAATACATTCAAGTGACAATTACACAAGGGACAATCACTGTGAGATGTCCTCATGTGTGACTATCCTTGTCACAAATGAGGACATCTCACAATGACTGTCCCTTATGTAATTCAAGCGGAAATTACACAAGGGACAGTCACTGTGAGATGTCCTCATTTGTGACTGTCCTTACAGTGAGTGTACATTATCATGTTGTCTTTAGAGTGACTGTCCTCATTTGTTGAAGAAGAAAAGCATTAATGTGGTTCAATAGCAATACATTCAAGTGGCAATTACACAAGGGACAATCACTGTGAGATGTCCTCATGTGTGACTGTCCTTGTCACAAATGAGGACATCTCACAATGACTGTCCCTTGTGTAATTCAAGCAGCAATTACACAAGGGACAGTCACTGTGAGATGTCCTCATTTGTGACTATCCTTACAGTGAGTGTACATTATCATGTTGTCTTTAGAGTGACTATCCTCATTTGTTGAAGAAGAAAAGCATTAATGTGGTTCAATAGCAATACATTCAAGCGGCAATTACACAAGGGACAGTCACTGTGAGATGTCCTCATTTGTGACTGTCCTTACAGTGAGTGTACATTATCATGTTGTCTTTAGAGTGACTGTCCTCATTTGTTGAAGAAGAAAAGCATTAATGTGGTTCAATAGCAATACATTCAAGTGGCAATTACACAAGGGACAATCGATCACTGTGAGATGTCCTCATGTGTGACCTTTGTGAAGGCAAGTGCCAATTTGTACCCAAGTTACCAATATTGTGGCAAAAGTGGGAATGAAGCATTTAGGGGTCAAATTGGGCAAAGAAGTGTAGAAGTGGCCTATGTGAGGTCTAAATAGCCTAACTAAGTCATGGTTAGGGTCTTATGGTGTTTGAACAATAAGTTTTGAACCAAAATCCCAAAGGTTGTAACAAGTTGTCAATGTTGTCATTCACAACATTGACAACATTTGTGCAAGGGAGCATTTTCGAGTAAGATGGTTATGTAACTATATGAAACCATTGAATTAGGCATCAGATCAACTATAAGAGGCCTCCATCGATCTGTGCAAAAGGTTGGGGGGAAAAACATTTGGAATTAAGAAGATTTGTAGAGTAACACGGTTTTAGTGAATTCTTGAGTTTTTTTGTTTCTTTGTTTTCAGTTGATTAATGGATTAGATAGCTCGCAGTGTCTATTGGAAAAGTTAGTACAAGTTGTTTTTTTATTCTGTGTTGTGTTTTTTTTGAGTTTTGAAGCATTCCAACTAGTTTGTTAATTCTTTTGTTAAGTACCCTATCATTGGTTTGAACCAGGCAGGTTGAACAAATGGAGTCTTAGCTCATCATTCCATTGTCAATTTTGTACGGGCTCTTGGAATGGGTGAGGAGACTCCATGTACTATATGTTTGGAAGGAGGGGCCCTGGGAAGCTCATTTTCTATGTTTGCAATGATGTCCTAGGTGAGTCAGTTGAGCACAGTTAGGGATGACAAATCATTACAAGAAGATTACAACAAGTTGAATGCATTGGTTGCTTCAACTAAAATCTCATGGAGAGGTAGACACACATCTAAAGAAGCCCCAAGTCAAATTAGAAGATTGGGTGAGTTTCTTTGGCTGCTAAGAAAACAAACTCTTAGTCAGACTGTCCAAGTTGTGTCAAAATACTTGTTTTCAGGCATGGCTGTAGCAGTTGGTGTACAAAAAATCTAGGAGGAGAAGACCTTAGATATCTTGGAGTTCTCAATAAAGGGCATCTGAATCCTAAGCCCTTTAGGTGGCTTAATATAAACAAAAAGGCTTGACAAAGGCCTAATTGCTAGCAGCCTATTTTTGGGTGCAATTGGCATGGTTTGATGAACCGGATTGAAGTACTGATGAAAAGTATAGGTGAAGGAGTAATATTGAAACCAATAGAGGTCCTAGTGGCCAGCCTCTCCATGGAATAAAGTTCTAGTTGAATGTGTTTCAATTTGTGAAGACAAGACTAGGAGTGTTCTAGTAGCTAGATTGGTATTGAGCAGAGTTTGTTGTATTTCTTGTTGGTGTGCACTAGTTGAAGGAGTGGGATCTTGGGTAGAGATACCTAAAGAGTGTAGGGATAGTTAAGTACCCTATCAAGTCAAAACATTGGCCTAAAGAGACCCTAGTGAAGGATAGGGAGTGAGCAAGACAAAGTGTTACATCAATTAACAAGATCATTTTTTGGTAATTATGTACATTATCATGTTGTCTTTACAGTGACTGTCCTCATTTGTTGAAGAAGAAAAGCATTAATGTGGTTCAATAGCAATACATTCAAGTGGAAATTACACAAGGGAATATCACTATGAGATGTCCTAAGTGTGACTGTCCTTGTCACAAATGAGGACATCTCACAGTGACTGTCCCTTGTGTAATTGCCACTTGAATGAGGACAGTCACTGTAAAGACAACATGATAATGTACACAAGTACCGTGAAGGTAGTCGCAAGTTAGGGCTGTTTCATTACATACCCGAAACAATGAAGACATTACAGTCCACAAAATGTTTGTGCTTGAAAGATGAACAAATAAAATTAAACTTCTAAATAACCAAAGCCGCTAACAATAAATTCAACACAGATATGTCCTCATTTCTGGGTATTTTAGCTCTCTAACAACTGAATACCAGATTACATAATAATGACAAAAGAAAAATAAACCCAACGTACTCAGAAATTGTAGCTGTGATTTCACGGAGGGAATCTCTCTCGGCACTGTTGAAAACACAAATGACAACGTTCTTATTTTTTTTGCCCTTATATCCCGATGTGATTTCGCGGAGGGTTACAGTGCTATTGAAAACACAAATGACAACATTCCTTTTTTTTTTTGCCCTTATATCCCGACAACATCACAATTGCAAGTTAGGGCTGTTTCACTGCATACCCGAAACAATGAAGACGTTACGGTCCACAAAATGTTTGTGCTTGAAAGATGAACAAATAAAATTAAACTTCTAAATAACCAAAGCCGCTAACAATAAATTCAACATAGATATGTCCTCATTTCTGGGTATTTTAGCTCTCTAACAGCTGAATACCAGATTACATAATAATGACAAAAGAAAAATAAACCCAACGTACTCAGAAATTATAGCTGTGATTTCGCGGAGGGTTACGGCGCTGTTGAAAACACAAATGACAACGTTCTTGTTTTTTTTGCCCTTATATCCCGATGTGATTTCGCAGAGGGTTACGGCGCTGTTGAAAACACAAATGACAACGTTCTTGTTTTTTTTGCCCTTATATCCTGATGTGATTTCGCAGAGGGTTACGGCGCTGTTGAAAACACAAATGACAACGTTCCTTTTTTTTTTTGTCCTTATATCCCGACAACGTCGCAATGGTGACGTTGCCAAATGTATTGTCATCGCAATTGCGACGGTGTCGGGCTATATCTGAAAAAAAAAAGCCAAAACCGCATGACATTTGCCTGTCGTCGCAAATTACCGTCGCAATTTCACCCCAAATGTATTAGTGATAAATCCCAAACTTTTTCTTCACATACAAATCCTCCATCTTCTCTGCTTGCATATTCTTCCACTTCAACTTCCTTTGTCTCTTCAAGTCTTTTCTAAACAACATATAGGTCAGTTATCCAAATAGATCATTTATTTTCTCTGGATGCACCAACTCAACTCGGGAACCAATAATCAAGCTTCTCCTACCGAGCATTGTATCCATCAAAGGCATTAGTGAAAACTTCCTATCATCCTTTTCAATAGTAAATACATTCTTCACACAGTCATAAATAGCTCTGCAATCATATTGCCAAGGTCTACCGAGCAATATATCACAACTATTCATCTTCACAATGTCACATAACACAAGATCCTTATACTGGTCAATCTGAACATCAATGAAGCATTGTTCTCTTGTTCTCTAACTTCCAGAGCATGATCATCTTGTAACTAGCCAATCCAATAAGGATGTGGATGTTTCATTCTACTCAAACCAAGTTTCCTAACCATGTCCTCAACAATAAGGTTATCAATACTACCACTATCAACAATGGCATCACAGAGTTTACCTTCAGACTTGCATCGGGTCCTAAACAAATTACTCCTCTAACAAGGTTCATCTTTTATACTAAGCAATGTTTGCCGAAGTAACAAGTTCTCTGATTCAGGTTCATTCTAAATGTTTTCATTTACCACAGTAGTTCTTCAGTCAACCTTCTTCTATGTACACTCAAAAGAATGGTGTCCTTCCTCTCCATAGTTATAGAAAGTCCCCTTAAAAATAATTCTACCTGTCTTCTTCTTTGGTTCTACAAGTTTCTGTTCATCTTCTACATTAGTTGGTTTATCCTTCATCAAGTGATCAACTTTCTCCTTCCCTTAGGAGTTACTAGGTTGTTTCCTCTTCAACTTATCTTCTACCTTCAGAGCATACTAATAAGCATCTTCAACAGAATCAATCTTTAGCATGCCAAGCTCATCCTGAATATTGAATCTCAGACCATTCACATACCGAGCTACCTTTTCCTTACCAAGTTCTCTATTTCCAGACCGAATAGTAAGCTTGTAGAATTCCTCAATATAATCCTCAACAGTTAAATCCTTCTGCTATAGATTCTACAACTTCTTAAACAAGTCAAGCTCATAGTCAACCGATATGAACTTAGCTTTCAATTTTGTCACCATCAACCTCCACCGATTGATCTTCATTTCACCTTCATCTTCTCTATATCTTTGTAGTTCTTTCCACCAAAGAGCAGCATGTCCTTTCAACTTAGTCTGTGCTAATCTCACCCGAAGAGGATCTTCAATTTCTTCTAGCTCAAAGAAATCTTCAAGTTCACCAATCCAATCAATTAGATTGTTGGGTTTCAAAGTACCAGAGAAAGTAGAAACTTCCATTTGGTAACTACTAAACCGAGCATCAGATCTAGGTAACCGAAAAGTTCTATCTCCACCAGATCTATCTCTCTGGTCATCACCACTAGATCCAGTAGGTTCAAAGTCTTCAACA
Organism: Chamaecyparis obtusa; assembly: GCA_027943335.1. Taxonomy (NCBI): domain Eukaryota; kingdom Viridiplantae; phylum Streptophyta; class Pinopsida; order Cupressales; family Cupressaceae; genus Chamaecyparis; species Chamaecyparis obtusa. The sequence continues at coordinate 774,919 of BSBK01002490.1, read as the reverse complement.
GCTTCTTCATAGCCATCCTCAGTACCAACATTCCAAGGTATACTAGTAACAGCTCTCATGATCTCAGTGACCATGTCATTTTTCATCAATTCCATCTCAGATTTGAAATCTAATTTCACCTTCTCTATGATCTAGGATCCCATAGTATCACAAAGATCATAAATAACTCTAGGGTCCAATCTTCTCGTAGGCATCCTTAAAGATATGCAAAATAAACCCTCTACAACAAACCCTCACCAACCACCTTGTGACAATTTCCAAGTTGTATGCAAGTCAGATCGCAATCTACAATCTTGCACAAACAACTAGGGCACAATTTCACAAGTTCAATGCCATGGATCTACAACCAAGATCATATGATCTCTTCACCAACAAGATCAACTTTGCAAGATCAGCCTTGCTAGGTTATCTTTTGCTTAGTTCCCACAAGATGAACTCTGCTCCACAAGATCAACTCTTCTCTTATACCACCTGATGCAGACCAAGGCTAGAAGGATCAAATTAAGAACAATTCAGACCAAGCAGCTTTAGAATTACACAATGGAATACTCAACACAACAGATAGCACAATAATTGTTTCAAGTAATTCACATTAACATGCCTAGTTGTAAGGCCTTCTGGGTTAGGGCCAATTACAACCAGAAACAATTCTACAAGATCCACACTCAGATCCAATATAATCTCTAGCTTGTTCAGCTTTGAAGATAATCAGAAGCTGATGGAAACCCTAATGCAGATCTAAACTTGAGCTCGCAAGCCTCCAAGCAATCTCCTTGTTCCCAAGTGTGCAAACCACTAGCTCTGATATTACAAACTATCGGATAAGAATCTGATCTGCAAGATCATGCAAGATCTTTTCCACAACTTCACCAACTTTAGCTTTCAGGCTTCAAGTCTTCCAAGTCATGTCAGCTCTCTAATTTTTTCCCTAAACATCTACCCAAACACCCCTTTAAATACTAATCATTAGCCACAAGTCAGAAAGATAAAACCCTTAACTCTTCCTAACAAATATTAAATGCCATACAAGTCAGCTTACAAATTGTATACAAACATTTAATTTAGCATGTCGGCCTCCAGAGCCACTTAGGAGAAGCCAACAAAAGATACAAACAATAAATGCACCAAGTTGGGCCAACAAATCACATAGAACTCTAGTTGGTAAGCCAAAACTACCGAGCAATAATGAATTAACTAAGCACGCCAATCATCACCAAGCACCAGTGTCGACCAAGCACCACAGGCATGACCAAGTAACACTTTCATCGAGCATCAAAGACTACCAAGTTCCTTCAGTGACTGAGCTTTCTTCAATGACCGAGGTCGTCGGTCAAGGCTATAACTGAGCAAAACCATCCAAAATACAAACACCTATGCAGTTTCAACAAGGACACAACATGCCCCTGCCTCAACCTTGGATGCCCCTGCATCAGAAAGTGACTCCTTCTCAGGCCCTCATGGTCTATTTATGGGCCCCTTGGCCCTCCGTTCTATTACAAGTAGTGGTTTCCATTTCCCCAAAAGATTGACCTGTTAATACCCGATACAACCACTAGACTTATAGAAGACACATGAGGCTGTTAAACTATGTCACAAATCCTAAGGGGAGCGTTGACCATTTTGCCAAAAATATCCCCCTCAACATTACCCGAGGAGATTCAAAACTATGACCAAGCTCTGATACCAATTGTTACAAGTAGTGGTTGATGTTGCACCAAAAGATCGACCTGTCAATGCCCAATACAACCACTAGACTTATAGAAGACATAGGAGGCTGTTAAACAATGTCACGAATCCCAAGGGGAGCGCTAACCATTTTGCCAACATCTTCTCTATCTTGGACCCCTTTTTTTCTTGTTCCCCTCAAAAGTCATGTAGTTGTTCTATTTTCCCTCTCTTGTGCCTCTTTTCAAGAAAATTACCCAAAAATTTACTTTTTGCATTATTTTCTCAAGGGGGCACACTTCTTCACCATTGTGGCCTTTGGACCTTTTGTTCTCTCTAGGACATCTTTTTTTTTCTTTTCTTTGATGCAACACCATTCTTGATGCTGCATCAAAGAGGGGAAAAATGTAGATACTTAAAATCATCCCTTAACATTATAATTATTTAATTAATTATATTTGTTCTATTCTTCTACTTATTTAATTAAATTTATTTAATTAAATGTGGTTCACTATTCTATAGTATTTATATTTAATTTAAATACCTCCCTTTTAAGTGTATTAAATTTTATTTACCACCTTTACTCCATTTAAATCCCTCTTTAAATAAATTTTAATTTATTTATTTTCCTTCACATTCTATTATTCTCCTAAACCATGATTAGTCTAAATTTTAATTTAGATTAATCCTAAATCTAGACCTAGATCCTACCCTACCCATGTAACTCTCAACAAATAGACCTACTTTCTAATTAACTAAGGTTAATTTAGCTAATTATTGGATTCCTACACCCATTAGTCCTAATTATTTGCTCACACGTGTGAGAATTTTTTTTAAAATTATCTTTTCAAATAATTCTAAAAATGATTAAACAAGGTTTCTTACAACATTGATGACACTTTCCAAATATGTTTCATTGAACCAAACATATGACAACTATGACAAGAACTCTTACATGTGTACTTAAAGTACGCATTGACCCATCACATCTCAAGTTGCTCACACTTGTGTGAGAAAACTTGGACTCTTGCATGGCTTATGTGTCCCTCATGTGGCACCTATGTGGATTCCACATGTGATCCACCTAACCCAAGCCCTGCAAAATCCTATAAATAGGAGCCTTTCCAAGAGTAAAACATCCATCATTTGCATACTAGAGTTATCATGTTAGTTTATGTTTATGGTTATTTTCTTGCATTTAGTGTTTTTACTAACATGTTTGGTAGTTGTTTACGTCCATTAATGGTAGATAAATTGCATTCATGATTCTTAGTTGTTAGCATTCAATACTATAATCTTGAATTTAGTTCATTCCTACTTTTCATACATGCATTGAATGCTTGAGACTAGTTCTCCATAACTAGTTCTTAAGTTCATTCAATAGCATTCCCATCTAGTTTTCACTTAGTATCTTGCATTTATCATTTGAATCAAAGTGGGATCAAATATATTGTGTTGGGAGAGAACACCCACAACCATCTCTAAGATAAAATTAGCAAGGCTTGGGTGCACTTGTTTGGCTCATCGGAGGTTATGGTATAAGCTTTTGGTTTTGCAAGTTTATGAACATGTTAGATTAGTAATGAATAAGCTTTTTATCTATAACATTTTCATGTTTGAGCTTCCTCCCAAAAGGTAGGTTTTTATCATATACAGGAGCAATTTATGAAATCCCAATGTTTGAGTGATCTACAACCCTAGTTTGGAAAAAAAGGTATTTAGATCTATTTACAAGTTTGATTTTCAATTTTAACAATTACAAAACATGGATGTACCTCTTATCTTTGATGAGAATGATAGGAATAGGTATAAATTTAAGAAACATCCATTTAAATCCATGGAAGATGACCTTGAGGGTACATTTTCAAAAACCCCACATGAAGTACTACATGTAGAAGACATTAGGGCTTATATCCATTTTAAATTGGAGACTATTGGTGACACTTAGATCCTCTAAGAGCTAGTTGAAATGTTAGAAGATGATGGATCACTGAAACCCAAATTCACAAAGATGAAAAACCTAAATATACTACAGATGATAGATTTTTATGAGTGTGATGAACCTGAATGGATTAATATAGTGTTGAGTAGAATTTGTGATCAGTTCTTCTAAATTGGAGAAAAACTAGTAAGATTACCAAGGAACTCATTCATTTGGTAAATAGACTTGAACACTTGGGTAAAATACCTATTGCGATAAGGAATACCAAGAAAGAAGTTAAAACCCTAAGTGGATCTAAGTGGAACAAGAGTGTGATGACCATCACAGACATTAAGCAGAAGGATGCGAGACTTGTTGCCATGATTCTTGGCTACAAAATACACTATAGCAACAGGATAAACTCTGTGTCAACAAGTATTATCCTGATGGCCTATAAGATGGTTATTGAGAATGAATACTATGATATGAGTGAAATTTTAAGGTTACAACTATTGGATAACCTAAGGAAAATCAAGTATGATAGGTTAAGATACTTTAGTTTTGGATCAATGATATTACACCTTTTCTTCCACTTTGTACATAAGTTTCCTAGCATGCATCCTCATTCATGGGATGAAGAAGAACCTACAACTGCTCAGATTAGCAGGTATTGTAGAATGCAAGATAAGAATTGGGTTGCTGGTGAATTATTTGGTACGTTCAAATTATTTCATTGAGAAATGGAGAAAAGGGAGAGGATACCCAAGGAGATAGTGAAAAAGTATAAGGATACCATCTTCTTTATGGTGGAGATAAACTACACATAGTTTGAGGTAATTGAACCAAGAGTATGATGGTATCCCCTCATGGGTTATGAGGTGAACTCTTAGATTCTTATCCCTTATGTTGAAGACATCTTATCATCTGAGAAAGATCCCATAAAGGAGAGATGGGGAACATATGAAGAAATCCCTCTAAAGGTTGGAGACGAATTGACTAGGGGAGAATAGAAGAGGAAAGTAAAGAAATTTGTTGATAAAGTTTCAAAAGGAGAAGGGATATCTAAGGAACATATGGAAGAACTAAAGAAAAAGACCATAAATAAGTCCACTCAACATGAGAGCTTAGAGCCTTCACCCCTACAGACTACAGAACTTACAGACATATCTGATTCACCACTACTAGTAGTCATTGTACATTATCATACTCCTACCCCTCCTAGAAGAACATCAAAAAAGACTCCAACAATAAAAAATGAGAAGAATGAATAAGAAACACTTGTGAGGAAACAAGATCCTCTAGACCTAAGATGATGATCTTTGTACCTAGTCCTAAAAGGAATACCTTGGTTACTCCACCCAAGAAAGAATCTCCAATAAAGAAGTAGAAGAAATAAGAGAAATTAGAGGAGAAGAAAACATAGAAGGACATTGAACTTGTTCACAAGGTAGTTGAAAAAGAGAAGCCTACTAAGAGGCAACTATTTTGACCAAACTTAAATCAGTTGGCAAAGAGAATATCAGAGCAAGGAAAACTGAATCAGTTACCCAGGTATTATGAAAGGTAAGATGAGAAGGATAAAGTTGAAATAGAAGATATTGTGATAAGTCATATGTTAACTTTTAAGAAGAATTTGATTGAGATTGAAGGAATTATTCCAAAGGATTTGTTTGATAGATTATAAGTTACAAAGAAAAGAGCTTTAGAAGAAGATAATAAGATTTGTGTAAAAGTAATATAGGATATGCATCCAATTATTTCCCATAAAGAGATTGAAATAATTTTAAAGAATGTGAAACCTCTATTGAGGAAAAAGACAAGATTGATCAAGATAATGGAAAGAAAATATGAATAAGTAGAAAAAGATACAAAAAAGGCCATTGATAATTTGCTACTTGAAGAAGCAGCTAAAAAACCCAATCCCTCAAAGGGGACCAAATTGAAAGACATAAAAATTGGTGAATCATCTAAGACAGATAGAGTAGAAGAAGAAAAGTCTAAGGTTGATGAAAGTATTGATCAATTCCATAGTACTATGCAACAAATTGACTTATTTGTTGAAGGTGTGGGCATCACACTTTATGCTAATTTGCAAGAAAAGGATCCATTATCATAGTTTATACTTGAGGTTTTGAGTGTAGAAACAAATATTGAAGATAAAGGAGACCATAACAAAGCATCAGAAAAGGTCGTAGAACTAAAAGATGAAATAGAGGTAGAAGTTGGAAAGTTGAAAGAAGCTAAGTCTGAACCTATTGTTACTATTACCAATTTTTGCATCATGCTCAAATTGGCAAAACTTAGACAATGTTGGTGAAAGGGAATTTTGGTACATTTTAATTTTGGATCATTCATGATTAATTACTTTATGCTAAAAGGGAAAATGCAGAAAAAGAGAACATTTCTTTAATGTGCAAATGCATTTGTCAAGTAAAATTTAAATGTATTTGCAATCAAGAGTTCTTTATTCATGTCCAAAGAAATATATAGAATGAGTCCCACACAAGCCATGGGAAAGCTCTTAAAAATAATACAAGAAGTAAGAAAGAACATGCATAATGTACAAAAGTCAAGATAGAGATAGGGGTTGATTCCATCATTTATTAGATGGAATGATGGATGAGGTGGTTGAGTTTCCTTAGTTGGCTAGTTGAAGAGGGCCCGCATCCTACAAGTGCCTATAAAATATGGAAGAGAGGGTGTTAATATAAAATAGACTAAGCAATGATGAAATTAACACCTATCTCTAAGCATGACAACGATTCATAATGCATAAAAAGAAGGTGCAAAAAAGAATGTACATATTTTATTAATAGTTTTCTCAATGTGCAGGAACATGTATGAAGGTATGATAAGTTGTTGAAGGGACATGCATCTATTATACACATGAAAAATTCCAGTTGAGATTTGAAGAGGCAAAGACCAAAGTTTTGAGGAGGCTATTGAGGGGGCATGCATAAGTTTTAGGCATGGGACCTTCTGGCTGAATCATGGAGCTATTTGAAGGCCTAGTTGTTGAAGGGACGTGTATTTTAATCATGAAACCTTATGACATTCAATATTTCAGATTGAGGGTACAAGAGTGGTAACAATAAAGAGATATATCCAAGAAGTATCAACAAAAGAGCTATAGTAATAGGAAAAGATAAAGCTATAGGAGCTATCAGATATACAAAGTTCAGATTCAAAAGCTATGCACTTGTATGTTATAGGTCATCAATTGTAAGAATTGTGTCAAGGAACAATCATTTTTAAGTTCAGAAAAGCAGCAACATTGAGCATATATGCAACCATATCAGCATAGCATCAACCAAAGCAATGACATGGTATAAGATCACTAAAGAAAAGATACCACACAACATCTCATTCCATGGTTGATGATAAACATCATAAGTCCCATGCAAGAATAAATTTGATAGAGGATATCAAGTACATGCAACTTATGGTATTAGAAAGTACTACACAAGTATAGTTGGAATTGTTTAATCAAGATGATGAGGCACATTGAGCTTGAGAAGTAGAAAATCAGTTACAACAATATGTTAAGTGTTTCCCAGGGGAGTCATTATCATTTAAAACATGGAGGAGAGACCTAGATCAAAATGTATAAATTCATGAAGGAAAAACATTCAATGGTTTCATCATTTTCATTATAACAAAGAAAACAAAATACCGAGGTGAAGCTACAACTCAACATTGACACCAACAAAAAAAATGTAAGGGAACAACAACAAAATAACAGTGCCATTATAAATGAAAGATGAACGTTTAGTTACATTAAGCAATATAACCACTGATGTTATGAGAGTAACATTTGTAGTTAAGAAGAATAAATGGTACAAAATGCCTATTCAATGTATCAAGATAGCTATATCATTTGTATTTGTGGTATACATCAAAGCATAATTGGAGTAGTCATAATATCATATAGGAAGCATACCATTTCATGATCAAGACTCAATAAAGATTCGGCAATCAAAGGAATACCAACAGATGGAAGAGAGAAATTTAGAGACACATAAATTATAGATGAAGTAATAGAATAATGGAAAATAATGCTACAAGATTAGATACAAATATAGTGCATCTCAAAAACAGTTACATCAATAGAAAGAATCACAAAGGAAGATCAAATATTTAAAATATTTGAGTCACTAATTATTGCTAATTCTAGTTATTAGGAGTTGGAATGTTGTCATAGAATAGAAACCATATTGACAATGTACGACTGTTTCAAGATGATACTTTTTATTCATTCTCATATTTTAAAAGCAAGAAGGCAGTGTTCATCATATAAGAGTAAGAAAAGATACATTTTTAGAAAAATGAATAAGAAGGAGATATAACATCCAACACAAATGTGCAAAGTTAAACTACATTAAGGTGCAAACAACAAAGAGCTAGTAATGACAATTGTCTAGGAAAGAGCATCAGATAGAATTAAAATGATCATGAAATCATATAAGAGGTATAAGAAAGAGATACATTGCCAAGTCAAGGAAATAATATGCTAGTTCATTTTATAGTCAGTGCCTTGTAAAAATGGAAAGTGTAGCTACAAAGATGTCAACAAGGGAACCTAGTTCTATAGGTAACCAGACATTAAAAGTGTATGTTACAATTAAATAAGGACTAGTTTTTTGCATGTTAGAGGAATGTTTCAGGCATTTCTAGATTTGATGTCACATGTTTGATACAAAGAAGCTATAGTCTTAAAATAAGATGACATTATGAGACAACAATATAGATTATGAATTACATAACAATCTTATGTTAGTGATAGGCACTCAAAATTAATCAAGAAACAGGTCCATTGGCTATTAGAAAGTCACAGAGATCCACATCTACAAAGTGTAAAAGAAAAACATTTTGAGCGGCAACCAAAATGGAGTATCAAATATGCATAAAAACCTTATTGCAAAAATAGTGGAGATTCCCCCATTTTGAAATTATGAAAGCACAATACTTACGGGGATATCATTTAAGTATGTGTAATGAAAGTGCGTAAATGATATACAATGTTTTTATAGTATTTAAGGCACACTACACAAAATAGAGAGGGTTTCATGTTCTTTGAGACAAAGAGTTTGATTCTTTTATTAGATCCTCATATGATCACATCATCGCAATTAGGATACCATGGATTGTATTTTCAACCATCCAGTGGCATACACAAGGGCCATGGCCATAAAGAAGGGACACAACATTACATGAAATGGAATCCAAACCATTACTATAAGGCGTACCTATGAGGAAATGAAGTTTGCAAGAGATTTTATAGAAAAGTTTCCACATTTTTTTAAGTCTTCAAACCCTCATGGTAGCGGCGACTGAGAATGTAGAGAGGCAGAAAAACAACAAAAAGAATGAGACAAATGAAAGTGTATTTAGGGCTTCTTTGATTTAGTAACCTATAAGTTAGGGTGAAAGGCTTTTTGCCTTAATGTATTTGATATTGTATTAAGAGCTCACTGGTTAGGCTTTGAGTTTTCTTTAGGGAATTTCAATTCTAATTCTAATTCTATTATATATAATAATACTATTAAATTAAAACTTATAAATTAATAAATATTATTCATGATATTTATTAAGTTATAAGTGTAAATTTAATAGTTTTTATTATTCTTAATTGAATTAAAGTTTGAATTAAAATCTATATTTTATTTTAAAATAATATTTATAAAGTTTGTAAAATTTGTAATTTAATAAATATTTTTCAATGGCAATATTTTTTAAATTTCGGATCTTGGGGTTTTATAAATATTATTTTTAATAGAAATATAGATTTTATTTCTCTTTAGATTTTAACAAAGTTTATTTATTATTAAATCAATCATACTTTAATATATTTATTTTTAATGAATAATTTACTATTCATTTTTCAAATTAAGTATATTATAATATGATTGTTAATAATTGGTAGATTTTTGTTTAAGTGTTTATCCATTTATTTATTAATTATTAATTACTATATTTTTATATATTTAATTTTAAATGAATAGTTGTACTATTCTCATTCAAAATTAAATATATTATAATATTATAATTAATAATTAAAAAAAATAAGTTTAGCTCTTAGGGGGGGTTTTCTTTTTGCACCTTTTATTGCGATAATATTAATATTTGTCATTGGTATAAGGCAAATGTTATTAATTATTCAAGTGCAATTATGAGGTCTTTTCTCAGAGTTTGCCTTAGGTTGTCCTGCGCTTTTTCTAGGGATTGACCATCAGTTGACTGCTTGTCTCATGCTCATTCTAGGAGAGGTGTTATGCCCATGATCAGTTATGGAGTGGTTAAGGCCTATTTACAACACTTTGGAGCCCAATTGGAGTTGTTTAGGAGTTGTTGATCAGTTATCATCAGTTTGAGGGCCTTTTCCAGTAGTTTGGTCATGGTTTACTTCAGTTCCCTCCCTTTTTTAGTGGGCTTCATTCTCACATCCGACCCCCACAATTTTTGCATGTTTTTTGGAGGATCTTGAGTAGTTTTGGGGTAGTTTTTAGTGGCACTTCGGTTGTGCATGACTTGGTGGAGTTTAAAGATCACTTAGACTTTGGTTTTTGATAGTTTAGCTCCCAATTTTGTGGGGTTTTCTCGTGCATCTGACCCTTTCTAGTTCTATGGCCTATTTATTGTATTTTCACCTTATTTTATGGGGTTCTTCTTTTGGCTCTTATTTTTGCACATTACAAATTTTTGAGTGGATTGTAGGAGCACTTTGTAGTAGAGATTTTTTTAGGATTGGTTAAATAGATACAATTGTTCCTTCTCATTGATTCTAGTGTAATATTGTGGGTTCTTTACTTGTATGTTGTGTTTATCCTTCATTCAAACTACATTCCTTATTGCATATTTGAATTTTGATACTTACAGTTATAGGTCTTTGTTTGTGTCCTTATTCTTTTGAAGAAAATTGGTAAAGCTTAGGTTTTCCTTTCAAAGAAAAAGATTATGGGTCCTTGCATAGAATCATTTTTTTAATTGCATGATTATCTGAGTATTGAGAATCATTAGTATCTTCAATAATTCATGTTGATTCAATTGAAGTTGCATACAAATTATTGGTGTATCACCTCATTTAGGTTTTAAGTATTCATATTTTCTCATCCCTTTCCCTGTATGCATTTTTTAGTTTTAGGTGAACACTACTAAGAACTGGCCTATTTTCCAGAGATTCTTCTCTCATTTTAGGACAACCCACCACCTGAGAGAGTTTCCATGTTTCAACAGGATAGCTAGATTTCAGATCAAGCTATAGGTGCAATCCTGATTGACAATAATTTTTGTCACACTCGGTGGGACCTAATCCTACTCCTTAGTTCCCTGAATTAGAGATTCTTACCGCTATTGTGGTGTGACCAACAATATTCCATCCTTTTTGAAGGTTTAATTTAGCACCTGGCAACTCTATTTTGAAGGTTTATGGCAGCTTCAATTGTAGATTGAATTATTATTTTAATGAGAAGAAATCCAACAAGATCAAACAAAGAAGGATTTGTATATCAAGAATTGCAGCCAAGTAGAAGAGGAATTAGATTAGTAAGAAGAGGGAGAACACCACGCTTTTCAAGAGGAAGATCTTCTTTATTTGGTCCTAAGTTTTCATCATTTGATAATCCTATATTTGAAGATCACGCTACAAATTTAGAAGAACCTAAGGTAATTATTGAAGATATCAATTTTCCTGAAGATTCAAGTGTTCTTGATAATTCTAGATCAAAATTACTTATTTTTGGGGAATTACCAAGGGATCATTTTTCTTCTATAGCATCTACAAGTGGTACTACAGCTTCTCTTCAAGGTTTGAAAACATATCAATGAAAGGTAATTCACCCTAACCATCCTTTTATACCACCTGTAATTCAGAAACAAGTACCACCAGTTCATCAAATGGCCTGAAATTTTCCATTTGTAGCTTTTAATGCTGGCAGTCCCTTATAGATTACTAATCATCATGATATTCCATCAAGAACACTAAAAGGTTTGCCATATTTTACTAGTAAAAATCATGTTTTAGCAGTTGAACATATTAAGGATGTTTCCACTCTTTGTGGATTACATCAAGTTACACATGATGATGTAGCATTATAATTGATGGTAGCTTCTCTCAAAGGTATAGTATTAATTTGGTTATGAGGTTTAGCAGTAAATTATATTTCCACACAGGATGAATTGGGAATCAATAAATTTGAGGATAAATCTGATAGTCTCTCATTGGTTGAGAAGTTGACTACTATCAAAAGACATCCTAATGAACATATTTCTAATTTTAATTTTCACTTTCAATGGACTTGGGACAAAATTATGGTATCTTTTAAACCTTCTAATGATTATTCATTTCTAATTTATTTCAAGACTTTTAACAGTGATATTTCAGTTATGATATAGTCCATGGGAGGATGAACTTTGCCTGATGGATTTGATATTGTTATTAGAACTTAAAATAGTTTGATACAAGCTAGTAAGTTACCTCCTATGCCTCCAATACCTTATTTTGTAGAAATGCAACCATTTGTACCAACTATTATACCACCTATAGTTGATGTTCCACCTTTGCCAGTATTTCCAGCATTCAATATGCAAGTTGCAGTGCATAAGAACATGTTGTTACAACTCTTATTAGAGAACTAAAAGAGAAGAATCTAGAGTTAAAAGATAAAAGTGGCAGTATGATGAGAAATCTGCAAAGTTATGGAAATGAAATTAAAAAACTTGAAGAGGCAACAAGGCCAATACAATAGGCCTCCTCAAGTTACTTATAAACAAAATAGGCAATCAAAACAAGCTTCAGGTTCAAACCAGCCATGCCAAGCTCAAGGACAATAGAGAAATTATGGTCAAAGAGCTAGTCAACATTATAATAATGAAACTCCTAGTATTTCTAAGGAGCTGGTAGTTATTCCTCAAAATAACTATGCACAAGAGGAGGAGTGGTGTAATACGTGCAATGCTAGTCACTTTTGGCTTGATTGTCCCCATGCACTTGAAGTGAGAAAACAAGATTTTCTAAAGGGACAATCAATAAATATTTAGGGAGAGATTCAACATGACCAAATACAGCCATAAGGTAATCCTGATGTTACTCTAATAAATTTTAATGAAGATGAGACTGTTATTCCAGTGAAATTTGATCCAAACCAATTATGGAAACCCAAAGCAGCAAGTACAAGATCAAAAAACAAGGCTGCAGATGATAAAAACCAAATTGATAAGATACAACATTCTGTTGTTATTCCACAACAACAAGATAATAAAGGGAAAAAAATAACAATTTATTGATGATAGTACTCAACTCGGGTCATTCAATGTACAAAAGTTGTAGTCAATGCCTAAATTTCAACAAGTACAAGCTCAAAAAGAGACAGTACAACCATCACAACTAGAAAATGAGATTGTTGTTCCAAAACAATAGAAAAAGGTTAGAGTGCCAAATTTCAAATAGTTGAGCATTTAAAGAAAACCCACATTCTTGTATCCATGTGGGATGTCTTAGCAGTTCTAGGCCAAAAAGATAAGCTATAGGAAGCATTACAGTCACTTACATTATCTGATGGTGCTTTAGCACAACAAAATCCTAAAGTCCTAATGGCTGCAAATGCCAATAAAACCCTACAACCATCCAATATGGTTAAACCACCACCTTTTTATGTTATTGTTATAATAGGACAACACCTAGTTCATAATTTCATGATTGATTCTGGTGCTTCTAGCTCTATTATGCCAAAGAAAATTGTAGACCAACTAGGCCTTAAGTATGAGCCACTTAAAAAAGGGGTAGTTTAATTAGATGAGAAAACTGTTGAAACTGTTGGAGTTATAATGAACCTAGATTTGACCAAGCACACTTGCCCTAGCTTTTCAGTTCCTATGGATGTTTACATTATTGATTTGCCTCCTAATTTTTCTATTTGTCTATCACAAGATTTCACTTCCAAAATAGGAGGTTATTGTAAGAATTTGTCTAAGGCAAAGAATAAAAGCCAAGATCTAGAAGCTCAAGAGATAGCACAAGAGAGATAGGAAAAATAATTAAATAATTGATTATAGCTAATTGAATTGATTACAAAGTAGGAGCGCCTAAATATATAGGCAATGCAATAAGACTACATGATAAGGAGATGATAAGATATCACCCACACAAGGTGGAATCACATGTCCACCAAAGGTGGATCATCCTCCATTGTACATGAAAGCATGTGAAGCATGTGCAACAATGAGAGGATGATAATGTGATAAGAGCACTAAAGGTGGATCTCACACACAAAGAGGTTTGTGATGACAATTATCACACCTAAAGTGGAAATTCTCCTAACCATGTGCTAAAATGAAATGCAAACTCCTAGGTGTCACAATGATAACTAATATGCAAATGCATTATCCTAAGTAAACTTAAATAAGTGTAATTAGTAAACATTTAATTACACCAACACACCCCGTTAAGTGCAACTTAGGGGAATGCACTTAAGCTCACAATGCAAGATGGGTCTCAGGTACTAGGCCATGTTAGGTACCCATGTACAAAATGCAAGAACAATGCAATCTCTCATAAGGTGGAGAAAGAGGGAGAACCTCATGGGAAAAACCCTCCCCCAAAAAGAGAGATGAATACAAGATGCATGCATGGATGGAGTAATCAAGACCCCCCAATTATGACATACATCATGCATATACAATAAAAAATCCCCCCAAAGGAAGGAAACAAGGAGATATGATATCCCCCCCATAATGAGTAATCTCCTCCAAGGATGGTAAGTGCTTGAAGACAAAACATAGTCCAATGCCTACAAACAACATTTCTCATCTTAGGAAGAAGATACACCAAGTATAGATGTAAGAAGGTTTCCCATTATGGATAGGAAGTAGGAAGGGGAATCCAAATGAAGTATGATGTCTCTGAAGTATGCTCAAGTGTCACCATGTCCTTGGTTGATGAAGATGCCACGAACTAATTAGGAGAAAACCCAGTAGAAGAAGGTGACAAACAAGGAACCAATGATAATTGATCCATGTAAGAATTTGGATCAAACTCCAAAGAGTCAAATGTCTTCTCTGAAGTTAAAGAGACCTCCTCCAAATGTTGTATGAAAGGATCCATAATCATGTCAATCTTGAAAGAAGGATCAAGTGGAGATTGAAGATGAGGGTCAACATGATCCCTCAAAACAACTAAAGAAGGATCTTCTTCAACAAAGAGAAGATGAATATCATCAATGAAGTCTCCCAAATCTAAAATGTAGGACTCCACAAACAAACCTGCAATGTCTGTCAAGTAGTCATCCAATGTAACCAAGTCTGGAAGATAATGAATACCCTATTGCACTGAATCACCTGAACCCATGGCTATGTGAATGCAAGCATCATCATGAGAAACACTAGATGTGATCTCAATAGGAGGAGGAGTTGCAACTGGAGGTTCTTGACGTTTTGGAAGTGGAGGAATATGTGGATCTCCATATATTTCCCAAATAATAGTCCAAAGATTATTCATTGTTTCATCTTCATAGTCGTCAAGGGAATCCATAACATCCATATCCATATTCAAATAGATAACCTTAACAACTTCTGAGTAAGAGTCACAATTGTAAGAAGGACTTTTAGGTCTATACTCATACAAATAGGACAATAGGTTATGCTCACTAAGATGAGCAAGAACCAATTCACTCCATTTCTTATAGTTCCCTCTTGTCAACTTAATTAAACCATTCATGATGTAATTCTCACATGAAACAATGAGATAAAAAAATCAATGCACCCCCTAAAATGCAATGAGCCAAAGAACCCCCCCAAAATAGATGATTTTGGCACTTTTTATATAGTGCGTGTACAATTGCCACTTGCCAAAATGAACCAAAGTGGACTTCTAATTTTAATGTTTACAACAGAAAATATGAAGCTATAACAGACTCAAGAAGATAGGACATACGATCCCTCAAGGATCTAATCAATTACAATTGCCATAATAGGCCAAAATAGACCATATTCTGAAAGTACTATGTCTACACAAAATTTCTCCAAACTGATACCAGATGTAGAAAGTAGACAAAAAATTATGCACTTTAAAAAAAAATGCACCTAAAAATGTGTTCGTATGAGCCCGAACAAAGCCTCTGAAGTTGCAAAAATAGGGATCAGACAGGTACAATCACCAAAAACTATAATTTCTACAAAATCCATGATCCAAAACCAGAAAAGAACACTACCACTGAAAAGTTTAGGAAATTTTAGCCAAAATTAAAAAAAATTACACTGAATTTGGAGTCTGGATGATCAAGTTATGGCCTCCCAAAGTCAGACTACCAAATCAAAACTGCATATGGCGAGGGCTGCAAAATTTTGAAATCTGCTGACATCACTAATTTACCATATTAAATTTGACGATCAAATAACCATCATGACAGTGCAAATGCGCCTAGATTTGACGGTTAAAAAACTGTCAAAATTAACCTACTGAAATGTTGATGCAACCAATGTCTTAAAATTGATGTCTTGGAGACCATCACAGAAAAAGAGAAACCACCCCGGATGATGTCCAGATGGGCATCAAATTTAACATAGTGAAAATGGCAAAAATTGCAAATTTTTTTTTTTTAAAATACCGTTTTGCTTGCCCGCCACGTGTCCACATTTTATTGACTGGGGGTTGGTTGATGTGGCTACCCACTGTTGGTGGCATTGTCGTGGCGCGGGTGAGATGGTGTAGGTGGCATTCAGGTGGACGACCGGAGAGGCACGAAGGTGGACAATGGAGGAGCCACCATGGAAACCTGTAGAGCAGAGCGGAGGGATGTGCTCGTTCAGGAGTGGCGGAGTAGAGACTTGGTGGTGCGGTGGCAATTGGCAACAAGCTGCTCTGGTGGCGTTGGTGTGGCACCCGCGTGGCTGGGATTTGGCCTACGTGGAGGGCTAAGCGAAGGTCAAGGTGGAGATCAGGTGGAGTATGAAGCAGAGGTGCCAGTGGAGGTGCCAAGTGGAGGGCCGATGATGTGGGACTTTTAGTCCCACATTCGCTGTGTTGTGGTGAAATAGGGGATTTTTATTCCCCCGTGCCCGAATGTAAAAGGTAAAGAGCTTGTCCTTATGTTGAAGGAAGCTCAGCTTGCCCCTTGTGTGGGTTGCTCAGTGCGGTTTGGTCAACTGCCCGAGCCTAGTTTTCTGATTTGGTATTGTTTCCGACTATATGTAACATGTACTGTCTGTCCGATATGTAGGCCTAACAGGCCAAAATTTTTGCCAAAAAATATATATCGAGAACAGAAAAATATAAAGGACCCAGATCCGAAATAAATGACTGAAATGGAGATAAAATAATCAGATCTAAAGTGAAAAATTGAAAAAATAATTACTCAATTTGCAGATCGGGCCTTGGAGGTCCGATTTGCAAAAAAATTTTGCCTCAAATTTGACTTTTGCCTAAGGTAGGCAAATTTATAGTCAAAATTTATGGAAATAGCCACCCGGATGCAATGGTGAGGTCCAATTTTGCTCAAAATGCTCCCACAAAATGTTGATCCCAAATTTGGTTCGTGGCCCTCCAAAACTTGAAGCAATCAATGGCTCTCCAATGGCTATGCAAATGAAACTCCTATGACTCTGATACCATGTAAGAATTTGCCTAAGGCAAAGAATAAAAGCCAAGATCTAGAAGCTCAAGAGATAGCACAAGAGAGATAGAAAAAATAATCAAATAATTGATTATAGCTAATTAAATTGATTACAAAGTAGGAGCGCCTAAATATATAGGCAATGCAATAAGACTACATGATAAGGAGATGATAAGATATCACCCACACAAGGTGGAATCACATGTCCACCAAAAGTGGATCATCCTTCATTATACATGAAAGTATATGAAGCATGTGCAACAATGAGAGGATGATAATGTGATAAGAGCACTAAAGGTGGATCTCACACACAAAGAGGTATGTGATGACAACTATCACACCTAAAGTGGAAATTCTCCTAACCATGTGCTAAAATGAAATGCAAACTCCTAGGTGTCACAATGACAACTAATATGAAAATGCATTATCTTAAGTAAACTTAAATAAGTGTAATTAGTAAATATTTAATTACACCAACAGTTATTTATCTGTAGATTAGTATCATGTGCTATTTCACACTAGCTATAGCACTAAGGTCACTATTCCCTCAGAGTCTATTGTAAAATTTTGTATTGAGCAACATGTTGATGGTACAAAAAATGAAATAGTAGTTTTTTTATTTTATCAAGAAGAAATTACCACTATTCGTGAGTCTCAAATATAGATAGACCATGTTTCTGATATATTATTGGATGTATGGGCTACTGGAAATGTTGAAATTATAGAGGAACAAATAGAAGAGCCAAGTTTGGGTAATTATATCATTCATGAAACCACTAATTATTTGTCAAATATCATAAAAGGTACAAATTTAGGTTTAGAACAGTAACCTAATATTATTTGGAAATTGTTTTTTCATGATTCACACAACAAGATAGGTGCAGGAGGAGGTTGTATGCCGATTTCACTAGCAAATCAAAGGTATTATGCATCATTTAGATTTACTTTCAGTTGTACCAATAATTTTGTTGAATATGAAATACTTGTGCATGGATTAAAATGGGCAATAAAAAGAGGTATCAGTTGTTTACATGTTTTTGGTGACTAGGAACTCATTGTAAACCAAGTTAGAAATATTCATACAACTAAAATTGATCTATTGAAAAGTTATAAGAATATTGTATGAGATTTAATTGAAGGATTAGAAGCTTTCAATTGGCAATATGTACCTAGAAATTAGAATAAGCATGTTGATAGACTTGCTGCAGTTGGTGCACAATATGATATTCCAACTAAAATTAGCAAAGTTAAAGGGAAAAATTATGTAAAAGTGATTGTTAGACCTGTAGTACTGAATAATGTTGATGGTTGGAAAGTTTCTAAATCTGATTAACATATTTTTAACTTTTTAAAAGAAAAAGCTGACTTTTCTTAGTCAAACCAATAGAAATTAAAAGACCAATATGAGGATCAAATTATTCAATTAAGAACAAACAAGTTGTTGAAAGGTCATATGACCTTATAATCAATTTTCAACACTAATGATCAACTAACGAAGGAAAAATCTAGCTTGCAGATTAAAGAAGAATATTATGAAGAGATTGCTGTTGCAAAAGATAAGATGTTGAAACTTGGGAAGGTATGTACACGTGAAGAGCATCAAACCTTTGTAAATTTTTGCATGGAATTTCATGATATTATTTCTTGAAATTATTTAGATTTAAAAGGATTTGACCCTAGCATTTCTCAGCATACTATTTTTTTTTTATGAATAGAGGTCTTTCCGATTAATAATATAAAAGTACAATATTCACAAAAAAAGGGTCGGGGGAAGAAGTCACCCCGCAAGTCACACGAAACTTAGGCCAGAAACATACAACTATTCATCAAAAAACCATATAAAATGAGAAACCCTCAAGCTGCAAGAGCAATAGCAGAAGAGGGAGGAGGATCTCTATCATTAGGATTACCCCAAACATTGGGCCTAGGAGTCTGATCAGGAATGGCCCAGCCGTCTTTTGTATCTTCTTTTTTCAATTCTCCTTCCTCTTGCCTGGGTGAGATAGCCAGCACCAGGTGAGGGAACTTGTCATGATTAGCAGGAATAAAGGCCGAGGGCTGAGAAAAAATAGCAGCAGTGGAAGCAAGCATAGGAGGCCAAGCAGAACCCACATCCCTTCGAGGAGGAGGAGAGGCGGAGTGGTGGCGCCATTGATGCAGAGTCCTAGAGTATCTGACAGAGGAACTCCAGCTATGGCGTCAGCCCCTGGGCAGCATATGGTCAGTTGAGAGAGAATCTGGAGGCACTTGAGCCAAAGTACAAGGGGCATTGCCCCAGTGTTGGAGCAACTCCTGCAAATGAGCAACCTCAAGGGCCACTTTATCTGCTTGCACCTAGATCTGCATCATGAGATTGTTACAAATACATGCCTTAGCATAAAGAGAGACATGAATATCCAAAAAACTGTGAGAAAAAAGCACAGTGTTTTGATATTTCCACAAGGTAAACAAAATTTCCATCATGAAAGTATGCCATATCTGGGTGTACTAGGAAGGCATTCTGGGAGAGTCACCAAGAAGAGCCATGTGCCAAGAAAAAGGTTCAGACCTAAAAGGAGCAAAGAAGTCATGAATCCAAACCAGTAGTTTTGGGCATGACGACAGAACCAAAAAATGTGCATGAGCATCTCACAGTGACCACAAAAAGGGCATTTAGGATCAGGAACCCCCAAATGCCAGAGCCTAGCTCCCAAAGGTAAGCCCTGGTATAAAAAACACCAAGAAAAATGAGCAATTTTAGGCTCAGTGACAGAGTCCCAAATAGTACAAAATCTCCAGCCCCAAGTCTTCTGAGAAGAAGAGAGATGCCAACACTGGTTGAGAGAATCAATCATGGGCAAATGAGACATAAGCCAAGAATACCCAAGCTTAGGCTTGTAACTGGTGAATGGAATAGCAAGATACCATTTCTAATCTTTCCACCACAGTCTGACTGACTAAATTCCTAATTTATGCAAGAGGTGGGGCGGGATGGCTGAAACTAGCAAGTCAAAAGTCTGACAATTTGGGTGGATGAGCTAAAATTGAACCCGGAGATCATCCCAGGATCAGAGACTCATAGTGGCTCTAGAAAAAGGATCTTTCAAGGTTTGAATGCCACACTTGTGAAATCAAAGAGCATGAACCCCTCGAACTCTGGCAAGAGGAGGCCCCTATTGAGAAAAGAGAGGAGAGCACCAAATGTTCTAATGGTTGAAAGAAAGACCATCCTGAAAACCATTCCTAGCCCATCAAAGCCAAGGCTTAATAGACTCCTAGGCTCTTCAAATACTTTTGGCGACAAAAGTACCCTGGATTTGGATGGGCTCCTTCATAACCAAAAGGGTTAGAAGGCGAATCTCCTTCCAGACAAGCTTGTGAAGAGGAAAGCCTGAGGAAATGCAGTGCCAAAGCAAAATTTTCCAAGCTTCATTTCTTGTGAGACACCGCACAACCCATTTGGCACAAAGGGCATGCCCTTGCTTATGGGTATCAATTAATCCAAGCCCACCAGAAATTTTGGGGAGGCAACAAAAATCCTAGGCAACTCTGTGGAAGCCCTAGTGATCAATATAGGAGGCCCAGAGAAAATCCCGTAGAAGTTTCTCGAGCTTCTTGTAGGAGGCTTTGGAGGGAGCCTAACAAGAGGAGTAGTAAACATGCATGGCCGCCAGGACCTTGGAGTAGATCTAGAGTTTTCTTATGAGAGAGAGTGGCTTCGTGATCCAATAAGTAAGTGTTTTTTCAATTTTAGCAAGAAAAACATTCCATAGATCAGTAGGATTGCCTTGAAATATAAAGGGAATACCTAGAAAGAAGAAAATTTCATTATGTTGAATCTTGGTCCAACCAAATTGAGAAAGCCAGGGAGGCTCGGGAAGAGTCGACTGTTTGTAACAAAGGGTTTTGTGCCACCGAATGGCCAAACTAGAGGCCAGACAAAAGATGTCTAAACACTATAAAGCTGCCTTGATATTCTCTTTATCCTCTGCCAGAGTGAGGAAGGAATCATTAGTGAAATGGCCATTGACCAGCTATTGGGATGAATCTAGCAAGTAGATTCCCTGAATAGTTCCCATGGAAATGGAGTGAGCAAGTAGGTAGCCAAAACCCTCAACAGCCAAAACATATAAGGCTAGAGCCAGAGGATAGCCTTACCGAATGGAATGAAAGAACCCAAAGGTGGAGGATTGGTGGCCATTGATGGTAATGCAAGTAGAGGCATTATTGGAGAGCATCTGCATAGATTAAAGAAATCTGGGATGAAAACCCATAGCGTGAAGCATCACAAGGATAAAATGCCATTCAATATGATCATAAGCTTTAGCAAAATCAATCTTGAGAAAAAGGTCTTTTTGGTGAGACTTACGAGCCCATTCCATACCTTCCAAAACAACAATGATGTTGTCAAGAATAAATCTTGACTTAATAAATCCTATTTACTCAAGCGAGACAATCTGTTGAAGCATGTGTCGAATCTTGAGAGCCAACACTTTGGCAATGATCTTGTAGGAGACATTGAGCAAAGTGATGGGCCACTAGTTATAAATATCCTCCAGATCCTCAGACTTGGGAATGAACTTGATATTCCCCTGGTTAATGATATCCCTAAGAGATTGGGTGTGAAATGCTTCTAGGTAGACTTGGTGGAGATCAGGACCAATGGCATCCCAGAGGGCTTTGTAAAACTCACAAGGGAATCCATCACAACCAGGGGCTTTATCATTAGCCATGGCGAACACAGCTTCACGAAGATCTTGCAAGGAAAGCAGTTGATCATAGAAGACATGCTGGGCAGGGGAGATACACTAAGGCACCACTGCAATACATTTCGCAAGAGCTTTCTCGCTGGCTGGAGAGTGACCCTAAGTAGCAAAAACCTATTCATAGTGATGAACAAAGGCTTGCAAAACATCAGGAAGCTCCATGAGAAGGGTGTGCACTTCTTGGATTCTGGTTATGCTCGTACTGGTATGCCAAGGATGGAGGGCAGTAAAAAATTCTTTTGAAACTTGGTCTCCAACCTTTAACTAGTGTAAATGAGCTTTGATCTGGGCTCCTTTGGCAGCATGGTTGTCAACCACCTGCTTTTGATGATGTAACTTAGCAAGATTGAGTTGCAGATTTTGGTTGAAAGGCTCCTAGGCTAAGGCCTCGGTGGCAACATGTAAGGCTTTGGTGTTGACATCATAGGCTCTGCAATGACATTTGGCCAATTGTCTACCATAGATGTGCAAAAAATGAGTCGTACGCCTGATGGTGTCATTCCACCATTGAATCCATCCTATCAAGTGGGTGGGTCTAGGCTCAAGGTTCCAAACCTGATGAATGTGGGCCACAGTAGAAGGATGATGAAGGACAAAAGTATTAAAATAAAATTGCGTGGTGGGAGGCCTAGCCTTAGCTGTCTTCCAAAAAATATATAAATTGGATGGAAAAGTGGTCTGACAAGGTCACATCAACAAGTGGAGTGACCGGTAAGGCTTGCTTTTCAAAAAAAGAGAAAAAAGATTGAGTTGCGATCATAGCATGATCAATCCTTTTATGAATTCTATCAGAGGAGGCCCTGTAATTAGACCAAGTGTGCCAGACCCCATCA
This sequence comes from Chamaecyparis obtusa, assembly GCA_027943335.1. Lineage (NCBI taxonomy): Eukaryota > Viridiplantae > Streptophyta > Pinopsida > Cupressales > Cupressaceae > Chamaecyparis > Chamaecyparis obtusa. Next base: position 752,151 of record BSBK01002490.1, on the reverse strand, counting down.
GAACGGTGGCAACCCACATTTGGATCAAAAAGCCCTAATGTATTTCGCATGTAATACCAAGATTCTCTTTCACTAGCTGTCGATCGAAAAGGCAAAAAGCCATCCTTATCAGATGCCATCTCCATCATATTAAAGTCCCCACAAACAATCCAGGTAGTAGGTGGCAGAAAATCCGCAAGCCAATGCCACAGGTGAGATCTCTCAACAACATCATTGGGAGCATAAACATTAACTACACCAAAAGAATGATTCTCAATAATGAAAGTGGCCCAAACAGTTCTTTGCATGGGGTCAGAACCATAGCTAACTAGAAAGGAATGCCAACGACGAGAAAGGAGAGTAACAACTCCGCCTCAACTAGCCTCATGCTGAGAGCATAGAGCAAGGCTTTTAGGCCAAATAACTTTACAAGCAACATCAAGCATGACACTTGAAATCTTAACTTCCTAGAGGCATAAAACATCTAGATGACAAAAACACCGACACAAATCCCTGACAAAAAATTTTCTATGTAGGTCTATCAACCCATGAACATTCCATGAGATGTACTTCATGGAATAATAGTGTCATCCATTCCATCCTCATCCCTAAGGGAATAAAAAATATTAGATAAATATCCTGGGGAAAAAGTAGGCCCAGAAAAATCCAAAGAAATATTACGCCATTTTTCCTGCATGCCATCAAACTTAGTCTCAGCATGCCTAGAGGGGCTACAAGAGTGGTAGAAAGAATTGGAAGAAACAATCTCGGTGGCTGATGGAGGTATGCCGGCTAGAGGAACAATAACCTGGGAGTTGGAAACTTCTTTCCCCTGAGAAACAAGGTTTGAAACCTCGATAACAAGGGTTTCCAAAGAAACTATGTTATTTGAAGGTGGCAGATGGGAAGTGGAAGCTAAAATAGGCTACTTGTCGGGCTTGTTACATCAACTGACTGTAACCCATTCATCTCTTTTTCCCTCATCTTTCTTTCCAGCCTCATCCAGCTGAGAACTAGAATCCTTGGGAGGAGTCTTGGTATGAGGCACCGCCAAAGGGTAGTCCTTAATCTTATGCTCTACAGATTGACAACGATAACAAGTGTTAGGAAGGTTGAGATAAAACACCTTCTGGGTGAAGGTGGTATCACCAACCTGAATCTCGATGGATTCTTTGAGATCCCTAGAAAGGTCAACCTCAACATAGAGCCTCTTTTGAGGCTGTAGATTAAGAAAATGGTCATGCTCGACACATATAACCTTACTGAGCTTCTGTGCTATGGCATACATGAAAGGCCAACAAGGTAAGGGAAGACTAGGGAACTCTACCCACACTGGGACTTTTAGCTTCTTGTCATCAGAGACAGAGAAGTCATGAGACCAATGTTGGAAGATTAATAGCGAGGCCCTGAGGTTCTAAGGACCTTTGGCAAAAATAGCGTCCACATGGGAGGGATTCGAAAAGTGAAATAGAAAAAAGCTTTTTGTGAGGCTCTGGATGCCATCCAGGTGGATTCCGTGAGGGATCCAATTTTTTGCAACCCAATCCCTGAGAACATGTTTAGGAGGGTTGCAACCCAGAAAATAGCCAATCAGGGTATGCGTTTCAAGCCAAGTGCAAGCAAAATTGAATTCATTAATGGGTAAAAAAATATCAGGCTAGGCCATACCTCGTGAAACACTTTGGGCACAAATTTGCAGGGATGTTTGCTTGGCGGTGCCATTGCTATTCAAAACCACACTAGCACCAGCATCAACTGCTTGGTGGGAAGTGGCTAGAGCCATATATACTAGACTATTTCCCTCAATAACTGTGGTATGTGCGAAGGACAAGATTGCAGAAAATGGACGCAAGGTAAAAAACCCTAGCAGAGCGAGCATGAGCCATTTTCTCTGAATCACCGAGATTCCCCTCAACATACTATTGAGTGAGAACCAGGAGAAAAAACTAGTTAGACAAAAATAGAGGCCAGTAAATCCTAAGTTAGAGCCTCTTATGATTGAATAATTAAATAAACTCATTGAGAGCAATATAATATTCCCAATCAAACATATCTCTTGGGTATAAAATTTGGTTCCAGTTAGGAAAAATAATGGAGAAATCAAATTATGTGTTGATTTTTGTGATTTGAATAGAGCTTCATTGAAGGATAGACATCATTTTTCTTCAATGGAGAAAATTTTACAGGTTGTTTCAGGTTCAAAACGGTTTTCATTACTTGATGGTTTCTCTCGTTATAACTAGATTTTGGTAAAGGAGGAAGATGGATTCAAAATAGCATTTACAACCAAATGGAGAACTATGGTGTACTAGAAGATGATATTTGGTTTATCAAATGCGGGTGCAAATTTTTAGAAAGAAATTGATAAGGATTTTATAAACTTAATGTACAAGTTTGTACTTGTTTATCTTGATGATATTACTACTTTTTTTAAAAATGCATCAGATCACCATCAACACTTAAGAGTCATCTTTAAAAGATGCAGCGAATATGACATTTCTTTAAATCCCAAGAAAATTGTATTTTTTGTTCATGAGGGTAAGTTACTGGAATTTATTATTTCAAAAGAAGGTATTACTATTGAACCTGAAAGAGTAAGTGTCATTCTTTCCCTACCAATTCTAGCTCATAAGAAGGGACTTCAAAGTTTCTTGGTATGATTAATTTTGTGAGGAGATTCATTCCAGACATTATTGAGTTATTAATGCCATTAACATATATGCTTAGAAAAAACATGACTTTCAACTGGAGTAAAGAAGACAAACATAGTTTTGAGTTGATAAAAGAAGAATTAGTTGTTGCTCCCACGTTATTGAATCTTAATTTCTCAAAAGATTTTATTTTATATGCCTATAGGAATACTGATATCATTGCTGCTATGTTAGTACAACAAAATGATGAAGTTTTTGAGAAACCGTTAATATTTTTCAGTCAAGGACTTAAGGATTATGAGTTAGATTATTTATTTGTTGAGAAACATGTGCTTGTTGTTATAATAAGTCTTAAAAAATTCAAGCACATGCTTTCAAACAATAAGATAAAACTAATGGTTGCACATCCTTTTGTTAAGGATTTCTTGTTGAATAAGGATCTTAATACCAAAAGAGTGGATTGGATTACCAAAGAAATGGAGTATGATATTGAAATCAAAGTCATTAAGCTGGTAAGAGGTAAAGGTTTGTGTGAACAACTTGCTAGAAATGGAAATGAAGATTTAAACAATGATGCTCATATTGTTTTAGCTTTAATTGATGATGAGCAACTTGTTGTTCTAGATTTTTAGAATGATTGGGTAGATGATCTGACCACTTTCTTACAAACAAGACATTGTCCTAAAGGTTTGGAGAGGTAAAAAAAAAAGTATTATAGATTGCAGTCTATTCCTTACTGTTTATTAAATGACATATTATTTAAGAAGGATTTGCAAGTTTTTTGTTGAGATGTATTAAACCAGATCAAATTGAGCATATTTTATATCAGTTTCATGAAGGTCCATCTAGAGGACACTTCTCACCAAGAGCTACAACTCTCAAGGTGATGAAAGTAGGCTATTATTGGAAAAGAGTGTTTAAAGATGCACATTCCTAGGTAAGAAAATGCAAACAATGTGCAATTTTTGTTTGTAAAGAAAATTGGTAGTACTTCCCTTGTAGCCTATTCAAGTGGATTAGCTATTTATGAAATTGGGTATTGACTTTATTGTTATTATTAACCGGCCTTCAAGTGTAGGACATAAGTGGGTATTGAAAGCCACTGATTATTTCACAGTGGACTAAAGCAGTTGCTCTCAAAGATGCACATGATATTGTTGTTTTAATTTTTATGGTGATTTAATTTGTAGATTTGCGTACTAGATTCAATTATTTCAAATGGCACATTTGTATTTATAGGAAATAAAATTTTAGAATGGGTTGTTAAGAATGGTGTGTTTCTCAATACTTCATCAAATTATTACCCATAGGGTAATGGGAAAGATGAATCCACTAACAAGAACCTGATTCAAATTATAAATAAGACCTTGGAAGGGAATCAATGTTCTTGGCATGAGAAATTAAAATCAACACTATGGGTTGATAGAATAACTCCAAAAAGGTCAACTGGTATGTCCCCTTAAACGTTGGTTTATAGTAAGGAAGCTAGATTACCTATTTCAGTTGAGTTTCCAACACTTGATTTTATGTATCAATTGGACATGATTGATGAAGAGCCTATGATAGCAAGGTTGGCTCAACTCAATGAATTAGAAGAGAAAAGGAGAGATACCTTGCAAAAAATTGAGCTTCATCAAGCTCAAATGAAGAGATCATTTGATAAAAAATCATCTCCCAAGAATTTTTAGCCAGGAGACACTGTATTGAAATGGGATGAATTGAAAAGAAGACTTGGACAACATCCAAAATTTGATGCTATGTGGGCTGGTTCGTATATCATAATAGCCAATGATTTCCATTTTTCTACAATTGAAGGAGAGGAGTTAGCTATCTCGATGAATGGGATACACCTCAAGCATTGTTTTTGAGGTGAGTTAATTTGAATAATTTCTTGGCACATTGATGCAGTGAAAGGCTGAGAGAATCCCCAAAGGAGATGTCCAAGCCCCTGACTAAGAAACCACATAATAGAATCCAACAACAAAGCAAGATTTGATAACAATCTAAACTCTTTATTCATAAATAAATGATTACATGCAATGTGTCAGGACGTAAGGCCTTCCTGATTATGACCAATTAAAAATCAAATAACAGTTCTACAAGATCCCTCTAGATCAAATTCAAACCCTAACCCTAGCTATCCATATATGTAACAACAGACTACAACAATTTGGTAGAAACATCCAATAAGATCTAAACTTGTGCTCGCAATCCACCAAGCAATCTCCTTGTTCCTAAGCCTCAGTCACTAGCTCTACTCACAAATTCACAGCTTCAGATTCCTAACTGAATCTCTACTTTTCCTACCTCTACCCTACAACTTTGCCCCAAACCTTTCATAAATACTACTTCTTCAGCTACAAGTCGGCTAGAAGAAAGAAATAACTCCTAAGCCCAAATCGGCTTCTAAACAAACAAATATTAACTGCAATACAAGTCGGCTCTCAAATATCCTTACAAATAATTAATTCTCCATGTCAACCTCCAGGTCTACTTAGGAGAATGCAATACAAGCTACCCACATCAAATACATCAAGTCGGTCCAATAAATCTGCAAGAACTCCAGTTGGCAAGCCCAAACTGTTGAGTGACAATGAAACAACCAAACAAGCCAGGCATAGCTGAGCACAAGTCGACTGAGCACCAGAAGTGTTGTTGAGCACCAATTCTACTGAGCACTAGAAGTGACTAAGTCCTTCAATGATCGAGCCCCTCGACCAACACTATAACTGAGTAACATTCTTCTAAGTAATATCCAAAGAAACTACCGGTCACCCCTCCAAGAACCCCAAAGTAGTCACCGAGCCAACCCATGATGCTCCTGCATCAGAATCCCTAGGTAAATATAAAAGTGTGTCCCACACTTTGATGCCAAATGAAATCTTTGCAGCCAGCTTCATCTTCACTAAAGGCTTCCACTCCATCAAGGATAAGAGAACCAATCCACGAATCATCCACATCTACTTCAGCCATCCAAACACTAGAAGCATCTGTATCACCACAAACCAATCAACATACAACTTATCACCACAACCCATCTCAGTAATAAGAGTATCCAACTCTACATTCGCAGTAACAACATGTAGATCAAAATCCAAATCCACATCAATAGCTTGATGAAATCCCTCATCAACACAAGCCAAACTCATAACACTAGTGATCTCATTGCTCACAAAAAGATTCTCTACAACATGTAAATCATCACCCACAACATCCTAATTATCCATGAACAGGTGTTTTGCAATTTCTATGCCAGACACAACCAACTAATCATGAAAACAAGTCTCCATCCCAACATAAACAAGGTTAGGAATTTCCACAGCAATGACCATAAGTTGATTTTTTAGGTTTCACATCAGAATTCATAAACTGATCAACAAAACCAACCTCCACCTCAACCTTGCCATGCCCTCTTCTCTCTCAAACAAGTCTTATAACTAGCCAGACAACTCACTTCCAGATCAGTAGACTCCAACTCCAGAAACCTCTACAAAACTCAACCATTTCTTCCTTAACTCGATCGGCTAAACTAGCTTCCAACCAAGAAAAGGTCTCATAAATCTTCTTCTCAACTACATCAGAGAGATCTTCAATCTCTATGCTGCCCTCCCCATAGATCAATACACATACCCTATATTTTGAGGCTACCTCTGGGTATATTACTTGAGTTTGCAAATGTGGAAATTTTGTATTGATTAGATCTTATTTATCATTATGTTTCTCACATGGGATAGTATAACCACGATCTTGCATTTTCTATACATTATGGTGAAAATTGAAAAGTATAATATAGTTTGATTGAAATGAATAATTAACCTAGAATGAATAAATATTTAAAAGGGTTAAGTAAGGGTCTCTGGCATACGATTCATGATTAGGTGAAATTAAATGCTTTCAATTATATGATGATCATAAATTTAGGTTACCTTGTATATAATGCTATATTGTACTAATGATTTCTATTGACTTTGAAATACTCTTAGATTTGAAAGAAGCGCGTGGTATAAAATTAACCTCATGACGAAGAGGTAAGTACTTATTTTTATGGTAGCGATGACCCACCAAGTGTTAATTACATTATTTCTGTAATATATTTTGTCATTTGAATATGAGCATGTTAATTTCAAATAATACAATAGTTATCATAATGTGAGTAATGGTGAGAGTGTTGGTTGGGAGGGGGAATTTAAATATTATGGTAACATTCACTATATGAACTAACTTAAATATTATAGACAGAGGAGAAGGGAAATGTTGCATGGTGATTAGATATTATTGATTTAATGAATTAATGCATTTAGATTTTGGATAGTTGTAGGAATACTTCGAGGTGATTATTATAGAAGTTTCGATACCATGTTAACTATTGAATGAGTAAATAAAACCTCGTGATATACAAGATATTTGGAAGATAATTGGAATTGATCAATTATTGAATATTTTAATATAAATTTAAAAAGATCTCTCTATGCTCTGAATAGTCTCCTCTTTACAACATCATCGCCAATACCAACATATGTCATGTCCAATTTCTATTGGTTATGTAGCGTCCATGATGATCTTACAATTAGTTGATTTTTCTACAAAATACTAAAGCTAAAAGTAATATTGCCTTCAAAGTGTTATACATCAGTAATACTAATGTGAATGTTTAAGATTTCTATAATATCAATAGAATATTATATGTGTATATATATTGATCTCAATATTAAAATAATCATGGTAACATCAAATACTTGGTGTTGATATTAATGTCATGATACTGATAATATTATGTCGTTATTGACACATCAAGATGGCGACTAAACAACAATACTATCAATTATATTACTATGTTGGGAATCAATATCATGACTATATTGATGGCTTTGTTTCAAATAAGAAATTTACAATTGACTTATACATTTTACCTTACCACCAAAATAATATTAATGGGTTTATCTTGTAGTTATATCAAATCCAAATAGATATATGAATCAAAATATAATTATTGTCAATTAATATAAATTACTAGTATTACTTTTATTATATATTGTTCAATATTAATTTATAACATTTCAATTTTTTTAATTAATTTTATTTCATTTTAATAAAGATAGCGATTATTAAATTTCAATATGAATGTCAGTAGAACGTTTTAAAATATTTAAGATGCTCTAATTGTCAAAATGGTAGGATGCTTAAGTTCCTAAACCTTTCGCAAAACAGGTGGACTCCCACTAACCGACTTTTGGTAAAACCTATTACCAGTCGTAAGCTTTTCTTACAAAAAAATAGTGAAAGAAAACTATAATGGCATGGTGAAAAGATGTCTGTATACACTCCATGCATTTTGGACTCCAAGTTTTATAACAATTTAGCAAAGGCTTTTTTTTTTTTTTTCCTTGGTATCTTCACCTTAGGTTTTTTCGCATCTGGGGAAGAGGAGTTTAGGGTTTTTTGGAGCTGCTGCCATGCATTTGGAATTGACTGTTCTGGAGAACTTGGCTGTATGCTCACGACAATGAGTATGAGATTGAGCTTGGCCCTCATGAGATTTGAACTATTCACTGTGTTATTTGCAAAGAGCTCGGCTTGATTTGAGAAGGACACGGATATTCCATGATTTTTGGCAAACAAATGGGCTTGATTCATGCATCAGTGATTATCGTTGTTTCTTCCACTAGGGCAGGGCCGTTATCTATGGTGTTGGGTGGAGGGTTTGAGATGGGGGGACTAGATTTTCATCTAGAGGCAACCTTGTTTCATGATTGAGGTGCCATCAGTTTGCACTTTTCCCCATAGTCATATGCCATGATTTGCTCGTTTGGTGGTGCGGAATTTGGTGGATTTTATTTGATTTCTGGGTGATTTCAATCCAGTGGGGTTTTGGGCAGGAGCAATCGAGGTGAATTAATATGAGACTAGACAAATCATCTTCAATTTGTATAGCATGATTTCTGGCCTTTGCCTGTTTCCTGATTCTTATTTTAATTCTACTGGAAAAATCTTATGTGTGTTAGGTATGGGTATTAAACTGTTAATCAAAAAAAATGAACAAGGCTAAGAATCTGGGTTAGTATCTACTTTTCAATGAGTGTGGTTCTGCTACTTTTGATTTTATTTTTTTTTCAAAAATTCCCATCTTTTCTGTTTATTTCATTATATTTAAAATGGTTTTGAAATAAACATAAGCCAACAAGTTTTAAGTTACAGTACCTCTCTTCTTCTGCTACTGATTTTGATCGGAGATTATTCTCCCTCTTCAAGTCTCTCTAAATACCCATCTACACAGTCGACTTCTATGGCACAGACATCTCTAGCTTCCCTCTCACTTTCAGCCTGAAATTTCATGACGAAGTGCCCCTGTGTTTCTAATACCTCTTCCGTAGATTCATGTCTCAATTTTCTATGGCGGCCAAGGAGGAGTTCCATTCAGAAACAAGAGTGTTTCACAACCAATGAACAACAAATCAATGGTGGAATGGTAGTTAGTATTGAGGGACTATGGTTTGCAATATAAAAAAATTATGATTTCCAAGAGTAAGGCGAACCTGTGTAACTAAAGAGGAAAGACATGTTCATTTAAAAACAACAGCATTCATTGCCAAAAGGGACTTTCATAATAAACATCAAATTAAGGAGGAGCGACAGTCTTGATTAAATAAATTTGTAAAAAGAGCATCAGAATAGCAGTTCTTTATGATGAACAAGAGCACTTTATTGTGTCAGCAGCAGATGCAATAGGAGAAAACAAGCACAGATTTTAACAGAACAAAGAGCAGATTTTTCTATCATAACAGAAAGTTACAATAGCATTCCACAATACAAACAATGATTATTAGAGAAAGAACAGCAAAATATGAAGGGAACAACAAATCCAAGAATAATATAGCAGATTTTGTATAGTCAAGGAAGGGCAGATTTGTATTGATGGAATAGTAACATCATAAAGATGGATAGGTCTATGAGAAAGAGGAGGTAGGTTTTCAACCCATGTGCCCTTATGTGTTAGTCACCTGATGCCATGCACATGTGTATATGTTTTCCTAAATTTATTAGTCAATGGCCATTTCGTCTTCTTCCCTATGCTTTGATTTTATATTTATGTTTTGATATCCAGGTCGATGTGCTGACTGTAGTCGATGACTGTTTTTCCGATTCGCTGACTGTATCAGATTTTACACATACCGATATTAGCATCTTTTGATGTATTGTGTCCTTTTAAATTAGTTATCGTTTCAAAAATGATTGATTAAGGAATTTATTAGAGTTACATATAAGTAATGTAAAAATAATAATAATAAATCCTGTGGCCTTATTTGGCTAAATCGTAATGACCCATATCATGAGCATTACCTTCAAATCCAGAACACTTTTAATCATTGTATGGTTTGAATTTTGTACAACAATTAGTATGTGCTTCTTGAAAAACAAAACTATAGAATCTTATATGGTGGGAGAATGATCACGTGGTTTAACATATACAGAATTGTGGTTGAAATATTAGTAAGATTTTTGCACTTTGTTTTTCCTTATTATAAATTTATCATAGTTTAATCATCATTATTAGTTTATGATATAATTCTAAGTACAAATTTTGACCCACATCGGGAACCTCTTGTAAAATTTGCATAATCCTTTAGGATTGAAGATATAGGTCATGTTAATGTTTCTTCTAGACATCGTTATAGTGTTAGGAAGTCGTAATCCCATAATATGATTATTAGATATTAATCTTCCTTTCAGAAAGAAAATGTATTAAATGAAGGATCTCTATACCTTGATTTTATACTATCTTAATGGATATTTAGAATGCATAGTATCAGAGTGCAGCATGGTTAAACTAAGCTTATTAATTTGAAGAATTGTATAAACATTATAGAAAATATTAACATGCAGATGACTTGGATTAACTTTGCTAGAGTGTCTAGGATCCCTTAAGAATAATCTATCTATCAGTTTTCTTTTAGTTGCATGAAAAGAAAGTTCACCATTGATCATTATGGTGCAAAGAAAAAGGGGATTCTACTTGCTTGGGGGTTGACTAGGACCTCAAGGGTCTCATGATGTCATTTGGTTGGGTGGAGAGCACGTACGTTGTTATTATTTTTCCATTTGGTACTCATCTAATGATAAACATACACCAATTTAGGAAACTTGATTTGAGTGAAACTTTAGGGTTTTTGGTAAGAAGCTTATTGAGTGACTAAATAATAAACTTACTTTAATGGGAAGGTAAAAAAAATTAGAGAACTATTTAATGGATTCTTTGAAAGGACTCGAATAACTTGTCATTGAATAATTTGAGATTATTATGGTTTACTATTTCTTCATAGCTCATGCATTCCCTTCATCTGTCATTATTATGATGTAAATACTTATTTAATTATCTATTTAACGTAGTGATGAGAGAATCATCTTTATGATCATGTATCTAACTTTTAATAGATCTTATATTATGCACCTAGTTGGTAGTCTTGCATGCAAGAATAAGTGATTGCGACGAGAGGCAAAACATATGGAACATGAAGAGAGTCTTAGGTATGCAATTGAAAGTATTGATCATTCTTTGATAGTTGATATAAAGTTTATTGTTCTAGCTAGATGTGTTATCAGGTTGGATTTTAGCTATAAAAAAAAATTGTGATGCTATTTTCTATGTTTGAGTAGAATAATCAGGTTGTGTGACGTTCTGTCAAGTGTGTAAAAGTTGGGCATTACAATCTCCCTAGGGTCCAATCTTCTTAGAGGCATCTCCAAATATCTTTGTAAACCCAAGGTTAAAAATCACCACCAAATCAACCTAACCCAAGGTCCTGGTGCAAACTACCTCAACTTTGGCAATCTATCTGCAAACTCAAGAACTTAAAGCTTTGATAGCACTTGACGTAGTGCAAGGCCAAGAGAATCTCCAAAGGATGTGTTCAAGCCCCTAGCTAAATAACCACACAATGGAATCCAACAAAAAATCAAGATCTGATAACAATCTAAACTCTTTATTCATAAATAACTAATTACATGCAATGTGTCGGGCTGGAAGGCCTTCCCAGTTATAGCCAATTACAAAGAAAATAACAATTCTGCAGGATCCCTCAAGATCCAATTCAAACCCTAACCCTAGCTAGCTAGATCTGTAACAAAGGCAACAATAATTTGGTAGAAACATCCAGTAAGATCTAAACTTGTGCTCGCAAGCCACCAAGCAATCTCCTTGTTCCTAAGCCTCAGCCACTAGCTCTGCTCACAAATTCATAGCTTCAGATTCCTAACTGAATCTCTTCCCTACAACTCTACCCTAGACCTTTCTTAAATACTACTTCATCCACAAGTCGACTGGAAGAAAGAAATAACTCCTAATCCCAAGTCAGCTCCTAAACAAACAAATATTAACTATAATATAAGTTGGCTCTCAAATAGCCTTACAAATAATTAATTATCCATGTCGGCCTCCAAATCTACCTAGGAGAATATAATACAAGCTACCCACATTAAATACATCACTTTAACCCAATAAATCCACAAGAACTCCAATCAGCAAGCCCAAACTACCGAGTGATATAAAAACAATCGAGCAAGCTAGGCATAGCTGAGAACATGTCAACCAAGCACCAAAAGCATTGTTGAGCACCAGTTCTACTGAGCACCAGAAGTGACTGAGTCCTTCAGTGACTGAGCCCCTCATCTAACACTATAACCAAGTAATGTTCTTCCTGTAAGTTCTCTCCAAAGAAACTACTGGGCACCCCTCCAAGAACCCCAAAGTAGTCACTGAGCCAAACCATGATGCTCCTACATCACACATAGTTAGTTTGCTTTAGTTAGTGTTATTAGTTGTTTTGGCACAACAAAGAAGCATATTATTGTATCACATCATAATGACATGGATGGCCACCCATCATATAGATAATGAGTCACAACTCGCTGCTCTAAATCATAGATGACCAAGCATCTCATTATCATAAGCTACAAAGTTATGCTTATTTGTTGCTCCTGTTAGAGTTAGAGTTTGATTAGACTAAAGGACGTCATTTCTAAGATACAAGAAGACAATATGAACAAGCATTCATCAAACAAGGCATGGAATTACTTTGCTACCCTATCTCATAATTAATGGTTCATACATCCCTCTTGGAGCACAGAAAGAGTGTTTTTAGTTTGGTTTATTTTCTATTTTGTTTTCCTCCAAGTGTTTTTAGCACATGTTTAAGTTTATTTTCAGTTTTCAGCAGCGTGCTTATTTTTTAGTTTGGAAGGTTTTCAATTTTTGAGTCTAAAAGAGGACTATGCACCCAATGGATTATACAAGGCTACTGATCATATGTTGTTTAGTAGGCAACACCCCTGAGAGGTCACCAAAAATGTTACTAATTTTTGCATAATGCTCAAATCGAAAAAACTTAGATAGCGTTGGTGAAAGGTACTTTTGGTACATTTTAATTTTGGAGAATTCATGATCAATTACTATATGTTGAAAAGGAAAATATAGAAAAAGAGAACATTTCTTTAATGTGAAAATGCATTTTTCAAGTAAAATTTAAATTTATTTTCAATCAAGATTTCTTTATTCATTTGCAAAGGAATATACAAAATGGTTCCTACACAAGCCATGGGAAAGCTCTTAAAAATAATGCAAGAAGTAAGAAAGAACATGCATAATATATAAAAGTCAAGATAGAGATAGGGGTTGATTCCATCATTGCCTGGATGGAATGATGGATGAGTTAGTTGAGTGTCCTTCGTTAGCTAGTTGAAGAGGGCCCACATCCTAGAGGTGCTTGCAAAATATAGAAGAAAGGGTGTTAGTCTAAAATAGACTAAGCAATGATAAAATTAACACCTATCTCTAAGCATGACATCAATTCAGAATGCATAAAAAGTAGGTGTGGAAAAGAATACATGTTTTATTAATATTTGTTTCAATGTGCAGGAATAGGTATGAAGGTACGGTAAGTTGTTGAAGTGATATGCATCCATTATATACATGAAACTTTCCAACTAAGATTTGGAGAGTCTAAGAACAAAGTTTTGAGGAGGCTATTGAGGGGGCATGCATAAGTTTCAAGCAGGGGACCTTCTAGCTGAATCATGGAGCTATTTGAAGACCTATGTTGTTGAAGGGACATGTCTTTTAAGCATGAAACATTCTAACATTCAATATTTTAGATTGAGGGTAGGAGAGTGGTAACAATAAAGAGATATAGCCAAGAAGTATCAGCAAAAGAGCTATAGTAAAAGTCAAAGATAAAGCTATAGGAGCTATTCGATATACAAAGTTCAGATTCAGTAGTTAAGAAATTTTATGTCACATGTCATCAATTGTAAGAACCATGTCAAGGAACCACCATTTTTAAGTTCATAAAAGAAGGAACGTTGAGAAGATATGCAACCATATAAACATAGCATCAACCAAAGAAATGACATGGTAAAAGACCACTAAAGAAAAGATACCACACAACATCTCATTCCATGGTTGATGATAAACATCATAAGTCCCGTGCAAGAAGAACTTTGACAGAGGATATCAAGTATATGCAGCTTATGGTAGAGGAAAGTACTACATAGGTATAGTTGGAATTTTTTAACAAATATGGTGAGGCACATTGAGCTTGAGAAGCAGAAAATTAGTTACAACATTATGTAAAGTGTTTCCCAGTGGAGTCATTATCATTTAAAGCATGGAGGAGAGACCTAGATCAAAATGTGTGAATTCATGAAGGAAAAACATTCAATGGTTTCATTATTTTCATCATAACAAAGAAAATACCCAGGTGAAGCTACAAGTCAACATCAACACCAAAAAAAAACATGTAAGGGAACAACAACAAAATAATAGTGCCATTATAAATGATAGAGCATGTATCTTGTATCAAATAATAGATGAACGTTTAGTTACATTAAGCAATAGAACCACTGATGTTATGAGAGTAACATTTGCAATTAAGAAGAATAAATGGTACAACATGTCTATTCAATGCATCAAGATAGCTATATCATTTATATTTTTGGCATGTCAAAGCATGATGGGAGAAATCATGATATCATACAGGAAGCCTACCATTTCATGATTAAGACTCAATAAAGATTCAACAATCAAAGGCATACCGGTAGATGGAAGAGATAAATTTAGAGACGCAAAAATTACAGATGATGTAACAGAATAATGGAAAATAATGCTACAAGATTAGATACAAATACAATGCAGCTCAAAGATAGTTACACCAATAGAAATAATCACAAAGTAAGATCAAATATTTCAATATATAAAAGATTTGAGTCACTTATTATTGCTAATTGTAGCTATTAGGAGTTGGAATGTTGTCATAGAATAGAAACCATATTGACAATGTACGACTGTTTCAAGATGATACTTTTTATTCATTCTCATATTTTAAAAGTAATAAGGCAGTGCTCATCATATAAGAGTAAGAAAAGATACATTTTCAAAATAATGAATAAGAAGGAGATATAACATCCAACACAAATGTGCAAAGTTAAAGTACATTAAGGTGCAAACAACAAAGAGCTAGTAATGACAACTATCCAAGAAAGAACATCAGATAGAATTAAAATGATCATGATATCATTTAAGAGGCAGAAGGAAGAGATACATCGCCAAGTCAAGGAAATAATATGCTAGTTCATTTTATGATCAGTGCCTCGTAACAATGGAAAGTGCAGCTACAAAGATCTCAACAAGGGAACCTAGTTCTATAGGTAACTAGGCATTAAAAGTGTATGTTACAATTAAATAAGGACTAGTTTTTTGCAAGTTAGAGGAATGTTTCAGGCATTTCCAGATTTGATGTCACAAGTTTGATACAAAGAAGCTATTGTCTTAAAGTAAGTTGACATTATGAGACAACAATATGGATTATGAATTACATAACAACCTTATGTCAGCGATAGGCACTCAATATTAATCAAGAAATAGGTCCATTGGCTATTAGAAAGTCACAGAGATCCACAGCTACAAAGTGTAAAAGCAAAACATTTTGAGCGATAGCCAAAATGGAGTATAAAATATGCATAAAACCCTTATTGCAGAAATAGTGGAGTTGCCCCCATTTTGAAGTTATGAAAGCACAATACTTACTTGGACATCATTTAAGTCTATGTAATGATAGCACGTAAATGATATACAATGTTATAGTATTTGAGGCACACTACACAAAGAAGAGAGGGTTTCATGTTCTTTGAGACAAAGAGTTTGATTCTTTTATTAGATCCTCATACGCTCACTTTATTGAAATTAGGATACCATGGATTTTGTTTTTTGTTTTCCAAGCACCCAACGGCACACACAAGCATACAAAAGGGCCATGGCCATAAAGAAGGGACAAAACATTACATGAAATGGAATCCAAACCATTACAATAAGGCATGCCTGTGAGAAAATGAAGTTTGCAAGAGATCTACAGAAAAGCTCAGTAAGTTTCCACATTTTTTAATTCTTCAAACCCTCGTGGAGGCGATGACTGAGAATGCAGAGTGGCAACAAAGCAACAAAAAGAATGAGACAAATGAAAGTGTATTTAGGGTTTCTTTGCTTTAGTAACCCGTGAGTTAGATGAAAGGCTTTTTGCCATAATGTATTTGATATTGTATTAAGAGCTCACGGCTTTGGCTTTGAGTTTGCTTTAGGGAATTTCAATTCAAACTTTAATTCAATTAGATAGAATAATACTATCAAATTTTTACTTATAAATTAATAAATATTATTCATGATATTTATTAAGTTATAAGTAAAAGTTTAATAGTTTTTATTATTCTTAATTGAATTAAAGTTTGAATTAAAATCTATATTTCATTTTAAAATAATATTTATAAAGTTTGTAAAATTTGTAATTTAATAAATATTGTTCAATGGCACTGTTTTTGAAATTACAGATTTTGGGGTTTTATAAATATTATTTTTAATAGAAATATAGATTTTATTTCTCTTTAGGATTTAACAAAGTTTGTTTATTATTAAATCAATCATGTACTTTAATATTTTTAATTTTAATGAATAGTTTACTATTCATTTTTTAAATTAAGTATATTCTTATATGATTGTTAATAATGGGTAGATTTTTGTTTAAGTGTTTATCTATTTATTTATTAATTATTAATTACTATATTTTATATATTTAATTTTAAATGAATAGTTGTAAGATTAATAATTAAATATATTATAATATCATAATTAATAATTAATAAATAAATTTAGGTCTTAGGGAGGGTTTTCTTTTTGCACCTTTTATTTTGATAATATTAATATTAATCATTGTTATATGGCAAATGTTATTAATTATTCAAGTGCAATTAGGAGGTCTTGTCTAGGAGTTTGCATTAGGTTAACTTGTGCTTTTCTAGGGGTTGACCATCAATTGACTACTTGTCTCATGCTCATTTAAGGAGAGGTTTTTTGTTCAAGATCATTTATGGAGTGGTTAAGTCTTGTTTACAACACTTTGGAGCCTAATTGGAGCTGTTTTGGAGTTAATGATAAGTTATCATTAGTTTGATGGCCTTTTCCAACAATTTGGTCACAATTTACTTTAGTTCCATCCCTTTTATAGTGGGATTTATTCTCACATCCGACCCGCATAGATTCTGCATGTTTTTTGGAGGATCTTGAGTAGTTTTGGGGCAGTTTTGAGTGGCACTTTAGTTGTGCATGGCTTGGTGGAGTCTAAGGATCACTTAGACTTGGGTTTTTGATAGTTTAGCTCTCGATTTTGTGGGGTTTTCTCATGCAATTGACCCTTTTCTGGTTCTATGTCCTATTTATTTTATTTTCACCTCATTTTATGGGGTTCTTCTTTTGTCTCTTATTTTTACACATTGAAATTTTTTGAGTGAATTATAGGAGCACTTTGTAGCAGAGATTTTTTCAGCATTGGTTAAATATATAGAGTGGCTCCTTCTCATTGATTCTAGTGCAATATTCTAGGTTCTTTGTTTGTATGTTGCTTTTATCGTTCAATCAAACTACATTCCTTATTGCATATTTGAATTTTGATACTTACAATTACAGGTCTTTGTTTGTGTCCTTATTCTTTTGAAGAAAATTGGTAAAGCTTAGGTTTTCCTTTCAAAGAAAAAGATTTTGGGTCCTTGCATAGAATCATTTTTGTAATTGCATGCTTGATTGAGTATTGAGAATCATTAGTATGTTCAATGATTCATGTTGATTCAGTTGAAGTTGCATAAAAATTATTGGTGTATCACCTCATTTAGGTTTTAAGTATTTATATTTTCTCTTCCATTTACTTGTATGAATTTTTTATTTTTAGGTGAACACTACTAGGAACCAGCCTATATTCCGGAAATTATTCTCTCATTTTAGGAAAACCCACTACCTGAGAGAGTTTCTATGTTTCAATATGATAGCTAGATTTCACATCAAGCTATAGGTTTAATCTTGATTGACAACAATTACTTCAGTGAGTGATCAAATGAAAATTATTGAACAAACTGTGATTACACCTCCTAGCAATTCATTGTTGGTAAGTGATCTTGTAAAGACACTTAAAGGAGAGAAAGACTTAGATATTGTCATGCCCATCAAAGTTTAGTCTAAATCACACCAATTTTTTTTTAAAAAAGGAATAGTTAGGTCTAATTTAATGTTGCGGGTTAACAGTTGTTGTTGACAATAGTTCGAAAGGACTCTGAAGAATAAGTCCTTTACCAACGTTGGTTTCCAAAAGGATACTAGTTGATAAGTAATTCGATTAAGGTGGTGAAGCTGTAACCGAGTTTCGAAGGGGTTAGGATGAACAATTCTCAATAAGCATTTGATGATGTCAACGAGGTCTATCCAAGGATTCCTAATAGGTTAACAAATCACTATTTGTGTTATTAGAGTGACTCTTAGCAAAGAATTAACTAAAATTAAACTATTCACGATTAGGTCACCCTTCTAGCTACAACTAGATTACAATCTAGGAAGGTCTAATTTTCATAATTTATTTTATTAATGATACCAAGTGGGTTTCAAAATTAAGAGGTTTCGTTAATTGAATTTAACGAACGTTTCGTTGATTTAATATCCACATAGATGATTTAGAGTATAAGAACATTGCCTCGAATATTCTTTAAATAATGTTCTTATTAATATTGGTCATTGATTGCAATACGCATAAGCTAATACCAAATTTATTTATTAAAATTATAAAGATAATTTATATTGAACCAAAACATGTTAAGTTATAATATTCTAAATTAAATAACCAATTGATAATTTATATATATCATTTAATAATATATTTAATTAATAATATTAATTAAGTAATATATATATATATATATATATATATATATATATATATATATATATATATATATATATATATATATATATATATATATATATATATATATATATATATTCATATCTAATTATAATATATTAACTAATTAATATAATATTAATTAATTAATATATTATAATATTTTGATTATTAACATATATATATTAAATAGTTAGTACAATAAAATCTTAATAAACCAAACTTATAGAAATGACAATTAAAATTAAACAATAAATATTTATTAAGAAATTATCCTATGCTAAGCAAATTAACCACATATAATTACCTAAACTACGTACTAATCTCCCCTAAAACCTAGCTAAACACCTACTAAATCCCTTAAACACCCTACTTACCATCTACCCCTTCCCTAGGCCAAGCACCCTATTCCCCCTTGACCCACATGTCAAGTGGGAGGGGACCACAACTCAAGCAAGGCTAAGGGTGCGCAAATTAAGAGAAAGGAGAATAAAAGAAGAAGCTGCATAAGAAAAGGAAGTTAGGAGGGGCCCACCAAAACTCCTATAAAAAATTTAAGACAACCAAATAGCCTGCGCAAGTTTCTAAGGGGTGGAGGAAGAATGAAGTCATGGGGGTTTGGGCCTCACCCCATACAAAGCCCAATACAAGGACACCCTACCAAGAAGCCATCGCACTTTCCTTGGTGTGGAGTGTTGAGGTGACATGGGAGTATGGAAATTTGGGTCCCTCTCCATCCAACCACAGCTCCCTAAGGAAAACTCACGCAGGAGCTAGGAATAAAAAAAAATATGTCAAATAAACTTTATGAAATATGCAGTCTAGTCAAGTACATAGGATGGAAGTGCAAGGCCAATGAACAACAAGGATATTAATTGCTAAGCCAGGCCTTTCCAACTCATGCACCACCTTTTGAGAGGATATTGAAAATGTGAGGGAAATAATACATTTATTATTATTTTATTAGTTTTGAGTATAAGTTGGCATATTTTTAGAATATAATAATGACTGTGGCAATGGAATTTGTATGGGAAATTTTCCCATACAAATTCCAGAGACCTGTAAGTCTCCATTGCCAATTTTTTTATATTTTTTTTATAACTTGTTTGAGACTAGATTATAATGCCACTTATTTCTCCTCTATTCACTTGATTTAATAGGATGTTTTAGTATGATAAAGAGAATAAAGTTGATTCCCTTAAAGTTTCCTATAAAATGTTTTAAAGCTATAATGTTTATCACTCATATATGCAACTGAATTATTGATTTCTCAATCAGTTTAACATGAGATGTAAATAGATTATTTGCAAAGGTGAAAGATGAAAATTAGAGATTGATTTATCACTTGAATCAAATACATCTACATACATTGATCCTAAAACAAGATTGATATCATTATGAGAACTCTCTTTTCATTGCAATAGCCTTCTCTTTTGCAATACATTGTAAATACCATTTAGCAATGAAGGAAATCTATTCCACCCTTTCATCATAAGCTATTGATACCAATATCATGCAATGAAATAAACTTATCCTTTTCACAATAACAAAGTATTCATTAACAATAGCAAGTTGATAACCTTCAACAAATTGATAATGAAAGAAATCTTAAACACAATACAACTCTTTCAAACTCATCAACACCTATTACAATGCATGACTTGGAGAGTTATCTCCAATACAAACACAATAACAATAGCATTGTGCTCAAGAGGATTCCATAGTTCCTTACAAAACAATAATCACAAAGCAAAAATATTACAACTCAAATATGAGTACATCTTCAAATCCTTCAAGAGTCCTAACTTTACCAAGAAGGCTTCAATGCTCCAATTTCTTGCAATAAAACCATTTTCAAGGAAGACCATGGGAGCTCACCTCCCAGCCTAGGCCTCTAAGAGGCCACCCCCGAGCTAGGGGAAACCACAAAGAATGAGGAACATTCAAACACACACACAAAACATACTTACATTCCACAATAACCCAAATTCCCTCAAGGATAAAACATAGGATCTAACATGATCCTTTAATGGGGTGAGGGTGGGCAACCCATGGAGAAGCCAATGCCAAAATAAGGCCACACGTGGACCACAATAAACAATATCAAGGGCCACACATGGACCACAATAACAATGTATCTCATATCAATGGCACACAAGGCCAAATCCCTCCTTATGCCCCCCAAAATGCCCCTTGGGCTAAAAATGCAAAGGCTACTTGGGGACAACACACCCAAGCTCATCCTTCCCCACACATGGAGGAGACTTTGCACATGAAGTTGCCTCCATCCCCACACCCCCTCTTGGTTGCTCTTCCCTCCCAAGGGTGATTGAGCCAAGAGTAAACAACCCAAAATCATATCACAAAAGAAACACGAATACCGTTTCATGCTCTCACCATGACCAACCATGGGGAGCTAAAACACTTAACAAATTACAACAACTACAATAATTCTACTACAACAAAGAGTGAGATGAAGAGCAAGATCCTCCAACCTATGATCCAATGCAAAAATGGTGAAGTTTTGTGCCTTTTCCATCTTCTATCCCCAGCTTTTTTCCTTCTCCAAGTTTAGTGGTCTCTAAAGGTAGAGAGTGGGTGAACAACCCATTGTTTCCCCAACTCCCCTCTAAAATGGCCTCCAACTCAATCCCCAAAATCCTAGGAAGATGGAACCCCATCCCATTGGTTGGTCTTCCCAAAGTCTTACACAACCCCTTACACCCAAAAAGGTGTTCCAAGGAAGTGGAGACCTAAGATTGGTCCAAAATGAAGAGAGGACAATCTTGGACCACATTCAAACTTGCATTTTCGCTCAAATTCAAAAAGGCACTTTTGAAGGGGTCAAAAAGTCAATATTGGGCTCCTAACCTGCTAAAAATACCCCTAACCCATGGGTAAATGGAATGGGCTACCTCAAAAAGCATGAAACTACCCCTTAGGGTCCCATTTAACCCTCCAAAAACCATGGTTAAGTGTATGCACGAAAAATTAAGATGTGACTTCACTTTGGGGTCCTATGACAAGTGGATGCACTTTGGATTTCCCCCTGAAGAAGCTTCTAGAACTTGCACTCACACTCCAACCACATGACATACCTTAGTTAACATATAACTCTAGTGTCAAGTGACACTCACATAATTAACATCACAATTAAGGTATGTCCACAATATTACAACACTTAACATTCCTACACATACATTCACATTACGGTTACAAATAAAACACTTCACAACGAGGCCCAGGTCTCTTCAATAGATGGGGCCTTGACTTTACTGTTAGCACATGCATTCAATGTGGTTTCCCCGAACATTTCCATGGTCCTTCCACCTGCAAAACCTCAATGCCACATCAGTAATTCAAGGAAGAAAACCATCACATATAAACATATAAGACGTAATATCCACACATTATTCATAACTCAATTGCATACATGAAATCACACAACAAGTAATGTTCTCACACAATTAAACTGAACATTCAATCACATAGAATGAGATGTCATAATTCAATTGTCTACACATAATCATATAGAATTCAATAATCAATAATCACATCAAATAATTCAATTTGCATAACTCAAATCATACTTCAATTGCATATATAATTCATAATTTAATTTGCGTACATGATTCATAATTCAATTGCATTCCTATAAATTCATAATTCGAATAAATACATACAATCACTTTCACATAATTCGTAATTCCAATGCATACTTCTAATCACTTTCACATAATCCATAATTCAAATACATACATACAATCACTTTCACATAAGTCATAATTCAACTGCATAGATAGAATCACCTACAACACAATGTTCACATATAAATCATAATTCAATCACATGCTTGTAATCATATAGAATACCATAATTATATCAATCTCAATTCAATTTGCATAATTCAATCATCTATAACTTACATACAATTTATCATGAAATATTCAATTCTTCACTAAAGTAAGCATGTAGCATATTGCATATCTAATTCAGTTGCAATTAAATCACAACACTCCTAAACTTCTCCTAAGTATTTAACATTTTGATTCATATTCAAATCAAATCTCCATTTCCTAGTTACTTACGTAAGCGTATAAAATCCATCACTTCATCCCAACATTCATAAATCAAAATAACCATAATTTAGAATTCATATTTATATCATAAAATAGTCATCAATAATTCGTTGCCTAACATTTAACCCGAAATGAAATACACACCTCAACCTAATTCATTTCTTGATTCTTTTTTTAAAATTTTCCTAACAACGTATAACAACATAAATTCTCTAATTGCACACCTCCGTATTTAACTAATTATCATAATGTCAGTCATAACGTACCATAAGGTCAACATTGTGCATACAAAAAGCATCATAAAATGCAATGCATTCTCATCTACTGTAAACAAATCTTTGTCAAAAGAGTAAAATCTACTAACTAATCAAAACATTAAGCCAATCACTAGGGCTACCATAATGATACGAAAAAGCTATGGCTAGTCTAGGGTGAGGCCTCACAGATACCTTTGATGAAGATCTGTTAATGAAGATTTCTATGATGGCCTTTGTGAAGGAAAAGGAGAGATCTGGGTAGAAAAAAGAGAAGAAAGCCAGGATTATAGACAGATCATTGGATTCTATGAATAAACTACTTCCCATGCCCTGTAGATTTCAAGGTGGAGACACTATGGACAATTTGGACATATTACTTGATGAATTTTATGTACATTTTAAGTTGGTGGAGGTCACAGTAAAGGAGAAGGTAGAGAAAGATTACAAAGTAAAAAGACTTAATTATATATGTAGATCATTCGTAGAAGATCAGAAGATACGTGAGGGTCATATCTCGACCAACACCAAAATCAATATAAACCAAGGTAAAAACATGTATCTTAAATGTGTTCATTTAGCAAGGCATATAATTGAGTTGGATGTGTTCATTCAATCCTAACCTTAGAAACATCTTGTATCCAACTAATTTGATAAGGGTTAGGGTGTTTCCTTCTTTCCAAATTCAACTTACTAACCATCTCTTCTGAAACAAAGTTTTCAGAACTACAACCATCAACTATGACATTACATACCTTATCCTTGCACTTACATCTGGTTCTAAACAAATTTCTTCTTTGCACTGGTTCCTGGACACATGTAGCTAACCTCCTAGTGATAAGAAACTCACCTTTTTCTACAACATTCACAATGTCTTCTTCAGCAGTCAATGCAACTCTTTTCTTAGGACATTCAAAACTTCTATGACCCGCTTCACCACATTAATAAAAAGTACCAGTGAACTCATTTTTCCACCTTCCTCTCTGTCCAGTATTGAAATTCTTAGTGACTTGACCACTACCAGATCCTACATTAGTCTTCTTAGGATTATCTTTAGCAACTATCTCACTAGTCTTACCACCTTTATTCCTATTGTTTTGTCTTCCTTCAAACTTCTTATTCAGCTTCTCTTCAATCTTTAATGCCATCTGATAAGCATCTCCTATTGTTGTCATTTGAACAGTAAGTAACTATTTTTGAATACTAGGTCTCAAACCATAAACATATCTAGCAACCTTCTCTTTATCAACTTTAGAATGACCAGTCCTAATCAGGATTCTGTAAAACTCCTCAGTATACTCTTGCACTGATTTGTGAGTCTGCTTCAAGGCTTGCATCTTCTTAAACATGTCCAACTCATAATCCACTGGAATGAATTACGTCTTCAACTTGTCAACCATTTGGTTACATCTAGTGATCTTTTCCTTTCCTCTCCTACTTCTTTCCAACTGAAATTCCCTCCACCAAATATTTGCATGACCCTTCAACTTAGTCTTTGCAAATCTAACTCTATCAGGATCTTCTATATCTTCATACTCAAAGTATTCATCTATCTCATTAATCCAACCAATCAACTCTTTGGGTATAAGGCTTTCAGAAAAAGTAGAAACTTCAATCTTAGGTGTTTTCCCAATTTTAGACATAGCCTTCAGGATTCTATTTTCTTTTGGATCCCTAGCTTCTTCTACAGCTTCTTCAAAGTGATCTTCTTCCTCAGATTCATCATCACTATCTTCTTTTGATGTAGTCTTCTTTCTCAATTCCTCTTGTAGATCTTGCACTTGTTTTTGCAAAGATCTAAAATCATCAAGACTAAATTCTCCAGTAGCTTCCTCCTCTGAGATCTCATGAGCTCTCCTCGGAGGCATCTTCAATCCAAGGTCCCGGTGCAAACTATCTCTCCTTTGGCAATATGTCCACACTTCCAAGCTCAACCTACTCTGATACCACTTGATGCAGTCAAGGATGGAGAATCCAATTAAGGACCATCCAAACTTGTAGCCAAACCACAACATAGCAGAATTATAAAGAAATAACACCAGATCTAAGAGAGAATAGGTATCTTTATTCATCAACAACTGATTACATGCGTTGTGTCGGGCTATAGGCCTTCTCGGTTACAACCAATTGCAAAGCAAGAACAATTCTACAAGATCACGCAGGATCCAATACACCTCTTAGCTAGTCCAGGTTTGTAACACAACAGGGCACTAGTAGGCACTCCAAGAAAGATCTAAACTTGTGCACACAGGCCACTAAGCAATCTTCTTGTGCCTAAGCTAGCAAGATACTAACTCTGCTATCTTATATCTCTCACTCCCAATTGATTGCCTAAACAACTATCCAAACATCCTCTTAAATACTAATTCCTAGCCATAAGTCAGCTTTACAAACAATTAAATCCCAAAACCCAGTTAGCTTCCAAAGTATACAAATATTAAATACAAAACATGGTCATCTCTCAAATAGCCTTACAATAATTAAATTATCCATGTTAGACTCCAGATCCACATAGGGGAATGCAACATGCCAGATCTAGGTCCCCACACGTCCAATGATCAATCCATAACATGAGGAACCTGACCCAAATTAAATGCACTTGTCGGCCAAGCTGATTCATCCATTAAACAACCAAGTCGGTAAGACCAATTACTGAGCATCATAGAAATAATCGAGCGCCAGCGAACCAACCACTCCAAGCATCACCGAGCAATGCAGTTAACACCGAGTGCTAGGAGTAACTGACGCCTTCAGTTACCGAGTGTTCTTCAGAGACTGAGCACCCTGGTAAACACTATAACTGAACAACCACACTCCAAGACCAAGAAAATACTTCACAAATAAGATCAAAACTACCAATTTGCCTTTCAAACAAACATATTTTTGGTTGATACAGGATTGCTAAGAATCCTAGGATGCTCCTGCATCAGAAAGTCGAAGGAATAAAAATACTTCATTTTCTACATTCTTGAAATGTTACTATCTATAATAGTCATTGGTACAACATGTAATTGCAACACTATTGCGTGAAACTAATTAGGATTGATGGAGGGATGGGTCACCTTTCATTTTATTTTGGTTTTAATGATTTTCATTAAATTTTAAGGGAGTTATACAAGTTTTAGTGAAGGCAGGTCCAATTGTCAAGTGATTCATCCTCTTGGATGCGCCTCTTGGACACATTCCCTAGGCCACCAATTCTAGACACACTACAAGGCTTGAATAAAATTTAAGAGGGAATTGTGAACAATATGGAAACTAACTTTTGGACTTGGGGGTCTAATATTCCACT
The DNA here is from genome assembly GCA_027943335.1 of Chamaecyparis obtusa. NCBI lineage: Eukaryota > Viridiplantae > Streptophyta > Pinopsida > Cupressales > Cupressaceae > Chamaecyparis > Chamaecyparis obtusa. The sequence continues at coordinate 725,637 of BSBK01002490.1, read as the reverse complement.
CATTGGTGATGGTATTATTGATGTCACAAGATTGAAACTTGGAACTCATTCACCCTTTATATAGTACCACTCCAACCCTGTCATTACAAGGAGGTAATAGATCCTCAGACCTTGGAATGGGAGCTCAATGAAGTAAGTATACTCGATGTGAAATATTATTTGATGTAGCTAGAAACATGTGTTTCTTTAACTAAAATACTACAATGTTAGATCTTATTGTTATTTACTATTTGGATTGTATATGCATGAAGGTGCTTTATAAAAATATCTGAGACATTTTGTATTCGAGAGTATTGGATTAAAATGTTCGGATGATTGTCATTAATTTCTGATACATTGTGACTTATATTGCATTGGGTGTTTGTATGAGGGTTTGTAATGATATATGATCATAGTTATAGAAATATTTTATTTAAATGCTTTAGATTTAAGTTTAATGTTGATTTATGATATGATGTGCATTGCCTTACCACACAATCGCTATGCATTTTTCCCTTTGTACCAATATGAAGTGAAACACAATCATTGTCACTCACTTGTGAGATCTACACGATGCACTGCTCTCCTTCATTGTTGTTATCATAGATTTTATGTGCTTTGGCCATATTATGATCATCTACACTTGATGTTTTCTTGTTTTAGGTACTAGACACATTCTGGCACTTTTGCAAGATTTGAGTGTGTCTATATCCCTAATAGTGGGTACAAGAGATAGTAGTTTTGACATTTCATATTGAGAAAATATCATCCCTGTATGGATGATGTATCCATACTTGTTATATTATATCCCTCTAGTACATGTTTTGTAAATCTGGATTCATATTGCATACTGTGAAAGATCAGTTTTGGGTCTATGCATTAGAGTTCCCATAGTTGTCTTGTGTCATATCGGTTTTTTCCCTCTTCATTTTTGTTTTTCCCTCTTGATGTGAAGTAGGGCTTTCTATATATTTTAATTTAAGCCATCTTTTTAAATGAAGTAAATTGATAGTAGTTTTTGGGATGAGAACTAGTATTCCCTCTTGATTTCATTGCTTTCCATTTCTCGGTTGAGCCTATGTGTATTTTCCATTTTGGAATGCAAGTTTTTATATTGTTATGCTGTTCGATTTTTTGTGTGAGTCTGGAATGGGAATTTTATTTGAAAAGTGTGTTTTTGGGTGGATTTAAACCAATTGGTTTTAATCTCATAGTGAAATTCCAAATTTGATTTTTAGGATTTTTTGTTTCTACATCATTTTGTGTGCCATCTAGAACTTGTTAGTTGTCATGTTTGGCATGATCCAACTATTGAAATTGGTAGTCTCTACTACAAAGAGTAGGATTGTGGAGTCAGAATGGATATAGGACATTCTGGGTATTTTTATATTTTCATTTGAAAGTGCCCCATCAATGCTAAGTTGTTGATTGTTGTATATATCTTGCCAAATATTGTTGAAATTTAGTATTTTTTATAATTTTGAGTTCCTCATTTGATGTTGGGGATGTGAGAAACATATTGGAATGTTAGGGATATTTATATCCCATGTGTATGTATATTAGACCATCTTGGGATCCATTCTTTTGGTGATGAGACCAATAGAATGTGATTGTGCCTTATCTCCTTACCTTGGTTTCTTGACCATTTTATGTATGCTTTGGTTTGTGTTGGATTTTTTGATGCATGTGTTTGAGACTTTATTCTTAAGCGTAGTGAACTATGCCTACTTTATAGGATCTTGAGAGACCCATACTCTCAGTTGTGATTGATTGAGTGCTGATTGAGATTAAAATATAATGAAAAGAATGAATACACCTACTTTGTCATTGTTTGAGGACGTTGATATGGTATGTCTTTTCCTTACCATCTATAGATATTGGTATGAATTATTAGAGATTCCTTGATGAGAGAAGGGTCACTCAATGCTGCACGGCCCACCATGTGCCATGTGATGAAACTCCCACTCTTGAAGCTCTTCACCCAACCTTTGTTAGAACTGAGTAGTGTGACCCTTTGTACCTTTAGTGTTGTTTTATATTCACTTTAGATGTTGGATCTCATGTTGAGTGTTCTCCATGTATGATTGCATTATGTTCTTGTGTATTGCATTTTTTCACATGTTGAGTAATCTCCATGTGTCCTATATTAGGCATCTTCCTGGTGTGTGTGTGTTAGCCACCTCTTTCTTGAGTGTTTTCCTTATGTTTGTGGTCAGGCTATTGTCTCCATGAGCATAGTAGGGTGGGCCTGAGGGTTCCACATGATAGGGTGGAATTTCATTACTATACCACTGCTAGTGAATGGTGCTATACAAGGAAAAACTTCCTCCAGCTACATATATGTGGAGCTTGAGAGCTCACTCCATTTGATACCATAAATTTAGATGTATGCATCGATTTATGCTCTTGATATTATTGATCATCTATTAGTTTAATTTATGTATTTTATTCAATCTATTGATGCAATCAAGTGACCATTTCCTCAATATTTGTGTATTTGGTACTCCTCGGTGTGGAGATAGACATTTATGATTCGTACATTGGATTTGGAATAGTTAAATTAACATGTTAATTTTAGCATTTGAGCCAAGATCATAGATCAATACCTTTATCAGAGTACTACCGCCTCCACCTCTCTAGTCTAAGACTTTTGTCTTAGAAAGTCTTTTTCTTCATATCACGATCTATGTAAATCATTGCATGTGTAGATCAATGTCTTTGTTTGAGGATCGACACCTCCACCCTCACTAGACTAAATCTTTTATTTTGGGAGTTCACTAGTCATAGATTAGAATCTCCACTAATCAACGTCTCTTCCTCTCAGATCAATGTCTCCATCTAATCACTAACCTTTCATCTAGTGATGATTTAAAGATAGTTTGGGGAGATGGGTACTTTGTGAGTGCTTTTGGGTTATATTCCTAAGGGATCCTGATTGCTTTGTGGACCTTATGGATGCTTGTATAAAGATATATATTCATTTATTTCTTTATGATCATGAATAGAAAAGTAAATGTACTTGTATGGCTAATCACAATAGGAACTTCTATTTGGTCTTTAAAAACATCTTTTCTTGGGATTGATATAGTTAGTTGTCTCCCTTCTTTTTAGCCATGAATTATTTCCATTTTAGCCTCTTGTGGTCATTGGATGATGTTTGTATCCTTGAAGGGAAAACTCAGGAGCATGTGTTTTCCATTCTAAGTGTATGTTTGGTTATTTGAGAACCTTTGGAGGTCCTTGTTAAGACTTCCACTTGTGCATGAACATGTCATGTGATCTTGAGTTATATGCTTGATTGCTTATGAGATGTTTATATGATGCACTTGGTTACATGATGCTTATACCATGTTAACTTTTATTTCAAAAAAAAAAGTGCATACTTTATCCTTGTGTTTCCAAGGGTTCCAGAGAGGGGTATTACATTTGGTATCAAACCTCATGTTGTGACATTGGGATCTCTAGGTAATGTTGTTTCCCATTGTCTTTTTTAGAGTGCTTCTCACTTTGACTTATCCATGTGACTTATTTCTTATATGCCTTAGAATGGTGATAGATGGTTGAGGTTACCAACCCTTTTTAAAAGTTTGTTGAGGAGCTTTCCTCCTAGGAATTTTCTTTTAATCTTCTTAATTGGGGTGTGAACCATTGTTGAGAGTCTTTAGAGGTAGGGTGTATTGGTCCCCTCGTGTCCTTGGCTATTTATAGGCTTGTGTATGCCATATTATGTTGTGGGAAAGTTATGATGATCTTGAAGATAGTCTCGATGTGCCTATTTTGTGCATTCTTTCATTAGATTAAAGGTGGATAATTTGTCTTCATGCTTATTTACTTCATGTGCTATGCCTTCTTGTTCAAGGAATTATTGATATTGATCTCACGTGGCCTTGGATTATTTATAATTCATATTTCTTAATGAATGCAAGGGGTAGACATTGAATATATTTTGTTCATGATAATTGTCTAAGTGTGGTTTTTACATGTCTATTGTTATGAACGGGCCATGTTTAGCAATGGTTACTTGAATTTAACTATCTATTCCCCTCTTTCTTATTGTTGAAATGTGATTAACAAGGATTCTTCTTAGTGATGAAAACATTAGAAGTATGGTAAAATTTGATGCGTTGTATGATTAGTGTATATGGAGTTAAGTTAATTATTTCATGTTATTGTGAGTGAAAACTTTGATTAACCTTAAATTGATCAAGTTACTATCTTTCACTTGATTAGAACATGGAAATGTGTGCTCAATTTATAAGTGTTGGCATGATGTGCTATTATTAATGCACCTTCTTCATATGTTATTAGAATCATCTTTTCAATAAAATATTATTTTATTATATTTTTGTAAATAGATAAATGTTGACAAGTATATGTCATTAAAATGGGATAATTCCGCATTGAAGTGGAAATGCTATGGCATTGGTAATCAGGTTTGTGTTATGTTGAAACAAAGTGACTTGTGAAGGCATGAAATGATAAAATATGAATGATGGATAATGATGTTCGGTAATAAAATTATGATGAATGTTAGGGAGTACTTGCATTTGATATTTGATGCTTATGTTGCTTAGTTTTGAGAAGCAATGGAATTTATATTACAATGATGTATTCTTGGTTGGAAAAGTACTCTCTATGCATGTGAACATCTAGTACCAGGGATAACTTTAAGAAACCTCCTCCTAGGAAAAAGTGTAAAATCCTCACAAATCTTACATTATTTTAGGGAGAAATTTTTCTTAATGAAGGCAATTTTTTTTTTCAAATCCATGAATTTTCATAGTTTGCATTAGCGATTGTTTCCCTGTAGAATGAAAATTCCATAAATTCCTGGTGATTTATACAATCATGTGGGGGAAAATATATATTGAATGAGGCAAATTTTTTTCTTTTGAAATTAAAAAATTATAATATATGAGGCGAATGATTTGATTTTGAAGGGAAAAATAATAATTGTATTGGCGATTTATTCGTTAATTATGGGAAAAAATAATTGTATTGGTGATTCACATCGACACATAGCCTAATAGTATGTCAAACTTCAATAACATCTATTATTTTATAATGTTAAATGTATTAATTGAGACCGTCTGATGATCCAAGATCAATGGCTGAAGTTTGATTTCGGCCTCAATTTCTTGAAGGAAACAAAGTTCTCCAAGAAGTCACCAGAATGTTGACACGTATCAAATTAGGGTTGTCAACTTGTCTGCAAACTCAACACGTTGGTATTGATAAGCACGTCCAGTCACATCCACACATAACCTAATAGTAACATCCATTATTTTATAATGTTGAATGTATTAATTGAGACCGTCCGATGATCAAAGATCAATGGTTGAAGTTTGATTTCGGCTTGAATTTCTTGAAGGAAACAGAGTTCTCGAGGAAGTCACCAGAATTTTGACATGTGGATGGTGAATAATATTGCACGGTCCTATAGTGCAACTTGTAACTTGTAACTTGATAAAAAATAAATGCTTTGTCAGTGATATCATAGATGAATCGACAATATTACCAATTTTAGTTATGGGAAAGATTTACATCTCGATATGAAAGATTAAGGACAATGGGTTTAAATTTCTCACACGCATACATTTATGAAAAATATTTACATGAAATATTAAGGACAATGGGTTTAATACAATTAAAGAAAGATAATTAATTGCTAACTGCTAAGTATCAATCAAGGACAATTTATAGACGATCTAGCTTCTTTCTTCCTCAAATTTCAATTCATCTTTGCTAGATAAATTGTTGTAGTTGCCTTTGGTTTAAGTCATTAGTCTGTAAATGATTTGTTTTTAAAGTTTCTAAAGTTTTAGATGGACACTCTAATTAGGCTTAGATGCACATCTGAGGAGGCCCATAAGTCCTTTTTGGGTTCCTTTTTAGATGAAACTTTAGAATCAATTTGTATGGAGGGTGGGCCTTTCATAATAGAGGTTGTTAAAATGGTGTTGGGTAGAGAGTTTATGCACAATGAAGATAGGCACCGGCTCAAAATGGACATTACATCCTATTTTCTAGCATCTCTTCTTGACCTCGAAGGAGAGAAGGTGGACATGTTGATGTTGTTGAGGAGGATTTTCAAAGAAGAATACCTAGGGGAAAATGTTAATGTTGTTGTGTTCACAGAAATAGGGGTGGGGATCCCTTGGGCAAGTGAAATACCCAAGCTTCTCCTCCTAGACCAGAATATGGCCATGCAACCTTTTATGTTGGGCTTGAATGCTGGGCAGTTGAAGTGCCATAGGAAATAGGCGCTGATAGCTAGGGATTTTCTCTGAAAGTGGTTTTTTCTTGATGAAGTGGAGGCTCAGGTGGGGCAATATGGATGGCTCGATAAATTCTCATAATTAATCCTCATTGGAGAATTCTACTTAGATGGAGCTGGAGGGAAAAATCACTAGTGTTACTACTTACCCATGGCCCGTCATCCTTCTTTTTTGGGGTTTTTTTTTATACAAACATACTATGTATTGTGGTTTTTTTTTATACAAACATACCACTGGCAGTCTAGCACTGGTCCACTACCAGTGATGTAGTAGGTTTTTCATTATACTGGACAATGTAATTATTAATGTTATGAAAAAAGATAATGAAAATTTTGTAAGTTCATTTTAATTTGCATTTTATGGGTACAAAAATGATTCTTAGACTTATCTGTGATTGCAATATTTTAATTAGTTGTTTTATCTATGTATTAGACATGTAAGTATCAAGTATGGTTCAGTAGAAATAAGGAAGCGACTATATTTCCATTTGTAAATCTGAATATTTAAAATGTCATTTCCTTCTAGTTCTCGATTACCGTTAGAAACTCAGAATTCCTAAATTGAGATAACCATTAATTGAAGTTGTATGAACTATGTACCCAATTAATTATCCATATAAAATTACACCATTTTAAATGTATTACACGTATCAAGTCTTACAAGTTACAAATGGTTGATAATGTATCACAGTTGTAGTTAATAAAAGAAATGTTTTATCACTGACATTAAATTTGGGTAATGTTACCTGTAATGACTTTTTTTCCAATCTCACACACCGGTGCATTTAATACAAAAGATTTACAGAATTATGAAGGAAAAATGAATTAATAAGGTTAGAGAAAGAATAAGGTATTGTCGAATGAATTCTAAGTGAATATAGTTAAGTGAATTAATAATGTCAAACTTCATGGATAAGGTATTGTCGAAAGAATTCTAAGTGAATATAGTTAATGGTTATATTCATTAGTGTGAATTAATATTTTAAAATCGTGACAACCGTTGGATTATGAGAGATTAACGGTTGAAGTTGTATTTCAAAAGTACTGTGGGTCTCAAAATTTTTTTTGCAAAATCATTCTGGAAATGTGACACATGGAATGCATCAAAAATATTAGTATCGTGTGAAGATAAAACTTAAAAGTATTCTAGAATTTTGGTTTAAATGACACATTAGTGTGTATTAATATATTAAAATCGTGACAACCGTTCGATTGCGAGAGATGAATGGTTGAAGTTGTATTTCAGAAGTACTATGGGTTTCAAAAACTTTTTCTGCAAACTCATTTCAGAAATGTGATACATGTAATTCATCGAAAAGATTATGTATCATGTGAAGACAAAATATAAACATATTCTGGAATTTTGGTTTAAATGATACATTAGTGTGTATTAATATTTTAAAATTGTGAGAACCGTTCGATTGCAAGAGATGAACGGTTGAAGTTGTATTTCAGAAGTATTGTGAATTTCAAACACTTTTTCTGCAAACTCATTCCGGAAATGTGACACGTGTAATTATTTGAAAAGATTACATATCATGTGAAGATTAAACATAAATGTATTCTAGAATTTTGGTTTAAATGATACATTTATCAAAAAGTTGTTAACATTTCCTTTTTAAAAACCTATCGACTCGTAGCTGCAGAAAGGTAAAAATGACTGTTGAATCGTCGCCGAAGATTTCAAGACTGTAACTTGTGAGAGCCTCGGCCGTTCTAACTTCTATCTATCCAGATTTCAAAATTTAATTTCCAGTAAGATATCTAGCCTGATGGCACCCCGATTTTGTAATGTAAAAAATTTAATTTAACTTGATTTTGAAATTTTAATTCTTGCAAGTACAATTGGGGTTTTCTTAAAGTGGGGTTTTCTTAAATTGGGGTTTTCTTAATTAGTTATTTATTATATGTGGTTTTGTTATTAAATATCTGTGATTCTATATTTTTTCATTCTTCTGAAGAACAATGGGGAAAGCGAAATCTCAAGGCCAAGGGCAAGCAGATGGGAAAACTTTAATAGACTTGAGAAAACTAGTAGAAATCCATGGTTTCACTGATGAGTATCATGATGTTTATGATCCTACTATCGACGGTGAAAGAAGAGTTATAGAAATTAAAAATACATTGTGAAGTAAGGAAACTGGGCCAAAGAGGTTTGAATTTATAAAATTTAATCTAGCGATAGGTGCAAAAATGAATAAAGGTGCTTCATGGGATGTTGGTTTGGGTCGCATGGTGTTACCCAAAGTTTTCCCTTGCCCAAAAATTGTCTTGATTTGTGCGCAAAATTATGATGAAGAAAGAAAAGTAATTGTCAATAAAAATAATTAGGAAGTAATTTTATCAATAACCTAGAAGAATTTATAAGTTTGCTAGACCTAGGGTTTGACTGAGAAAATTGTAATGTCCATATTGACCTAGGATTATTGGTAGAGCAATATGAGGTAGCCGCACAAAACACAAAAGATTCATTTATAAAGGGTCTAATAGTTGCAGTGGCAAAAGCTTCATTGGGTGAGAACCATAAGTCTCCTTATGATTTTAACATTTTTGTGCCATGGGTTCAGGATACGATATCCTCACTAGCATTTTTCCTAGGACTGGAAAACAATAGGGAAGTGGGTTCCAGCATTCTTCAATTGATTTGGGATATCCATTGTGTCAATGAACCAATAAGATATAATTTTGTTGGACACATGGTTCAATCGATGCAAGAACAATTAGCATTGATTAAAAGAGGCAATTCTAAGACATTTAGGTTCACAACCTACTTGTGCTATCTTCTGCTAGCCAAGCATGCTGTAATATTAATGAGAAATGACAACAAGCTTGAAATTCAGAGGGGGACAAGATCAAAAGGTACTCCAATATATAACTAGACACCTCAGATAAGGATGTATGATAACATAAGGAATTACAGTAATTTTGTAGACTTCTTTTTGGCACCATTGTACAAAAAAATAACAAGCACTCCAATTCCCATATTGTCTGCTTCATGTAGGGATTGCATCCAACTTGGAAGCATAATTCATTTGGTTGACTAGTACCTAATGGAAGAATACACTGTGCTAAGGTTTTACAGATCAGAACTACAACCCCACAAACTTCTAATGCATGTGACAAATAGGGTGTTTGCAGTAGAATATGTACTACAACTAGAGAGAATAAATAGAATCTTCGCTGGCCAGTCAAAGAAGAGAATATTCCCTTCCTTACCTTTCTCAATTGGAGGGTTAACATTTGAGAGAAAGACATTCAAAGTGGCAAATTATTTTTTAGAAAATTTTCAATTTGATTTAGAGTGGTACTGGAAGTATGATCCACTCAATGTCATTCAAACAATGCTTGTTGCTAATAAAAACTCTGCAAACTTATTTCAACATGAAAGTAAACCATTGCTAGAGAAGTTGAAAAACAAGGATAGTTGGGATGATGTTACAAAAGAGATGGAGAAAGTTTTTGCTAAGGAAAGTTTTTTAGTTGAATAGTTGTCATCACAAATTATGACATCAATAAACCAAGGCATTGTATAGCCTAGGATGTCCTATAATTTCTACGAAAAAATTGCTAATCCATAAAAAAAAACATACCAAAGAAAATAGCAGAAGAAGTAAGGATAGAAAATGGACTTGAACAAAAATGACTAATTTTTAGACTATGAGAAAGAATCTTGGTGAACCAAAGACCAGTGCAGATTTGGATGAGATAGATGAGGATATAGAGTTTAGAAAATTATGGAATTTGGAGCATCCCAGAAGTACCTACAATAACAGTGATTAGGATGAATATGCAGACAATGAGGATGATAATCCACCAATTACATTAACTCCACACAGTGGAGTATCTGACTACCAGAAAGAAACATATAGCAAAGGGGCAATCATTATGGAAAAAATGGGTTATAAAAGTGGTGGTTTGGGTCCCACAGGAGAAGGCGTTTGGAATCCAATGTTCACACAAGAAGCACCCAAAGGTGCATGCCTTGGGATTGGAGTTGGAGTGGACCCATTAGATTCATCAAGAACCACTATGCACACAACAACATCCATTTCCATAGGTGGGATTGGGGAATCTACTGCTATTGGGTCTAGTAGTGGCATTGGTACTAGTGGGACTAGGAAAGTTATACAACAAGTTCCCTCTCTAAAGAGGCCAGTAGAATCTATAGCTACATAGAATCCCATAGTAGAAGATAGTGTCAAGAAGCAAAAGGTTTCCAAAACATTGATACTCGAACCTAAATCATTGTTTGCAATTTTAGGTTCAGCAAAACCCTCTAAAAGTTTAAATCCTCAAACAACATTAGTTAGATCAATAGGCATTGCAAGCTCTGGTTCACCTTTCAAACATTCAATTCCTTCTGCAACACCAAATTTTTGTTTCAAAGATTTCTGTAATAAATTTGCAAAAACAAAAACCAAGAATAAGGAAATAAAGAAGACATTGAAGACTGGTTCCCTTACTGCACTTGTAGAGGAACAACCTGCATCCAACAAGGTTTTTCCAACATATGACCCAAACAGAGACATGATGGAGTTCATGGTTGTTATTCCACCCAAAAAAGATGGAAACCCACATAGAGTCAGATAGATCCATCTGAATGTCAAGTTAGCACTCTCGAAATGGATTTTTCCAAGGTTAATAATGTGGACAAAATCAATGTGTCAAAGTCTACAAACCAAGTGGTCTACAATGCACTGCTAAAGTTGGAAAGAGAGAAAACTAAGCTCGAGAAAAATATAGAAAAGTTACAGGTAGACATTGCCAATGAAAAAGAAAAGAGGAAAGCTTCAGAGAACGGTTTGAAAGAATTACATAAAAATATTAAAAAATTGGCCTCTATAACAATAAATACATGGCAAGAATATGCAGAGGCAGTAGTGAAGGAACAAGAGCAGGCAGAGCTGAAGGCACTGAGGGGACAATTGGCAGAAATTAGTTAAAAAATAGAGGAAGAAAGAGTCACTTCACAAAATTTATTTAAGACCATGGAGAGTAATGTTGCCTTCAGCTAGGAATTGTAAAAGCAATTGGACTCTCAGGTGGATAAAGCCAATCATTGGGAACACAAAGCAGTGGAAGAGAAAAATAATTATGAAAAAATGGCAGAAGAACTAAAGAAGGCAAATAATACAATTCAAACTTTAACAAATACTAGTAATAATTTAGTGAAGATTAAAAAAGAACACATTTGGGGCCAAATATTGGGGATGTCTCATAGCTTGTGTGACTGGTTTGAAATGCTTCAAAGTATGAAAGTATGTTATTGAAAGCTCCATATCAACATTGAACAGAACATGGATGTTGTCAAGAAAGAAAAGAATGAAAAATATATTATGTAAAAACTCTACAGTAAGAGTGATAGTTATGTATCAAACAAGGGAATTACCACTTGCCTTGATGCCTTGGTAAAGGTATCAAGTATCATTAGAAAATGTGAGAAGCTAAGGGCCCGTTTGGTACATGGAATATGGGCCCTAATTTTGGAATAGCATTTTTTGATTATTGTCTTCCATGTTTGTGTCCATCTAAATAAGTTGGAATTGGATTCGCAGAATTCCAATTTTGCCCACAAAATGGGCATTCGGTCTTCCACTTGAAAAGGTGGAATTAGAATTTGAGCTCTAATTCCAAATTTGGTATGCCAATTTTGAATTTTTCCATCGGGTCTGTGTGTGTTTTATAATTTTTTATGTCCGTGTGCAGGCCTTTTTCAACCGTTTCATTTTTGTTGGACCATTTTCACTTTCACCGTCAATGCTCTGCTATGTTGTCCTGCTACCATGGAAGCCCTGCTACCATTAACGCTCTGCTACTCTACAATGCATTCACCTTTGGTAAGTCATTTTTTGCATTAAGCTATGAAATGGTTTTTATTACGGCGAAATATGTAGATTTTTCCATGGCTTTCAAGTGATTGGTAGAGCACTGGTGTTGGTAGAGCATGGCAACAATTTTTTTATAGAGATCACATAAATTTTATGTGAAACTCTGAGAAAGCCTTGTGGGTACTTGATATCAATAGGATTTCATAGAGATCACATAAATTTTATGTGATCTCTGTGAAACCCTAGTTACGGCTGAAATATGCTGGTTTTAGAGTGACAGGGGTCTCGTAACTATTTCAAGATAGGGTAATAAGCTTGTGTGGATCGTATTCATTTCCTTCTATTGATTGTGAACTTCAAGTTGGTTGTGCGTTCTATTGGTTGTGCATTCTTGTAATGAGCTTGACTTCTAGATAGTTCAAAGCCCTAGTTCTCAGTGAAACTCTGAGAAAGCCTTGTGGGTACTTGATATCAATAGGGTTTCATAAAGATCACATGAATTTTATGTGATCTCTGTGAAACCCTAGTTACGGCTAAAATATGCTGGTTTTAGAGTGACAGGGGTCTCGTAACTATTTCAAGATAGGGTAATAAGCTTGTGTGGATTGTATTTGTTGCCTTTTGTTGATTGTGAACTTCAAGTTGGTTGTGCATTCTATTGGTTGTGTGTTCTTGTAATGAGCTTGACTTCTAGATAGTTGAAAGTTCAAACCCAGTTGATTATGAAGTATTAATTAATTCAATATTAACAGATGCACAGATGATTGATTTAAAAATAATAGATTTTCAATAATGATTGCAGAGAAGATTAACTATAGATAATAAAATAAATATACTTAACTAGCATCTCCAAAAAAAAATACTCAGATTCCCTTTAATAGAAATACATACTATTATAATAGCAATAAGCCCAACTTGTAATCAAATATGTGCACACCTAAGATAAATACATAATTTTCCCAACAACCTAGCCTAGGATAATGCAGACTTGAGTGTGCTCATGGCCGATTGTAGAGGTGTGATTAGGTGTAGAAGACACTTATAAGGTTGTCATTTTCTTCAAATATACCCTCCCCAATATTTTCTGACAAAAGGGAATGATGAATGAGTAAAGACGCCCTAATTACTCCACAGAGAATTTTGCTTATAATGTTGCTTAAATGATATTCGTGTAATCTAGCCACTTTTCTATAGCCTGCATGCTGCTATTAGATCCCAATGAATGTCATCTCTGTTCTGTGCACCTACTGATTTCTTTACCACTGATTGAACAAAACCATCTTAAGATGCATAATTCTTAGGGTAAGGAACTTGTAAATTGACATCCACATTCTCCACAACCCTAGCCATATCACCAAACATATTTTTGTCAAACACTCCTCTACATATCTACATGGCTTTTATTTTTAGCATACCCATAAATACAAGTATATAAATAAAGGTTGTCAGAATGTCATTGTTGACCCTAAATTTATGATCTATTTGCATAAAATTCTTCCCCATTATTCTGTGTACCGCTCTTAGCATTACATCAAAAGATCTTTGTTAACTATTTTTCCCCACCTCTCTTGAGTAACCTCACCCATGAATGTCATTTGTCTTAGACTCTTGACTGGTAAAAAACAAAGAGTCAACTCCATTTGCAGTGAGGAAATCTATAGAAGCTTGTTGAACAAGAGGTAGCAAATGTGTACTACACTAGAATACAAGGAATAATATTGAAACCTAGGACTTCAAGTGCAATAATGAAACTGAGAAGTGCTGCAAGTTTCATTATACTTATAACTCCTAGTTAGGTGGCGTATGTGAGATGTCAATATCAAAATCTTGTGAATAATAACTCTTTTTTATAAATGCACCCTTAAAAAGGCATGATCCATCTATGTTATTTGATAAGATGTAATTAATAATATAAAACTTGGGATGTGAATCGCCAACTTAGCCTTCCACCTCACTAATGATATGATGATCTAGCTTGGCCACCCACTTCAACTCTTTCTCCCATCACAAAAGACTTTTCAAATTCCTTATCACCATTTCATAATTAATTTCTAAAACAGTTCCCAACAAACCCCCCTTGCATACAATAGTTATTTGGGAATTCAAGTTTGAATTTCATGATCTTACTATCTACTTTCTTAACTCACTGAGATATCCCATTATGAAAACATATTATCGAGAATCATTCTCTTCAAAACACAAATGCAGTTTATTATCCCTATCTGCTCCTCCAGAAGTGAAGTCAGGCAGGAGAAATATTTGAGGTTTCATTCCAAATCAATGCATTGATGCAATGGATTTTGTCCCAACAACAGAAGATGTGAAGTGTGAAAACTCAGATATCATACACCATTTTTTATATCCCCAATGATTGTGACTGTCCCTTTTATACTAAATTGGGTTAATTTTCAGATAAGCCGACCTTATTTTTGAAAGTCCTTTGGGGCTGACCTGGAAGGTGGTTACTATAATTATAATTTTGTTTATTAGATTTACTAGATATCATTTTAATAATATATTATTATTTTGTTCCCCTTGCTACAACATACAAGGCATTTGTGATTAAAATTCCAGGGATTACGTTGATTGCAAACACAATGTCAATAACTTGATACAACTAGAACACAAAATTTAGTCTTCTCTAGCATAGAGTCTAGATATGTGTAATACCACAAGTTGGTACGACAGATATTTTGATTTGGTTAACTACTCAGTAATTGCACCATGGGCTTGGAAGAATGCAGACCTTCTAGCTGTTGCTTCAGCAATAGGATCAGAAATTGTTGTTGATTTGGCAATGAGTGCTATAGTTGTTGATGAAGGCATTTGGAATGGAGCTCCAAGCATGACTAAAATGAAAAGAATGAAGATCCTTGTTTGACAATACCAAACCCCTCAAGGTGTAGAGTTGGTCAAATATTCCCTTTAACTTGTTACACTGACTGTACATTATCATGTTGTCTTCACAGTGACTATCCTCATTTGTGACTGTCCTTGTCACAAATGAGGACATCTCATAGTGACTGTCCCTTGTATAATTGCCACTTGAATGTATTGGTATTGAACCATGCAAATATGGGCTCATTTCCACTTGAATGTATTGGTATTGGTACTGATCCATGTTACACTAACTGTACATTACACAAGGGACAGTCACTGTGAGATATCCTCATTTGTGACAAGGACAGTCACTGTAAAGACAACATGATAATGTACAATCACTATAAGGACAGTTATTTGAAATAGAGAGATATCCTCATTTGTGACAACAAAGAGGATACCTTTGAGGGAAATGTTAGAATCCCTTAATTTCCCTCAAAGGTATCCTCTTTGTTGTCACAAATGAGGACATCTCTCTATTTCAAATAAAAACACTAGGTGAGAATGAAAATGAAACTATCCTTACAATGATTGTACATTATCATGTTGTCTTTACAGTGACTGTCCTCATTTGTGACTGTCCTTGTCACAAATGAGGACATCTCATAGTGAGTGTTCCTTGTGTAATTGCAACTTGAATGTATTGGTGTTGAACCATGCAAATGCTTTTCTTCTTGAGCAAATGAGGACATTATCAAGAAGAAAAGCATTTTCATGGTTCAATACCAATACATTCAAGTGGCAATTACACAAGGGATAGTCACTATGAGATGTCCTTGTTTAGTGAAATAGAGAGATGTCCTCATTTGTGACTATCCTTATAGTGACTGTACATTATCGTGTTGTCTTTACAATGACTATCCTCATTTGTGATTGTCCTTGTCATAAATGAGGACATCTCATAGTGCCCATCACCCAATAACCGCTATTTTGAAACACAAGCTTCAACTATTTAAAAATTACAATATACACAAAGCTTATAAGTATCACATTCAATTCTCCAAATCTACTTATAATTCTACCTCACAGTCATGCTTGAACATTGTCAGCAGGTAAAGTATGAACTGAATAAAGTTATTTTTTTCTCAACTAATTTATGGTCACTTACATTGTTCTGTGGTACTTTCTCTTGATGGTAATTACTTACATCATCAACCAAATTAGCAGATATCATATTCTCTTTCTTGTCTACATATGCTGTATACTCAACCTACAACTCTATTCACTGATTATGCATTATAGTTGGGTGTTTTCTTATTTTGTTTGGTGATTGTTTTGTTGGTATGTTTAGGTAATTGATGGATCTCATTGATGAAATTGATCTTGAAGGACAATTTATGAGGAGGAGAAGACTCTTGCCTATTGTTGTAGTTCTTCTTGCCACCCTTGTCGCAACCATAGCAGTGTCTGTAAGAGAAGGTAGTCAAAATATGCGTAAGCGGAAAAAAGATGTAATTCCTTTTTATAAGCGTATTATCAACTCCAATGAGACAAATTGCTTTGACCAAATACGCATGAGTAGACGATCCTTCTTTAAACTAGCCAATATTTTAAGGCAAAAAGGAAGCATCAAAGATACATAAATCCTCATGTTAGAAGAACAATTAGTCATGTTCCTCCATACTCTTGGCCACAATATGAGGAATCGTAAGATTGCCCATAACTTTGGGCACTCCGGAGAGAGGGTAAGCCGATACTTCCACAAGGTCTTGAAGGTTATCTTAGCGCTCCATCTAGATTATTTTATACCCCCTGGTCTAAACACTCCTCGGGAAATCAGTGGGAAGACCCGTTTTGATCCGTACTTCAACGTATATCTCCCAGTGGTTCAAATTTTTTTGATCGAGTTGTAATCCTATTATCGCGTGCTCATTAAATTATGATTTTTCTGACTACAAGACTATGTGGGAGCAATTGATGGATCCCATATACTAGTCACTATGGATGTGTTAGGAATGAATGCTGGATGTTGGTAGTCATTCTGTAGCAGTTGTTGTTGCATTCATGACTATGATTGTCATTGATGTCAACACAGTGATCTTTTGGAGACTAGCAGAGAAGCAGACAGTGTTTTGATTAGCTCATACATGAGATATTGTAGTTGGAGCTATGCAATGTTGAAGTTATACTCTTTGATATGTTATATGTCTATGGTTAAGAGCGCAGACAGTAATTCATTGATTTATGAAAGTTATGAACATTTTGGTAGAAGCAGTATTCAGGCAGTGTTCCTAAGTAGCGGTTTGTGGAAATCGGATGATATCTCCTAATCAGGATGGAATCTGGTTTTGTGTATTTAAAGGGAAGTTAGAGACACATTGATGGTGATGTGGTTCATAGCATAAACTTTGAGGTCACATGAGTGAAGAGTTATTGTATTTAGAAGCTGACAGTTTTGTGTAATTTTGATGTAGCATGTGGAAACTGTTATTTTGTAATTGTGTGCCAACTCATTTGTAATTATTTGAGTGTGGTATAAAGGAAGGAATTTTTTTCCTTATTATAAATAAAAAAATGAATGAAGAAGTAAGTGAATGAAGAAGTGGCATGGTTGAATGCGAATGTAAGCATGAAGTGAAGAAAAGAGCTAAAGAGATTGTGAAAGCGAAATTGTGAAGGAAGACATGTGAAGTACTAAGATTTGGTATAGCAGTATGTGCGGTTTGGCATAGTGAGGAGGTAACATATTTCATATTATTTTGTTGAATAATCTTAAGGTCATTTGGACAGTGTGTTCAGAGATCTTACCCTGAGGCTGTTTGGGCAGTGGGTCCTTCTGTCTTCCATAACTCCTAACAGGGTTAAAATCTTTTAACAGGGATTCAAAATATCCTAACAGGGATTCATATGTATTGAATGTATTTCATAAGACTCCTGATAGAGTCCATCCTTTCACAAGGAATATTCATATTAGTTCATCTTTTTGTGGGCATCATTCCCACTGGGGTTTACTCTCTGATCAAGAGGTTCCCTAGTCAACATATCTTGTGTTATTGTGTCATTGTGTATGAATATCTTTCTATGGTTGGTAATTATATTTCTTACATGATTAAATACTGTTGAAGTTGATAAAGGTTATAATTATCTGATAACTAATTCACCCCCCACCCCCTTCTTAGTTATCTTGGTGGAGTTTACTTTCTAACAATTGGTATTAGAGTGGCAGGTCCTTGAAAGAAAAGTTTAACAGCTTAAGGAGATCCATGGCGAATTTCAGAAAAGAAAGCCCTAAGTTTGATAGAGTAAATTTTGACAGTTGGAAAGAGAAGATGAAGACACATCTACTATGTTCAGGACCAGGTTACTAGTTGATTACAAAGAATGAGAAAACTATTATTGAAGAAGATAATCTTGAGACAGGATCTAAAGATGAGCTAGATCTATTCATGTGTAACATACTTGCAAGAGAAGCACTTTTGACAGCACTTCCAGAGAATGAATACAGTCAAGTAAAATGTTTGAAAAAATCTCATGAAATTTGGAAAGCTTTACACTCTACTTTTGAAGGTGATGAACATGCAAAAAGAGCTAGATTACATAATTGGATTTGTGTATTTGAAGATATAAGAATGATGGAAGATGAATCTATTAGAAGCTATATTGGTAGAATGTCAGAAATTGTTGCAGAAATAAAAGCTTGAGGAGGAAAAAAGATAGAGAATGAAGTGATATGGAAAATTCTAAGAACATTGACTCCTATATTTAAGTAGACAACACAGATGATTGAACAAGTTATACCTTGTAAAGAAAACTTTACAAGAGAAACTCTTCTTGGAAGATTGGAAGTAGCAAAGATGAACCTGAGGTTATTAGGAGACTTACCTAGAATGGAGACAACATTCAGTGCTCTTAGTATTCGTCCTACTTTGTCAAGAAGTACCAGTGCGAGTGGAGATTATGCCAGCAACATCAAATCTAGAAATGAAGAAGATAAGAAGATTGAAGAAGGTATTGCCTTACTTATGAAAAGAGAGCCAGATGGTAAGGAAATTTTTAAATGTTAGACTTGTCAAGAATATGGTCATTTTGCATCTAAGTGTCCTAAGAGAGTTAAAAAGTATAGAAACAATTTCAAGCATAGAAGATCTAAGGAATGTTATTATGCTAATGATGTAGATCTTGAAGCTAGTATAGAAAAAACTTTGAGTGAAAGTGATACTGAGAATAATGATGAAATAGGATTTGTAGCAATTAAAAAAGAGAATCCTCAAACTGATGTTAAAGAAGAAAAAGCCTTAGTTTCTCAAGTTGAAAAGAAAGCTGATTGGATTATAGATAGTGGTTGTTCACATCCTATGACTGGTGACATGAAGAAGCTCATAAAGTTTAACAATTATGATGGAGGAATTGTTAGAGTTGGAAATAATGCACCTTGTTTGATTAAAGGTATAGGATCTATTACTCTTGATGGAAAGACTAACACTAATGATATTTACTTTGTTGATAGATTGAAACATAATCTTTTGAGTGTTGGATAGTTAGTGGATAAGGGATATCAAGTTTGGTTTACTGAAAAAACTTGTGTGATAAAGGATAAAGATGGAAATCTTATTGGAATTGGATCTAGAACTATAGGTAATGTATTTCAGTTGAATCCTACTGAGATGACATGCTTGATTACTAAGATTGATGATGGTTGGTTATGGCATAGAAGGTGTTGTCATATAAACTTTTGATAACATTGTGAAAGTGAGTACTACACTTGTAGTAAGGGATTTGCCTAAAATTATGAAGCCTACTAACATGATTTGCAAAGAATGTGTGATGGTTAAGCAGAAGAGAAGTTCATTTCCTAGTAAGAAGTTCACATCGGTAGAGAAGTTGGAGATTATTCATACAGACTTGAGCAGTCCTACCAGGACTAGAGGATTCTATGGAGAAATATATTTTATGATTCTTGTTGATGATTTTACAAGAATGATGTGGATTGCATTTCTGAAAGAAAAATCTGAAGCATTTGATAAGTTTAAGATCATTAAGAATAAAGTTGAGAATGAATTTGGAATGAAGATTAAATGTTTGAGATCTGATAGAGGTGAAGAATTTACTTCTAGAGAATTTAACACTTTTTGTGAAGTGAATGGTATTAAGAGATAGTTTTCAGCCCCTAGAACACCTGAACAAAATGGTATTGTAGAAAGAAGAAATAGGTCAATGACTGAAGCAACAAGAGCTATGTTATTTGAGAATGATTTGGCGAAGATATTTTGGAGAGAAGTAGTGAATACAATAGTATATACAATGAAAAAAGTACAAATCAGAGTAGACATAGACAAGACACCTTATGAATTAAGGTTTGGACATGCACCCTCAGTTAAGTATTTTAAAATTTTTGGAAACAAATGTTATATTAAGAGAGATGATGATTTTAGAAAGTTTGATCCTAGAAGTGATGAAGGAACTTTTCTTGGATATTCTTTGGAAAGAAAAGCATATAGATGCTACAATAAGAGAACTTAAAACTATTGTTGAGAGCGCAAGTGTTAAAGTTGATGAAAAATTCAAAATTCATGAAAGAATGCTTGATTATGAATCTGATGAAGAGACTCATCCTCAGCCTAACATTGAAACTAATAAATTATTCTATGAGACTAACAGTGAATTGTTGAATGAGAATCATGCTGAAGAAGAAACCAGAGAGGAATCTAGAGAAGAATCTACAGTTGAAGAAAGATCTGTGATTATGACACCGAACAGGTATATATCAAGACATCATCCTGTTGATCAAGTTATTAGAAGTTTGGACAGAGGAGTTTTGACTCGAAATAAGGTACATTTATGTTTGATTTCTCAAATTGAACCTAAATCTACTAGTGAAGCTTGTGAAGATGAACATTGGATTAATGCTATGAAAGAAGAACTAGATCAGATTGAAAAGAAAAAGACATGGGAATTGGTCCCTAGACCTAAAGACAAGAATGTGATTGAAACTAAATGGGTATTCAGAAACAAGATGAATGAACAAGAAGAAGTAGTAAGAAACAAAGCAAGATTAGTGTGTAAGGGATACTCGAAGCAAGAAGGAATTGACTATGAAGAAACTTTTGCACCTGTGGCAAGAATTGAAGCAGTAAGAATGTTTTTGGCCTATGCAGCTTTTAAGAAATTCAAAGTGTATTAGATGGATGTGAAGTCTGCATTTCTGAATGGTGAGTTGGAAGAAGTCTACATTGAGTAGCCTGAAGGTTTTCCTTTGACTCAAGGAGACATGGTATGTAAACTAAAGAAAACACTATATGGACTAAAGAAAGCACTTAGAACTTGGTATGCCAGATTGGATAAGTATTTGTTGAAATTGGGATTTACTAAAGGAACAACTGATAGCAATCTGTATACAAAAGAAATTGAAAATGGATTGTTAGTTATAGTTATTTTTGTTGATGACATTATCCTTGGAGGAGAAGATGAAGCTAGTGACAAATTTGCTAATGAAATGAAAATTGAATTTGAAATGAGTATGATTGGTGAGATGAAATACTTTTTGGAATTACAGATAACATAGAATAGTGATGGTATCTTTGTAAGTCAGACAAAGTGCTTGAATGATTTGCTGAAAAGATTTAGAATGGAGAACTGTAAACCAGTTGGAACACCTATGGTTACAAGACATAAACTATCTAGCAAAGATGAGACATCAGCAGTTGAGCAGAAGAAATACAGATCCATGATTGGAGTATTACAGTATTTGACACACACAAGACTTGATATAGAACATTCAGTTGGAATGGTAGCAAGATTTCAAGCTGAACCTAGAGAGTCACATTATGTAGAAGTAAAAGGATACTGAGATATTTAAGAGGCACAATGGACTATGGACTGTGGTATGAAAAATCTGATGATTTTACCCTATGTGCATATATAGATGCTGATTGGGGAGGTAGTGTTGATGATAAGAAAAGCACCAGTGGTGGAGCCTTTTTTCTTGGAGGAAGATTGGTTTCTTGGTTGAGCAAGAAGTAGAATTGTATTTCACAGAGTACAGCAAAAACAAAGTATGTAGCAGCAGCAAACAATTGTAACTAGATAATTTGGATGAAGTAGATGTTGAAGGATATTGGTATTAGGTTTGTTGAGCCTGTTGTCATACATTGTGACAATACCAGTATAGTTAGTATGTCTAAGAATCCTGTATTACATTCTAAGACTAAGCATATAGAGATAAAGTATCATGTTGTAAGAGAGAAAGTTGCTGAGAAAGAAGTCAAATTGGAGTACATAAGCAAAAAGAAATAGATAGCAGACATATTTACAAAGCCTTTGCCTAAGGATACATTTGAGTATCTGAGAGGTATGCTTGGAGTTATGCCCCAGCCTAATTTTGAGTAATGATGTAGTTGGTTGCATTCATCCAGTGGTATATGAGCCCTATCTATCTTCTGGATTGGATGTTGGTACTTCCTCTATGGGGGAGTATGTGTATCTGAGCTGAGTCATGAGGACTCTTGTGAATGTATTTTCTGAATAGTGTCTTTTGATATTGAGTTGTTGTTGACATAGTGATGAAATTTTTGTCATTGATGTCAATGGGGGAGAAGTGTACGTTAAAAATCATTTGTACCATCTATTGGAGAGAACTGAATAGGAAAACGAAGCAAGATTTTATTGATGAAGAAGATTCGAAAATGTTTGTCAGAGTAGTAGTGTTGTAGTGTTAGATTTTTGGAACATTGGATGTTTTTCATCTATGTTGCCATCAATGCCAATGGGGGAGATTGTTAGGAATGAATGTTGGATGTTGGCAGTCATTTTGTAGCAGTTGTTGTTGTATTCATGACTATGATTGTCATTGATGTCAACATAGTGATCTTCTGGAGACTAGCAGAGAAGCAGATAATGTTTTGATTAGCACATGTGGGATATTGCAGTTGGAGCTATGTGATGTTGAGGTTATACTCTTTGATATGTTATATGTCTATGGTTAAGAGCACAGATAGTAATTCATTGATTCATGAAAGTTATGAGCATTTTGGTAGAAGCAGTATTCAGGCAGTGTTCCTGAGTAGCGGTTTGTGGAAATCAGATGATATCTCCTAATCGGGATGGAATCTAGTTTTGCGCAGTTAAAGGGAAGTTAGAGACACATTTATGGTGGTATGGTTCACAGTGCAAACTTTGAGGTCACACGAGTGAAGAGTTATTGTATTTGGAAGTCGACAGTTTTGTGTAATTTTTATGTAGCGTGTGGAAACTTTTATTTTGTAATTGTGTGCCAACTCATTTGTAATTATTTGAGTGTGGTATAAAAGAAGGAATGTTTTTCCTTATTGTAAAAAATAAAAATGAATGAATAAGTAAGTGAATGAAGAAGTGGCATGGTTGAATGCGAATGTAAGCATGAAGTGAAGAAAAGAGCTAAAGAGATTGTGAAAGTGAAATTGTGAAGGAAGACATGCGAAGTACCGAGATCTGGTATAGCAGTATGTGTAGTTTGGCACAGTGAGGAGGTAACATATTTCATATTATTCTATTGAATAATCTTAAGGTCATTTGGACAGTGTGTTCAGTGATCTTACCTTGAAGCTGTTTTGGCAGTGGGTCCTTCTATCGTCCATAACTCCTAATAGGGTTAGAATCTTTTAACGGGGATTCAAAATCTCCTAATAGGGATTCATATGTATTGAATGTATTTCATAAGACTCCTAATAGAGTCCATCCTTTCACAAGGAATATTCATATTAGTGCATCTTTTTGTGGGCATCATTCCTAACAGAGTTCTAGCTTCGGTTCTATCTAGAGCAGATCCACTAGTAGTTCCCCCAAGTTTGTAAAATATGATTATATTATTGAAGCCTACAAAAAATAAGACAATGTTATAAAAATGACAATTTGTTTTGTTTAGGTAAATATTATTTGGTCGATGCTGGATATCCAAACGTGCCTGGATTTCTCACGCCTTATTAGTGCACGTGCTACCACCTAAAGGAGTTTTCAAGAGCAAACCCAATAAATTGTTGAACTACAACTGATTTGGAATCTGATTGAAGAATTTGTGATTAAAGATCATTGAGGAGTTGTTGATTAAATATGTAATATGATTAAATCAATATTTTGTTGTCATTGATGTTAACTAGTTTGAAAACACTTATCTTGTAAGTTACTATACCAAAACATCTAAAGAAAGGTGAAAGTGATGAAGAACAGAGAAATCTACATGAGGAAGATGTACATGTCAGATGAGGATGAGGAACACATTGAGTAACTTTTTGATGAGTCTATGACCATATGATATTGACTTTATTATGTTGCATTCATCTATGATGAAGAATAGAGTTGAAAGACACAAAGCAATGTTGTCAGCAAATGAAGCATTTCAGTATACACCGACGAAGTGTAGTGTATACTGAGAGCATTGTTGACCAAGCTTGTGTTCACTGACACATTTCTTTATTAATCGAGCAGAACAAAATGAATTAAATGATTAGTTTAGCTGATAAGATTGATGAGCTATAAAGTACCTCGATTTCAGTGGTAACATATAATGTTTGTTATGAAGATCAACGACTAACATAATTAAAGGAAGATCTAATAGGATAGATTGAAACGTGTTATTGACACATCAGCTAAGGAAGCTTGAAGTGGCAAAATTAATGAATGTGATTAAGCGGCAAAATCTGATGGACAAAAGGAAAATGATTTACTCATCTATATAAGAGACGGGTTTCATTATGAAATGAATGCTGGAAGAAGAAGATACTACATAATTATGGCGTGAACAAGTTGTCATGCATTCTGATCATACTGGTTAGTAAGAACTGAGTTGCAGAACAAATACCGAGCTATAGAGAGTAATTACCGACGGATAGTAAGTTGATACATTGTTGAATCTAAAGTGCAATATTGATCAAAAAGATTTGTATGAGCTGAATATTGGTCTGTAATTTGAAATTGAAGTTGTATTAAGGTAGATCATCTACTATTACAAATTTATCCATTGTATACAGTCAAAATCTCTTAACCAAGTGGACTAAGAAAGTCTTATGATGTACCATTCATAAAGTGACCATTGTTATCCTATCAACCCCATAGTGAATGCTGGTTGGACGATAAATTCTAGTCTAAAATCCTCTAACAAGGTCACACCTAACAGTGTGTTTGTAAACCTTTAACAAGGTTGGGTCTTCACCAACCTTACTTCAGAAGAGTGAATATTTTTGGGTTGCCGATCCCAGGTGGTTTTTCCCTTTACAAGGTTTCCATGTTAAATCTATTGTGTTATGTGTTGATTGTGATATTTTTTTGTTATCATACTTTGCATGTCACATATTAGATTTGATCGTTAATTGTTATAAAGTTTAGACTGATAATCGGTAAAAGCACAAATAGTGAAAGTAATTTATGTTTACCGAGTAGCAAAAATTGAAGAATTTGTTTTGAATTATACATTTTGATTTGGGACACTGGATAACTGATTCACCCCCCTCTATGTTATTCTAACAATTGGTATCAGAGCTGTGGTTTCTTAGAAAAGAGTTTTAAAGACTTAAGTACAAAGGTCTCAAGATGTATAAGAGGGAAGTACCAAAACTGAACAAAGATAACTTCACAGTATGGCAGAGCTGGATGAAGCTGCACATATCCAGAATCGGGAATTCTGCACTAGATCTGATGGAGAATGACTACATACAACTGACCATTGGTCCCCTGACTCTTGATCAACTGAGAGACAGGAATGAACACAATATTACTATGATGGAACTTTCTACTGCCTGTACCAATGCTGAATTTGAAGACATTAAGGGATGCACTACTACCAAAGCCATGTGGGACAAGCTAAATCTAATATACAGTGGAGATATGAATGTTAAAAGAGCCTGATTTGAAAGTCTGAGAGGCAGATTCGATGACATGAGGATGAAAGAAGGTGAGAACATTGTGTAGTACTCAAATAGACTAAAAGAGGTAGTACATGCTATTAGAGCATCAGATGGAGTTATTGATGATGAAACAGTGACAAGTAAGATTCTCAAAACTTTGTTGCCAGTTTATGCAATCAGGATCTCTGCAATTCATGAAAAAAGAGCTACATCCAACCTTACTCTTGACACTCTGATTGGTAAACTTACAACCTTTGAATTAAATAATTTTGATAATAGTGTTTTTCCTTCTATTGAGTATGCTTTCATGTCTTCTTTAAAGATTGGGAAGTCTAGCAGGAATAATAAGAATAATGATAGTGATGGCAATACCGATGATGAACTTGATGATCTTGAAGCTCTTATGGCCAGAAGATTATCCAAAGGAAAAAGAAGGTATAGAGGTAAGCTACCTTTGGCATGCTTTAATTGTAAAGAAGTTGGTCACATAGCTACTAGATGTCCACAGAAGAAAGATGATGATAGATCCAAAGACCGATCTGAAGGAAGCTATGGGAGAAGAGTCAACAGAGGCTACCGACACAACAATAGAGACAACTGAGATGATAAAGGCAAAAAGGTATGTTACATAGCCAAAAATATTGAAATTGAATCTGATTCTGATGATGATGTAGAAGTTGTATTTGTTGCTATGAAAGATGACTCAGAGGAAGAAGAGAAACATGAAGAGACAACACTAATCTCTAAAGTAAGCAGAAATGATACATGGATCATAAACAATGGCTGTACACATCATATGACCGGTGATGTAGAAAAGTTTGATCAACTTAATGAATACAATGGAGGATCTGTGAGAATGGGAAATGATGCACCTTGTATGGTAAGAGGTAAAGGTTCACTAATGATCAATGACAGAATAAAATGTGAAAATGCATACTGGGTATATGGACTGAACTATAATTTGTTAAGTGTGGCTTAGTTGAACAATTCAGGCTATCAACTGGCTTTTGAGAGCAAAAAGGTGAAGATTTATGATGATAAAGGAAGACTTGTCAGAACTGGTACACAATCCAGAGGTAATCTATTCTATCTTGATATGGATCAGTCTTCTTGTTTATTAATAAAGGATGAAGAGGCTTGGTTGTGGCACAAAAGGTTATGCCATGTAAACTTTGACAACATGATCAAGATTAGTAAAAAGAAAAGAGTTAGAGGATTGCCTAACTTGTCAAAACCTGATCATGCCATGTGCCATGAATGACAGAAAGGTAAGATGACTAAGTCTAGTTTCAAAAGCAAAGACTACTCAACAAAGAAGATACTTGAGTTGGTTCATATCGACCTATGTGGTCCTATGAGAACTCAGAGTTGTTATGGTGATAGATACTTTATTCTTTTTGTTGATGATTATACTAGACTGATGACTGTTATGTTCTTGAAAAAGAAATCCAAAGCTTTTAAGATGTTTAAATGGTATAAAGCTAAGGTAGAGAAAGAGACTAGTAAAGAAATAAAATGCTTAAGATCTGATAGAGGAGGTGAATTTATCTTTGATGAATTTACTAATTTCAGTAATGAGCATGGTATTAAAAGATAGGTCTCTTTACTGAGGACACCTTAGCAAAATGGCATTGCTGAAAGGAGGAACAGGTCAATAATTGAGTGTGCTAGAACATTGATGATACAAAAGAATGTTGCTCATACATATTGGAGGGAAGCTGTCAGTACAGTTGTATATGTTCTTAACTAAGTACAACTGAAGAAGGATACCAACCGGACACCTTATGAGCTATGGTTTCGGCACAAACCTATTAAGTTATTTCAAATTTTTTGGAAGTAAATGCTTTATTTTGAAAGATGAAAGAAAAGGAAAATTTGATTCAAAAGGAGATGAAGGAATATTTATGGGATATTCCTCTACAAGTAAAGCATATAAATGTCTGAATAATGTTACAAATAAGATAATTAAAAGCACTAATGTCTGTGTTGATGAGTTTGATGACAAGAATATAGAGGAAAATACAATGGAACTGGAAGACTGGTAGATTCACTTACATTGAACAACTAGAGTATCTACCGACACTGCAATCTATGATAATTGGTCAATAGGAAAACAATGCAGAACAACAGGAAACACAAATTGATGAACAAGATGGAGCTACTGAGCAAAGAAATGAACCTGAACAGGATGAACAAGAAAGAAGAAACCAAGTTCTGGCTAGTTTTGTCAGAAGACATCATCCTAAGACACAAATTATTGGAGACAAACATGCTGGAATGCAAACTAGGAGCAAAACAAGACAAGGTACATGTCTAGTTTGTGACCTTGAACCTAAAAATGTGAAAGTTGCATTAGAGAATGAAGAATGGGTTAATGCAATGAAAGAGGGAATAGAGAAAATAGAGAAGAATAAAACATGGTCCTTAGTACCCCAACCTAAATACAAGAATGTTATCAATACTAAGTGAATATTTAGGAACAAACTGAATGAAAATGGTGAAGTCACAAGAAATAAAGCTAGATTGGTATGCAAGGGATATGCATAGGAAGAAGGTATGGACTATGGTGAAACATTTGCACCTATTGCTAGATTGGAAGGAGTTAGAATGCTACTTGCATATGCTACACATAAGAAATTCAAAGTTTATCAAATGGATGTGAAGTCAACATTTCTGAATGGTATACTTGAAGAAGAGGTCTACATAGAACAACCTGAAGGATTCATTGATCTAGACAACAAAGATATGGTATATAGATTACATAAAACTTTATATGGTTTGAAGCAAGCACTGAGAGCCTGGTATGAAATGCTGCATACTTACTTGTTAAGTATTGGATTTGTTAGAACAAGTGAAAACAACAATCTGTATATGAAAGGTGATATTGATGATACTATTATCATTGCTGAGATATTCGTAGATGATATTATTTTTGGAGGTTCAAATCATGTATGCAAAGAATTTGCTGATGAAATGAAAAAGGAGTTTGAAATGTCTATGTTTGGAGAGATTAAGTTCTTTCTAGGACTATAAGTGATTCAGCAGAGTGATGGCATATTCATCACACAATCTAAATACATAAAGGAAGTACTGAAGACATTTGGCATGGAAGATGCTAAATCTATGGGAACACCGATGGCTACTGGATGCAAATTGACAAAGGAAGATGAAACTACAGAGGTAAACCAGACACTTTACTGATCCATGATTGGTAAGTTAATGTATGTAGTTCACAATAGACCAGATATAGCACATGTTGTGGGAATTGTTGCTAGATTTTCTGCTAATCCTAGAGAATCACACATGATAGCTACTAAAAGAATCTTATGATACCTGAAGAAAATAGAGAATTATGGATTATGGTATCCTAAGGAAGGAAAGTTTGAACTAAAAGTGTACACCGATGCTGATTGGGCTGAAAATGTGGATGATAGAAAAAGCACCACCAGAGGAGCATTTTTCTTTGGTGAAAGACTTGTAACCTGGACAAGTAAAAAGTAGGCTTGTATTTCTTAGTCTATAGCTAAAGCAGAGTACGTTGCTGCTGCTACTAATTGTTCAAACATTGCATACATCAAGAAAGTGTTGGAATGGATGAATGAGGTAATCACTGACCTAGTGATTATATATTGTGACAACACTAGTACCATAAATATTTCAAAGAATCTAGTGATGCACTCTAAGATAAAGCATATATCTATTAAGTATCATTACTTAAGAGAACAAGTGCAAGAGAAGCAAGTGAATTTGGAATTTGTCACATCTAAAGAACAACTTGCAAATATTTTTACAAAGCCTCTACTGAAGGATACATTTGAATACTTGAGGACTAGACTTGGGGTCCGTCCCCTATCTATCGGTCACTAAGGTGATCTGGATGTTGCATCAACCTTCTTTTATCAGAAGATCACACATGTTGATGTAGCATAGTTCACACTTTGAATCATGTTCAAGGTTGTGATTAAGTTTGGAGAACTAGAACCGATTGGGCTATCAGTATAGAGAGATACAGAGGAGGATAGAGCTGTTTGTTTATTTATTTCTTTGGCATTGTTGTCAAAGGGAGAGATAAATAATATGAAAAGGAACATGCATTGATGAGAAATAAGAACTATCTAAGGGAGAGACAATCTGAATGAAATAGAGTATTGAAGATCAGTTACAAAGAACAGAAGCAGGAAAAGAAAAATTGAAAGAGCATATCTGATGATTGGCATTACAATAGTACAAATGTTTAGTAACGCAGTGATTAAGCATATTAAGCTAGGGAGAGCTTGTATAAGCATTTGTTCACAAAGTTGTAGAATACATGTTTGGTATGTGTATGGTACATTTCATATTACTTGAGTTGCCATCAATGCCAAAGGGAGAGATTGTTGAACTACAACTGATTTGGAATCTAATTGAAGAATCTGTGATTAAAGATCACTGAGGAGTTGCTGATTAGATATGCAATATGATTAAATCAGTATTATGTTGTCATTGATGTCAACTAGTTTGACAACACTTATCTTGTAAGTTACTATACCAAAACATCTAAAGAAAGGTGAAAGTGATGAAGAACAGAGAAATCTACATGAGGAAGATGTACATGTCAGATGAGGATGAGGAACACATTTAGTAACTTTTTGATGAGTCTATGACCATATTATATTGACTTTATTATGTTGCATTCATCTATGATGAAGAATAGAGTTGAAAGACACAAAGCATTGTTGTCGGTAAATGAAGCATTTCAATATACACCGACGAAGTGTAGTGTATACTAAGAGCATTGTTAACCGAGCTTGTGTTCACCGACACATTTCTTTGTTAATCGAGTAGACTACAGAATGAATTAAATGATCAGTTTAGCTGATAAGATTGATGAGTTGTAAAGTACCTCGATTTCATTGGTAGCAGATAATGTTTGTTATGAAGATCGACGGTTAACATAATTAAAGGAAGATCTAATAGGATAGATTGAAACGTGTTATTGACACATCAACCGAGGAAGCTTGAAGTGGCAAAATCAATGGATGTGATTAAGTGGCAAAATTTGATGGACAAAAGGAAAATGATTTACTCATCTATATAAGAGACTAGGGTTTCATTATGAAACGAATGTCAAAAGAAGAAGATACTACAAAATCATCGCGTGAACAAGTTGTCATGCATTCTGATCATACTGGTTAGTAAGGACCGAGTTGTAGAACAAATACTGAGCTACAGAGAGTAATTACTGACGGATAGTAAGTTGATACATTGTTGAATCTGAAGTGCAATATTGATCAGAAAGATTTGTATGAGCTGAATATTGGTCTGTAATTTGCAATTGAAGTTGTATTAAGGTAGATCATCTACTGTTACACATTTAACCATTGTATACAGTCAAAATCTCTTAACTGAGTGGACTAAGAAGTCTTATGATGTATCATTCATAAAGTGAATATTGTTATCCTGTCAACCCCATAGTGAATGCTAGTTGGACGATAAATTCCAGTCTAAAATCTTCTAACATGGTCACACCTAACAGTGTGTTTGTAAACCTTTAACAGGGTTGGGTCTTCATCGACCTCACTTCAGAAGAGTGAATATTTTTAGGTTGCCAGTCCCAGGTGGTTTTTCCCTTTACAGGGTGTAAAGGATAAAATAGTGTATGGGGTCCTAGAACAATGGTTTGCACATAAAAGAGACCCCAAAGCCAATATTTTACACTTACATGAAATTGTATTGATATAAAAAGTAAATGTAGATGACTAATATTGAAATTAAGAGATAAAGGTACTTACCTCTGAACAAGAATCAGCTGAAAACCCTATCAAACAATCTCAAAAACTATTGATTCTTGTGATCTTAAACCAAAACTGCAAGATCTACAAAACCCAAAAATCTTTCTCTGAGATGGCTTAGCTCGGGTTTGACCCTCATAAAAGGTCAAATACCACATTCTTTATTTGAAGTCTGATTTGAATTCTGTTCGTAGATCCCAGAAGTTTGTTGAAAAGGGTATCCAAATATGCTCTCAGATCCAAAATTTCACACTTGTACCTATAAGAAAAAAAGAGTTTTTAGTTATTTATTTGGGGGGTTTGCCTTAGTCAAACCCCAATTTAGGAATTAACCTTGAAATTGAATTGAAAATGCTGGAATAAACAAAGTAAATGGAACAATTCACCTTGCTTGAGTTGAAACCCTTGTGGAGGATTCAAATCCTTGAATCCACAAGAATGGATGAATATAGAATCACATGTAGGATGTCTCCAATCAATTGCCTTTTGATCTTCAACACCAATCTTGAATGGATCTTGAATTTTGAAAATGCTTGAATAGAAAATGGACGAATCTTCAACAAGAGAGCTCCATAGAGCTTGAATCCTTGAATGGCTACTAATGGATCTCCTTGATGAATTGAATGCTTGAATGCTTGAATGCTTGAAGGCTTGATCTTTTTGCTTGCTTGCACTTGAGAGCTTTGAGAGATTGTGAGATGAGATGTGAAAATGAGAGAGGAAGGCTCCCTTTTATAGTGGTCTAGGGCACAAGAGGGGCCTCGTAAAAAATAATAATTAAGGGCCCATGGCACAAAACTCTAGAGAGGTGCACATGGAGAGGAAATTAAATTAAAGTCTTGACACAAAACTCTAGGAGGGGACCACCCTTAATATATAAATAAATAATTATTTAAGAGTCTTGTTACAAAATTTGAGGTAAGGCCAACCCCAAAGTTAATTTGAGCATTAGGCACAAAACTCGAGAAAGGCTAATCTCCAATAATAAATTAGGAATCCTATACAAATATTGAGAAAGGTCCACCTCAAATATTAATTTGAAAATTTGATGCTTAATCTGAGAAATAATGGCCCTGAAGAAGGAAAAGATAAGTTTTTGATGAAATCTTGCAACGAGAAGCAGACCCTGAAGATCCCAAACCTTAGGGTCAAGGTCGAGGTTGACCCTGACCTAGTAAGGGTTGAGGTCAACTTTGACCCCATAAGGTCGACTTTGACCTTATGGTCAAAAACCTTAGGTTCATAGTCCAGAATGCTAGGAAAGTGCTGGGAAGAAGTGAAAAATGGGGTAGAATAGGGGGAAAAGCCAGATCCAAGTTGAATATCCATTCAAGGTGTTCAACATGACCCCAAACCACTTACTTGGAGGGCTAAACACTCTTAACATGGAAGTGCTTCCATTTTAAGACGATACATTAAGCCCCCACTTTAGCAAGAGTATGGACTCGATGCAAACTCTTGGTAAAGGAGATCATAAAGAAAAAGATAATCTTATTGAAATCAAAGGGAAAAAGGAATCCTCAAGCCCCCAGGGACTCAAGTCTTCATCAACTCCAAGATTGCAATAAGAGAGACATAACTAGAAGAAGATAGAAGGGGAAGAGAGGAGTGGCTAGCTCGCCCAGTAAGATGTGTGTATCTCACTGTGAACCACAAAAGGATAGTATGGCCCATGAAGAAAACACTTGATAGTCCCCCCATAATGTTGTGCACCTTCTGGTGGCTTTGTGCATTTATGTAGTGTGTCTTCAAATGACTTTTATAAAGTACCCATGGATCCACCTTCTTGTATCACCATGGAATACAAAATGCATGTGTCTTCAGGATTTAGCAACTTATGTGCATTACTCTTGAAAGATTTAGCATATTGATGCGTGTCTTTTCAGGATTTAGCAACTTATGTGCGTTACCTTCCAAGATTTATCATATTGAAAAATTTATAAAATGTGTGTCTCCTCAGGATTTAGCAACTTATGTGCGTTACCTTTGGAAGATTTAGCATATTTGAAATTGGAAATGCGTGTCCCTTTAGGATTTAGCAACTTATGTGCATTACCTTCTGAGATTTAGCATGCTGCAAAAAAAAAGGTTAGAACAAAAATACATTATATAGATCGAGGGAGGCCGTATATATGCCCCCTCCTTAAGATGGCAAAAACATACTATTTTGACATCTTAAGGAAAGAAATGAACAAGGATAAAGCCCTCTTTAGCATCAAGACAATATCCTTAGACAACACCTAGTCCAAGCCAAGAAGGTCACAGCTCCTATGAGGCCATGGAAGGGATGAATGCAAAGGGATATCATGCAAGAAGTGAAAAAGTAACCCTTGTGAGGGATAGCACACTGTTCAATTTTCAAGGTGAGATATATATCAACTATGGAAACCCAATGCCAAACAATGAAATAGGTTGTGATCAAGGACAAAGATCCTCAGTGTAAACCAAATTTTTTTTGGATAATTGGATATCATATAATAGATAAATACTGGTTAACCAAGGAAAGAGGTGAATCTCAGAAAGACAGAAAAGAAGGAGATGACATCCTTGCCCCCCAAGTGTAGGAACAAGGATGGAAGGGGACCTATTATATCACTTGCAACACTATGCAAGACAACGAGCCCCCAAGTATTAGGCTACCATTGTTTACATAATGTGGAGTTCCATAATAGGAACATATAAGTTATTTAGAGAAAATAGGATTGAAATACAACTCATTGTCACATGATATATAAATAACCTTAATATCAATGAACTTCCTAATCTTATAATGTAAAGCTTGACATTCATTAGTAGAGTGATCATGAAATCTATGATATAAACAAAAAGGAAGAGTCTTCAAGTGTGGACTACGTTTCTTTTTGCGTTTAGGTCTAGTAATCATCTTAGCATGAAGGAGTTTAGGCAAAAGAAATTCTTGGTCAAATTCCTTCATAGGTTCATCATGTTTAGAAGTGTTATTTGAGATGTTTTTAACATTGATTTGTTGTCGAGGATTAAATCCCAATCCATAAGAATGCTCATGCCCCCCAATGTGTAAGGGCATTTGAATTCCCTGTTTATGGTTACCACATCCTTGACCATTAAATCCTTGTTTAACTAGGAAGTGATAACCAGGACCATAACGAGAAGCCATGTCAGAAGAAGTCAATGGAACTTCAGTAGTCACTATGTCATCATTAGTAGGCTTGATAGTTTCATTGTGGGAAGAAGCAGTGACAAAGTTATTACTAAGGGCTTTAGAAGTAAAAAATCATTGCTCAAATTCTCTTTGTTTCTACATAAAATCAAGATCATTAATCTTATATTCTCCCATAAAGGTAGGAGTAAAATCCAAGGTTCCCCAATCATCGCCAGGAAGAGCATTAGAGGAAGAAGGATTGCTATTAGGAATAGGAGTAGTTTGATTTTGAATATTAAGGCAAGGATTAGGTGCATCATCCACATGAAGCATATACATCTTGTTGTTATGTATAAACTTGACTTTACAATGAAGGGTGGAAGGAACGACATGCATCTCATGCAACCAAGGTCTACCCAAAAGAAGATTATAATTGAGAGGTCTAGGCATAACATGAATAGGTGTATTTAGGATGACTGATCCTACTTTGATAGGTAAGGTAATGATTCCTAAACTGTTCTTAGCAATGTTATCAAAGCCACAAATAGCAACATTGGCAGGTTGAATAGTTGAAAGATCGGCATTAATCATTTTGAGCATGTCCATGCTACAAACATTAAGCCCAGATCCATTATCAATTAAGGTCCTATGAATGATACTTTTATTGATAGAGACAACAACCATAAGAGCATCATATTGATTCTGAACTTCTTTAGAGGGTAAATCCTTTTGAGTGAATACAATGTCAGGAGGACTCGGGGTAGCATGCATGCATTGTAAGAAGTTATTGATGTTCTCTTGATTAGGAGGTGGAGTGGGAAGAGTTGATAGAGCTTTTTGCAAGGCTTCATAGTAGGTAGGTGAAGTTTGAAGAAGCTCCCATAAAGAAATCTTGGCATGAGTATTTTGTAATTGGGTTATCAAATCATACTCCTTGCTAGGAAGACGAGGTGGAGGAGGAAGAATAGGTTGAGAAGGTGGTAAAGAAGTAGAAACCACTAGATTAGGTTGAGGGTTATTCCTTGTATGATATGTGTGAGCTATCGAATCTTGATGATTAAAAGACTCCATAGTTTTACCTTTGATAGTAAGATGAGGACAACCTTTGACAGTTAACAAGGGTTTAGGATAAACCATATTAGTTGTCTCAATACTACAAATAGATTCACAAGAAGGAAGAAAAGAGGACATCCTAGGAGGAGATGAGGTAAGATCTTGATTCTCCATAGGATCATCACTAAAAGGGAGAGCATTAAGGGAATTCATATCATTCTCCACTAATGCCTCACCACTAGAAGGAATCTCAAATGGAGGTAAAGAATCTATAATATCATATTCTTTCATGAAAATGTCCGCATGTGTTTTAGAAAAAGAGTTATCATCATGTATCAATAAATCACTCTCTTGTATCAAAGCTTCTTTGCAAGGAGGGGATAAATCAATGTCATTATCCAAGGGATCATCCAAAATGGTTTCATGAGGAAGAGAGTAATCAACATCCAAATCCAAAGGTTCATCCCAAATAGGAGGATTATCATCCCTACCAATAAAGCACAATTTAGGATCCCTAGAGGGGAAAGAAGGTAAATTATGTTCTAAAGAAGGCTCATAGAAAGGACATATATTAGGAGAAGAATCAACATCAATCCTTAACTCATCCCCATAAAGAGAAATATGATGGAGAGATAGATTAAAGTTATCTTCTTGCTCTAATATATCCTTACAAGGAAATTCAAAAGAGAACAAGGTAACATCACATGCACTAGCTAAAGTCTTTCTAGGTGCAACATCATGCAATGGTAAGGTAAGAGGATAATGTTTTGTAATCCAAAAATCTATGGAAGAATGTTTGGAAAAAACTTGAAAAAACTTGTGCAACATGATAACAAATAAAGAAATGCATAAAAAATAGATCTAGATATATCCCAATGCATTCAAATGAAACTTATAAGCATGAAAATGAAATCAAACACAATAGGGCATCTAATTCCACAAGAGAAAGGGGTAAGTATGTCGGGTTCACCAAAATGTAAAGTGTAGGTGAACACACAAGAGAATATAAAGGAAGATCTAACACAATAGAGCATCTAAATCCACAAAAGAAAGGAGGGTAAGCGTGTCGGGTTCACCAAAATGTAAAGGATAAAATAGTGTATGGGGTCCTAGAACAATGGTTTGCACATAAAAGAGACCTCAAAGCCAATATTTTACACTTACATGAAATTGTATTGATATAGAAAGTAAATGTAGATGACTAATATTGAAATTAAGAGATAAAGGTACTTACCTCTGAAAAAGAATCAACTGAAAACCCTATCAAACGATCTAAAAAACTGTTGATTCTCGCAATCCTGAACTGAAACTGCAAGATCTACAAAACCTAGAAATCTTTCTCTAAGATGGCTTAGCTCAGGTTTGACCCTCATAAAAGGTCAAATACCACATTCTTTATTTGAAGTCCGATTTGAATTTTGTTCATAGATCCCAGAAGTTTTTCGAAAAGGGTATCCAAATATACTCTCAGATCCAAAATTCTGCACCTGTACTTACAAGAAAAATAGAGTTTTTGGTTGTTTATTTGGGGGGTTTGCCTCAGGAAAACCCCAATTTAAGAATTAACCTTGAAATTGAATTGAAAATGCTGGAATAAACAAAGTAAATGGAACAATTCACCTTGCTTGAGTTGAAACCCTTGTGGAGGATTCAAATCCTTGAATCCACAAGAATGGATGAATACAGAATCACATGTAGGATGTCTCCAATCAATTGTCTTTTGATCTTCAACACCAATCTTGAATGGATCTTGAACTTGGAAAAGGCTTGAATAGAAAATGGATGAATCTTCAACAAGAGAGCTTCATAGAGCTTGAATCCTTCAATGGCTACTAATGGTTCTCCTTGATGAATTGAATGCTTGAATGCTTGAAGGCTTGATCTTCTTGCTTGCTTGCACTTGATAGCTTTGAGAGATTGTGAGATGAGATGTGAAAATGAGAGAGGAAGGCTCCCTTTTATAGTGATCTAGGGCACAAGAGGGGCCTTGTAGAAAACAATAATTAAGGGCCCATGGCACAAAACTCTAGAGAGGTGCACATGGAGAGGAAATTAAATTAAAGTCTTGACACAAAAATCTAGGAGGGGACCACCCTTAATATAGAAATAAATAATTATTTTAAGAGCCTTGTTACAAAATTTGAGGTAAGGCCAACCCCAAAGTTAATTTGAGCATTACGGACAAAACTCAAGAAAGGCTAATCTCCAATAATAAACTAGGAATCCTATACAAATATCGAGAAAGGTCCATCTCAAATATTAATTTGAGAATTCGACACTTAATCTAAGAAATAATGGCCTTGAAGAAGGAAAAGACAAGTTTTTGTTGAAATCCTGCAACCGGAAGCAAACCCTGAAGATCCTAGACCTTAGGGTCAAGGTTGAGGTTGACCCTGACCTAGTCAGGGTCAAGGTCGAATTTGACCCCATAAGGTCAACTTTGACCTTATGGTCAAAAACCTTAGGTTCATAGTCCAGAATGCCAGGAAAGTGCTGGGAAGAAGTGAAAAATAGGGTAGAATAGGGGGAAAAGCCAAATCCAAGTTGAATATCCATTCAAGGCATTCGACATGACCCCAAACCACTTACTTAGAAGGCTAAACGCTCTTAACATGGAAGTGCTTCCATTTTAAGATGATACACAGGGTTTCCACATTAAATCTCTTGTCTTATGTGTTGATTGTGATATTTGTTTGTTATCATACTTTGCATGTCACATATTAGATTCGATTGATAATTGTTATAAAGTTTAGACTGATAATCGGTAAAAGCATAGACAGTGAAAGTAATTTATGTTTACTGAGTAGCAAAAATTGAAGAATTTGTTTTGAATTATACATTTTGATTTGGGACACTGGATAACTGATTCACCCCCCTCTCAGTTATTCTAACATAAACACCCCAGAAGAGTTGTTTAATCATTGACACTCCTCGCTCAGGAATGTAATAGAGCGTACATTTGGGATTTTGAAGTAGCATTTTCCTATCTTGAATCAATTAATATCTTATCAAATGAAGACACAAACAAGGATTGTTTTGGCATGTTGCATACGTCACAACTTCATTACGATAGAGGATGACCTTCCATCCGAGGTAGAATTTGAAGAGGAAGATGGTCGTGATCGGATAGATGTACCAATGCTTGAGACATATGGGTTGAGCTAGCGTGAAAGAGATGATTGGGGGAAATTTTTGAGATGAAATAGCAAGAAGGATGTGGGAAGACTATAGATCTCACTCTTAGTCAATTGAATAACTACTATGGTAGTGTTTAAACCTTAATGTCAGATTTCATAAATTTCACGAATTGATATTATATATTAAAAGCCATTATGGCATATGTAGTGTTGTCATGTTATATTCAATGTTGTTATATTTAATGTTGTCATGTTATGTTTAATATTGTCATGTTATGTTTAATGTTATATTTAATGTTTACATCTACGTATATGCCTATTTGCATATGTTTACATTGCAATTGACAATTCATCCCTAACTTAGATTTAGATCTAATCATCAACATTGCGTTATGACATATTGTAGAGTTGTCATGTTATATTTAATGTTCTCATGTTATATTTAATGTTTTCATGTTATGTTTAATGTTGTTATATTTAATGTTTACATCTACGTATATGCCTCTTTGCATCTATTTACATTGCAATTGATCTTTCACCCTAACTTAGATTTAGATTTGATCATCAACATTGCGTTATGACATATTTAGTGCTATCAAAAGAAGTGGGCAACTCATGTTGCGTGTGCCTCAGGTATGTCTCTGGATGTATTAATGAACATGGATGCTGAGGTTGAAGTGATACATCCAACTTCTTCCAAGAAGGTATTTTGGACAAAATAAATGGAACACAAGTTGCTAGACTTGCTACAGGAGCAAGTGCAGCTTGGCAAAAAAGCTGAAGGGGGTTTCAAGAAAGAGGCTTGGATTGCCATTGAAAGGAGGTTCAATAATGAGTTGAAAATGAAGCTATCAAAGGATAACTTCAAGAACAAGCTGAAAACTTGGAAGCAAGGCTACAGAGTAATGAAAGACTTGAGGAATACAAGCAACTTAGCATGGAATGAGAGTACCCAAACTATGGATGCCGATGATAGTGTTTGGGATGAGTTGTTGAAGGTAACATGGTCTTAAAATCTACTTTTAAGTTGAATATATCTTTTTAAGTAATGAAAGACAACTAATGGATTCAATTGTTATGCCATCATGCAGAGAAAGGAATTTAAAAATGCCAGAATGTATAAGAGGTAGTCGTTTCAATACTACAATGAATTATCCTATACTGTTGGGAATGACATAACTAAGGGCACTGCAGCTGCAACAACTCAAGAGACAAATGAAGATTTCAATGATGAGGAATATTTCACTTATCATGGTATCGATACTGCATCTTTTGAGACTGCTTCTGATTTGGCTAGTGATAGTATGGATACACTACCATCGAACCAATCTAGTGCAAGAGGCAGAGACAACCCTTCAGCATCATCAAGGAGGACAAAGAGGAAGAGGGGAAGTATTGTAGGTTCCTTGGATTCAATTTGTGAAGTGATCAAAGATATGTCTGCAGGCATTACAACAAGCCTTACAGAGCCTCTGAAAGTGGATAGAATATCATTTGGAATGAAAATTGATGCAACGGATATGTATAAAGCACTTAAAGAAATCCCTGACCTTATCGAAGGTACTATGCTTGATGCATATGATACTTTTTGCATGATACTATAGCAGTCATAGGGTTCTTGACAATGACTGAAGGGGAGAGAGCCAGATATATTATACGGAAGTTTGGAGGACTTTAGTTGATCCATGTTTCAAATCAAAACTAATGATATTAAAACAATCAGACTTATGGATTTAATCTGTTGTTTTTAAAATCTGATCTTATGATGGATTTAATTAGAATTATGGATTTAATCTATTGTTTTTAATTAGCATTCTAAGGTTGCATTTTGGCCTTGATAAATGTATCTAATTATGTACTTTGTTATTATATCTCTCCCAACTTTCTAACTACCAAATTTTCAGGAACACCTCAATGATGTTAGGAATCCAAAAATGGCAAATATGATATAGATAAAAATTGTTCTTTCCCTACACCATATGAGAATCTAAATTTTTTGAGGTCATACACTAGAGTGGGTGATAAATCATTCATTCCTTAGATTAATCAAACTGTCAGTTTCTTTTCAATCAGCATATTTCCAGATTTGCAGATTTATCCATGACTGCTTATCTCATCTATAAATTTGTTCATTAACACTTCTATAACTATACATTTGTCATCTTAGGTCTCATGTTTATTCAAGCATGTCTATTAGTTTTCCCAATATGCATTTGCCTGGCTATGGATGGTGTTGCTTACCTATGTTCATCAAGAAAGTTGGGTGATAGAAATAATACATTTAAACCTTGAGTTGTCATCAATAGAGATATGCACCCAACATTCTTATTTTGACCTGCTACCTCATGGTTCAGTCGATAGTCCCCAGAAGTTTGTATTTTGTTTCCTGTTGACATTCCATAGGCACTATTTTGGGTTTCACTTCACAATGTGGCTGTTTTTGAAAATTAATTTCATCTTTCCTTTTGTTGGACTTGAATATTCACATGTTTCTCAAAGAAACAATGACATTTAGGCAGTCTATGTAGTTGACATTGCTCGATGATATTAACTACATCCTTTTTCTAACCCATTTTGATTAGGAGTATCATTCACCTAATTGACAGTGCAAATATCAGTGTGGTTGATTGTAGACCTATTAGATAGTACTCCCAGAGAGACCTGTGTTGTTAGATACAGAGGCCAACAATGTTGTTACCAACCTTAACTTGGTTGTGTTTACTTTCCTGACCTTAAGCATCACTGTAATTTTATTTAACTTTACCATAAAAGCTATAGAACCCAATATTCCAATACCTTAAAATGTATAAACTCAATTGGACTCCTAATTAATTTTACCACCACCCAATTCATCTTCAGAAGGTTATGTATCCTATGTGTAAGGCAAATACTAATGTGCCATGGTTGACAAATTTAAAAAATTATCATATTGTGTTTCTGCACAGTGATTGTGTGACAATGATTATGTGAGTGATGATGTAATGAATGTAAAATAATCACTATGATGTGATGTTTAACATACAAACATCTTTAACATATTAACAATTAGACTTGACATATGACCATTCAATATGCCTAGCTTTATCAACAAGAATCTCTGCTAAAGCCCTTTTTTCCATTTCATTTTGATATATTTATAATTTACCATGTCCATATCAGCTTCCAGGACCAACAGTTACAAAAGGTACAAAAAGAGAGAATATTTTTGGTCATGCTATCATTTACCTGATTAAAATTATTGATAGTTGAGCTGTAAGCAATACTCAGTTACTGTAAATAGCTTGTAGAGATGCCTTGGCCTCAAGTCGTCTGTGCTATATATGTCAAGGTATTCAGGAGGATGAATTTCAATTTTTTCTATGGGTGGAGCAGGAGGAGGAGGGATGCTCCTACATTGAACCTTGTCTTTTAGTTTATGCAGCTCCCAGGTAGACCAATCATCTGCATCATCCATTATAACCCTATGACCCATGGACAAATATATACATTCCTCTGTCCCCTCTAATACTATCCCCAAAAATCCATATATAGTCATGCGTAGAGTTTCCATCCTAACTAAGCATGCTTGTAATATAAATACAATCCCCTATATCTGGTAACGGAGGTAGGGATTGCCACTTGGTTATTCCTCCCCCTAAATCAAGCATCTCGACATTGTATATGTCCTTTTGTTTTGTGTTGAATAGCGAGTCAAAGCATATACACATTGATCTGTGATAAAAAAACCTGGTGAATTTGTATGATTCAGGAAGAATGAGAGGTGGAAGAGGAAGCTTTCTAAAAATACCCTTTTGATATATGAACAGAAAAAGGGTATTGTCACTGTCAATTTGCATATGAGCATAGAAAATGACTAAATTTTTAAGGGCGTTAGGTTTGTAATGAGGAATTACATATTGGGGATTGTTGATAGCATATGCCCATGTTTTATTCAAGGTCATCAGCAAGGGTTTCACATGCCATAGCATGTAAGCCATTATTGGGCCTAGTGTAATATCATTGGGCAATACATGGATTAGATCTGCAATACAATTCATGGTTCAATATCCTGAAAAGCTAATTAGAAGAAATTGACATTTTATTGTTTACTAGAATTACTGATATCTGTAATACCCCAAAATTGGCACCTAATTATCTCAAGCAATTTTGGTGTATTTCTTAAATTCTATGTCATTAAAGTCCTATCTCGCTAGGCAATTTTCTCTCTCCTACTTGACTCTATTTGACTTGATGTCAGTTGCAAAGACCCTAAATTGCAATAATCAAATGGTAAATTAATTCCTAAAAGTCTTTGACTTATATTAGCTAAATTATCCCTATGATAAATTAATTTAATTCTAAAGTCCTAAGTGCTTTAAATTAAATTAAATCGACCCCTTTAGCTAATACACATCAAAAAGGAATTAATATCATTTAATTATTTGAGTGGACATCTCTCTATTTGAATTTAATTATTCAAATTATTCAAATTAGTCACACCCCCATATGTGGCATAAATTCCACTTTTTAATTAAATAATTCCATGCCTATTCGTCCAAAAAGTGAAGAGCCTTAATGGAAAATGAAGTCACTTAGGACATGTGGAAAAAGGAGTTACATGCGAGATTCCCCCTCTTTTTCTATTTAAGAGCTTGCCTTTTCATTTCAAAGGATCAAATTTTTGAGAGCATAGAGATTATAGTGAAATTCTACTACATTCTTTGAGATTCATAGCTTTTGATTGTTATCATTTTAGTTAGTTCATTTAGTATAATATTGCATTTTTCATCTTCTTAGTTTACTTGTTCTTAGATTTAGTCACATTTTCCTTTGAAAACTCTAAAAAGAACTTGCATTTTTATTTTAGATTACATGCATCCATATTAGATTACTTGCATTCTCATATTAGATTACTTGCATTCTCATGTTAGATTACATGCATTCATGCTAGATTGCTTGCATTTTGGATTTAATGCATGTGCTTTGCTTTTAAAATCCTCCATTGTAGTTCGGTCTTATGGTTGTTGGCTTTCGATCTGAGAGCAATCTTGAAAACATCCCGTCTACATAGGAGGCAACAGATCGCTTCACTACGGATTTCGAATTGAATAACTCATATTCTTTTCTGTAATCCAATCATGTGAGTAATGATCATGTTGTGTGTGTGTTGAATTTGAGGTCACATTCACTCATACACATTTTGGCGCCCACCGTGGGGCAAAAAAGATCAATTTCTGACCTCATTCTTGATTGGTTTTTCAGTTTTAGTGTTGGTTCCAGGCCTTGTACGGCCATGTACAGCTTGGAAACCTTGTAATATAATAATGGATGGATAGAATGATGAATCCTCTTTCTCATAATTTTTATTTGGTTCATTTTTATAAAGAAATGAATAAGTTATGATCATTTTGGTGAAAGTGGGTATTTGCAGATTTGAGATTCTCTGAATACAGTCAGATTGAAACATCTGGTACGGAAAAATTGTGAAGAATAAATATCTCTAATAATATTCATTGAAAATATACATGAATTATCTTTCATTTACTTTTGGTTTTAGTCATTTTTATGCAGATTTGTGAAAGTTATGGGCATTTGAGTGAAAACTAGTTTTTAACAATCTGTATT
Source organism: Chamaecyparis obtusa (assembly GCA_027943335.1). Taxonomy (NCBI): domain Eukaryota; kingdom Viridiplantae; phylum Streptophyta; class Pinopsida; order Cupressales; family Cupressaceae; genus Chamaecyparis; species Chamaecyparis obtusa. The sequence continues at coordinate 681,173 of BSBK01002490.1, read as the reverse complement.
GGAGTTGCAGGCAATGATTTATTCTTAGAAAATGATTTATGAATGGAAAAAATAAATGGCTTACATATTTGGAAACTATATTCATTAATAGTTACTGTGAAATTGGTTTGGTTTCATTTGAATTTCTTCTGAGAAAGATATGTGATTCCCTAGGCAGGGCCTGGTGTTTTAAATCTGGTTTATGACAGAAAAATGGCAGTTTGAAAAAGTTATTGGTTGAGGAACTAAATTGAATCATAAGACCTTGTAATTTTGGGAAATGATAGTTCTTGATGTTGGATAAAAACTTCATTCTTTCCAAAAAATTTAATATTGTGATTTTATGGGTCAAATAAATCAATCTTTAAAGACTGTCTTGAAGACAACAATGTTACATATCTTACAGTTTGCCATTGATTTGTCCTGATTCTGTACTTTCGAATGTGTGCTAAATACTGGATTGCAGATCTTTGGACCTAAGGTGAGTTCTTAAAATCTCTATAACACTTAGTTTGGGCATAAAATTAATCTCTCATGTGTTTGGCTTGAGTGTTACACGCTTTCATAGAACACATTTTTTATGCTCTTAATGGGAAATAAACGAACATAGAGTTGCTTTCATAGAAGTTTATGTTTAAGTGCATTCTTGTCTTTTAAACATTAAGTAATTATTGGTTCCAATATCAAAAAAATATCATTGAGTAATCTAGGGCATGGATTCATTCCTTTTTTTACATGAAGAGTTAAATGCACCACTTTGTGGACTCACTTCATGTTTACTTGGAAAGTTAAATATTCCATGATTCAAACCCTTTTGCACTTATGAGTAGTATTGATTAGCAGTCTTAGATTACTTGTGATTGATCTAGATTGCTATCTTGAGTTATTGGACTCGCTAATCCGCTGGCCCCTCATTTCCGCCCTGTGGTTGCAATCTCAGCACCACATTAAAGGGGAGGGGTCTATAGGAAAGAAGCGTTAATTGTTCCACTAGGCAACCCTTTTGTGCTTTTTGGAACTCACTTGTTTTCTAGGTTGTGGACTCGTTTGTAGCTTGTGTGAGGTTTTAAGTGTTCCACTTTGTGGACTCACCTCATATTTGCTTTAAGTGTTAAGTGTTCCACCTTTAGTGCTTTTCAATACTTTTTGATAGAGAATTACTTACTTTTCATTTTTTTAGAAGGCCTACTTGGGGATTTCATCACCTCAAGGGATGACCTTAACTCCCGTGTTCCGGTGGAGTATAAATATCGGGAGGTGAATCCAAAGACACCTCTCTTGGGAATGAGTTAAGATTTCACTCTTGGCTAAGCCTCAAAGAACTTTATACCTTTGAGAAGTGAAGGAGAAGATTTGGGTTACCGTCTCCCCCCGGCTGTGTGATTTTTGTTTCTTCTCATCTACGGATTTGTGCCTCACGTACCTTGTGTATATAGAGGACTCCTTTTAGAAAATCCATGTATATCCTTGTAGACAACTTGCTAGGATGTTGTTGTGTTTTAAGTGCCTGCTAAAACATTTTCAAGAACATACACAAGTAGAGTCCTTAGGGAGTAGAAATACTAAGTCACTATTCCTGTTCATGCGCAAGGTTGCTTTGTCCCTTGCCCATTGCTTGAAGACTGTTTGCTTGAACTCCTTGATTTCTATCTTACGTGCTTGATCAATGACATAAATCTGATCTACCTTTTTGTCCGTGATCTGTTTTTCTATTTTTTTGTCGTTCACCGTCAGAAATTGGTTGTCTTGAGTTAGGAATCGATCGATCTTTGCTTTGACTCACATTGTCTCTCATCTATTCATCTTATCTCTTTATGCATTTTGTACCTCGTGTTGCGATAGTCTTATCTCGGCTGTTCTAGCCATCTCTTTTTGACAATTCGTACCAGGTTCATCTTGCATCTTGGCTGTTCTATCCATTTATCTCCTTTTTGTTATCTTAGAGACAAAGTCTAGCTTTATCTCAAATCTTTGCTTGTTACATCTTCATCTATGACTGTCACAACTTGAAGTGGTAAGACTTATCCTATTCAGAACGCTGATCAAGATCAAAGTAAACCTCGTAATCAAGACGTAGGTCATTCCCAATTTGTTGAGAAGTCTGAACTTTGTAAGAGTTCTTCAAATTCGTCATTAAGCACTCCACAAGATAATTTGTCTCAAACATCTCGTCCAATTTTCCAAGAGTGCTTTAATCCTTTATTTTCGCCATCTAGTTCATCTCTCCAAGAACAAGACAACTCCTATTTTCAAAACAATTCATTGTTTTGTGGCTTTGGGAGATCATTTCCTCGGACGAAACCTATTATTGAAACTATTGATCCCACTGAAGATAGTGATTCATCTGAAGCTATTCATACACCAAAAGTTACATTGGCTGCACCTTTTCGACATCGTTCTCATCACTTTACTGAAGCTTCAATTGCAGCACAAATTCATCTTGACAAGATGGGAACCAAGAACCCATTTGACTTTCAATCAGGCCAATATGGCCAAACTTATAATCAACACCATGGTCAATCTTCTCATGACCAAAATCAGACTCATCACAATCAGTCTCATAATGACGATCAATCTCACAACAAAACTCAAGATGATCGACAAGCAGCACATAACTATCGCCCTCCTCCTTATGATCAAAATCAAGATGATCAACAAGATCAAACACCAAGCATATACGAGATTCTTGGTAACGAGGATGATGTAATTACTCAGAATGATATAAATGCTGCGAAAGCTAACAAGAGTCTCATTAAAATGATGGAAATTATTCTTTCGGAAGATAAGGAAAAGTATTTTCTTGAGTTGGCTAAGCAAGGAGCCAAACTACCCTCGAATTTCCAAGTGGAAACTATTGTAGCTAAAGAAGAAGAAACTGAAACCGCTAAGCTACAAAAGATGATTCAAAGTATGCAAGATCAAATTACTCAAACGACAAAAGAAAAGGATAAGCCCACGCAACAATTTACATTGGAGAATATATGTCCTTTTCCTTTTGATAAGAATGTTCACATGCCTCCTTTTCCAAGAGGAGTAGAGTTACCCAAATATGACAAGTACATGGGTACAACTGATCCTCAAGATCATCTAAGAGAGTTTGGCGCGCTGTCCATGGAATTCATGCATGATCAAATGTATCTTATGAGACTCTTCCCCCGTAGCTTGGGTGGGCCAGCTATGGAATGGTTTTGCCGATTACATCCTGGTATTCAAACTTTTGACGAGATTGCCAATCTTTTTCTTCAGCATTATTCTCACAACATCCAACATCCTGTCAACATTCGTGACTTGTGTAATTTGAAACAACGACAGGGAGAACCTTTCTTGTCTTTTCTCCAAAGGTGGAGACAACTTTGTACAAAGTATCCTCGTAAATTGCCTGAATCTGAAAAACTTGATATCTTTTTAGACAATCTTCTTCCAGACTTTGGATATCAGGTACAATTACAAGGTCCTTTGACATTTGACACCATGATCAAACAAGCTGTGAGGATAGAAGCCTTTATGGTCAAAAAGGGAGAATTAACTCTGAATAAAGACAATAAACAAGGATTCTCAACGAACAAGGATAAAGGGAAGTCTGTAAACAAGAATAGAGAGGTGGTAAACGATGGAGTGGTCGATAATGTCATCGCAAAGCCTTCAAAGCCTGTCTTTAATCTTACTTCTAGCATACAAGCGGCTAAGGCTGTCGAAAAGAATACAACAGATAATTAGCGAAGTTCAAGATTTTCTAGAAACAAACCTTGGGCTCCTCGACCTAAGCGTGATTTCACTTCTTTGGGAGAGCCTCTTGATGTAGTCTTTAAAACTCTCATACAAAATCAGATTCTCACTCCTTTGGAAAAGCGAACTTATGACCCACAATCAAGACCTCACTGGTGGAATGACAATGATTATTGCGACTATCATCAAAATATTGGTCATAAGACATCCACTTGTCTTCAGTCGAGACATAAAGTTCAAGATTTGATTGACAGCGGTGATATTGTTGTGGATGGTCATAATAAGAATTCTGATCATCAGGCGTTTAAGGATCCTTTTCCTCCTCATGAGAAAGGAGAGTCTTCCACAACTAAGAACAACAATGCTAAGGTGAATTACACTTACCCTTCTACCGATAATGTTATTAACATGATTGAACCTATGGGAGTTGAATATTGTGATGTGATCACTTTTAAGGGGAGTGGTGACGCTCCCAAGCCTAGAGTTCCTTTCATCTTACGAAATTCTACATCTTGTTCATCTGAATCTAAACAAACTCAAGATTGTGCAAATGTTGTCGCTCGATCATGTGGAAGAGTTGTTTTGAAAGGTCCCGATCCTCTGAAGCAAACTGTAGACAAGGATACTTCAAGACAAAGCACAGATAAGGTTGCTCCGAAACAAATGATGGATAAGACTACCACTGGCCCTACCAACAAAGCTTCTAAATCGACTCCCACATCTAGCGTTACTAGTTATAGTATCTTAGATCAACTCCAGCGAACCAATGCTCAGATTACTATTTTTGAGTTGTTAAAAATCTCGCCTGCTCATAGGCAAATTTTGGATAAAGCCCTCGCTGAAGCAAATGTCCCCAAGGATCTTGATCTAAACCGGTTCCAATCTATGGTGGGTCATTTGACTTCACCGCATTATTTGTCCTTCTCAGAGGAAGATGATCATTCTTTGAACCACCCGCATAATGCTCCCTTACACATAGAGGTTATGATAGGTCCCAAACGTGTCCGTCATGTGCTTATTGATAATGGCATTGGTCTTAACATTTGTTCCACTAAATTGCTCACTCAGCTAGGTTATGATGAGGATTGCATAGACTCCCATAAGAAGATAACCATAAAAGCTTATGATGAGGAAGAACGCAAGTCCCAGGGTTTAGTTGTGCTACCTATCCGCGTAGGTCTTGTTGAGAGAGATGTTACTTTCCAAGTGCTCGACATTCCTTTAGCATACAACATTTTGTTGGGTAGGCCTTGGATTCATGAGATGCAGGCTGTTCCATCCACATATCATCAATGCATCAAGTTCCCATTTCATGGGGCGGAAGTCACTGTACCTGCAAACACCAACCTCTCTTGTAATACTCTCATGCAAACTACAGATAGTTTTGTTCCAGCAAATAGGGACTCCACTGAGTTCTATGACACTAAGCTTAGAGAAATGGAGCAAACTTTGAAAATTAAAGATACGGGCATGGGAGAATATCAAATGGAACTTGTGCTATCTCTAGCAGTTTTACCTCCCTCTCCACGCTCTTATGGGAGACCTTTGAAAACTCATGGACTTTCTGATAATCCTCCTCAAACAATCTATGATGGTGCTTTTGTGCGAGCCTCCATACCTTTACAAGATGAAGATGAGGAAAGAGCTATCAAAGCTTGGATCTATAAAGGAAAGGAGATATCTGAAACAACTACTCCTCCAGAGTTAGAACAAGAACCTTATAGTGAAGGTTTCAAAATCATGAAGCGCTCTGGATACAAGGGAAGTGGTCCTATAGGGGTAAATGATAATGGATTGTCGAAGCCTATTGAAGCTGTAGGTCATCACCCAAAGGACACTACTGGCTTAGGCTTTAAAAAGACTCCCTTTCATTTGGGGACCAAGAAATTTATGTCGGCTCCTACGTCTGATTCCAAGCTTGAACCTGAGCATGAACAAGAAATTGAAGATACCACTCCAGAGATGAATCCAGAAAACACCTCTGATGAAGATACATTTCCATATCCTATCCCTTTGGATATTGCGGCACTCCTTGCTGAACTTGATGAGCCTATCATACCTGTTCATATGGTAGAGACTGATACTGACACGTGCTCTAAGGCTGATTCTGATAAAACTTCTTCAGTACATCAAGTTACATATGAGGAATGGAAAGCAACATTAAATGATGATCCCAATTTTACAGGTGAGCGATATAGGCCACCATATTTTCAAAAATACTATGAACAAGAACAACTTCAGCAAGCCATCAATGACACAAGGAATAATAATGAGACTAATGATGCTGCTAATGAAATTCCTACATCAAGTACAGACTCACATGAATATGAGTTTGACTCTACATCTGATGCCACTTATGATGTAGACATAGATACTGTTCATGAGTATGAAAGACTCCTCAAAGTAGGTGAAGGGTCTGGCGCTAGAACACACGAATTTGATGTTGTAGATGTTGACTTGTCTTCCGCTTCCGACGTAGGATCTCATAGGGATTCAAACACTCCTTTGGACGAGATTGCTCTAGGTCTTGACTTACTTGTTAACGCTTTTGAGGGTTATATTGTGAATGCAGTTGAACCAGCCACTACTTCCCTTTCACTCCACCATCCTGATCTCATAAACTGGAACTCCCCTCTCGCATCCAATGAAGTCCTTACATTCCAGAATGATTATGAACTAGCCTGTTACCTCCATGCTCTTGAACCTATAATGTCTTCCACCAGTGAATACAGTATCAGCATGACAGAAGGGGATATCAAGTATCTTAGTCAAAAAATAAAAAATAGAAAAAATAAGAGCTCTGATGGTGAAAACCACATTGTGGCAGTATCAGAGCCAAAAATAGTAAAAATAAAAGACGTATCTGAGGGTGAAAACCTCTCTGAGGTACCCAAGGATGAGATACTTGATACTCTACCAAGCCATTTTCAAGAAAGATCATCAATTCTGATTGAACCGACACAGCCAGTGAACTTGGGCACTGAGGCTACTCCACAGATTATACATTTAGCACAGTCATTATCTACTGAAGAAAAAGAAGAGTTCACTAGATTCTTCCAATGCAAGAAAATAAACTTTGCATGGGGTTATTCTGATATGCCTGGATTGGATCCCAATCTAATCATGCATCATTTTTCCATTGCACCAGATGTCAAACCTGTTAAGCAGAAGCTTCGAAAGATGCACCCTCATGTGGCACTGTTGGTTAAAACTGAACTAGAAAAGCTCCTTAAAGCTGGTTTCATAAGAGAAATTGATTATGCTGAATGGATTTCAAACATTGTTCCAATTACTAAACATGATAAATCGATTCGTGTGTGTACGGATTTTAGAGATCTCAATAAGGCATGTCCAAAAGATGATTTCCCACTGCCTAATATTGATATACTAGTAGACATGACAGCAGGATATGAGATGTACTCCTTGATGGATGGCTTCTCTGGCTATAATCAAATTAAAATTATGCCAGAAGACCAAGAAAAAATTGCCTTCACATGTGCTTGGGGCACTTTCTGCTGGAATGTTATGCCTTTTGGGCTTAAGAACGCTGGAACAACATATTAGAGAGCTGTTACTACTATCTTCCATGATATGATGCACAAAACTATGGAGGACTATGTGGATGATACTTTAGCCAAGAGTATGCAGTGAAGAACTCACCTTGAAGATTTGGGTCCCATCCTTGACCGCATGGAGCAGTTTAGCCTTAGACTTAATCCCAAGAAATGTGCATTTGGAGTCACTTCTGGAAAACTCTTGGGTTACATTATCTCAGCCAAAGGCATAGAAGTTGATCCAGAAAAAGTTCAAGCTATTATGGACATGCCTCCTCCTAAGAACATAAGTCAGATGAGAGGTCTACAAGGAAGGTTGCAATCCATTCGGCGGTTCATCTCACAGCTAGCTGATAAGTCACAGCCGTTCACTAAAACTCTACATAAAGGTGTCACCTATGAATGGAATGAGGAATGTGACAAGGGACTTAGTCAAATAAAACAATATCTTGCCAATCCACCCATTTTGATGCCTCCTATCCATGGGAAGCTGCTTATACTGTATATTTCAGCCACAAGTACATCTTTGGGTGCTCTCTTAGCTCAAGAAGATCAGAACAATAAAGAAAGAGCTATTTATTACATCAGCAGAACATTGGTGTCCTATGAAATGAACTACTTTGCTATTGAAAAAGCTTGTCTAGCTATAGTGTTTGCCTCACAGAAACTGCGACATTATATGTTGGCTCACACTAGAAAGCTTATTGCAAAAATTGACCCGCTAAAATACTTATTAAGCAAGGCTACTCTCATGGGTAGGTTGGCTAAATGGGTCATGATCCTCAGTGAGTTTGATATTGAATATGTGGAAAGGAAAGCTATTAAGGGACAAGCGATTGCTGATCAGTTGGCAGAGGCTCCTCTACATGATCACCAACCTTTGAACATTGAATTTTCAGATGACTCCATTCTGCATCTCACACATCAGTCTTGGAGTATGTTTTTTGATGGCTCATTCACTCAACAAGGATCAGGTGCGGGTATTCTATTTATAACACCTCAAAGCTATTCTTTGCCTAAGGCCTACAAAATGATGTTTCCTTGCACCAACAACATAGCTGAATATGAGGCTCTTATCAATGGTATGAAATTAGCCCTTGAATGGCGTATAGATGAGCTCAAGGTCTTTGGCGATTCTCAATTGATCATTAATCAAGTTAATAATGTATATCAAACAAAGGATGACAAGCTAATACCCTACAAAAGAATGGTGGATGATCTTAAGTTATACTTTGCACATATTTCCTTCCAGTAGATTCCAAGAACAGATAATAAGGCGGTTGATGCTATGGCTACTTTGGCCTCAATATTACAAATGGCAGAAAATGACTTCAGGCATGAATTCCTAGTGGAAACATTATGCTACCCTGCCTATGACAATCCTGAATCCAAGATGATCTGTTCAGTCATTGGACATGACTCATCCCGCTACCACCATATCTACTCTTATCTTCGAGACCAAATTATCCCTGATACCTATACCCAGAATGAGAAACGTCACCTCATTCGTACTGCTTGATGGTATGTCCTTATAGCAAATGACTTGTATAGACGGGGCCTAGACGGTACTCTACTTAGGTGTCTAGAGCCTGATGAGTCTAAACGTGCATTAGCTGAGGTACACGAAGGTATTTGCGGCTCTCATTCGAGTGGTCTGATGTTAGCTCGTAAAATTATTAGAGCTGGATACTACTGGCCGGATATGGAAAAAGAAGCTGTCCAATATGTCAAGACTTGCAAGCAGTGTCAATATCATGGGAATTTGATCCACGCTCTTGCTAAGGAGCTCAGCCCTCTCATTAGTTTTTGGCCATTTCAACAATGGGCTTTTGACTTGGTTAGTCAGATACACCCTTCTTCTTCAAGAGGACATAAATTCATAATCACTGCTACAGATTACTTTACCAAATGGGTCAAGGCAGTCCCTCTGATTATAGCTGATGGAAGGACTATTGCTAAGTTCATTTTGAACTATATTATTTGCAGATATGGCATACCTTCATCTATTATCACTGACAATGGAGGACAGTTTAAGAACAAGGATTTGACAGACTTATGCACTAAATTCAAGATCATTCAGCATTGGTCATCTATTTATTATCCTCAGGGTAATGGACAAGAAGAAGCTTCTAATAAGACAATCCTGAAAATTTTGCACAGAATAGTTCATAAATCTGGTAGAGATTGGCATCTCCAGATTAATCCGGCTTTGTGGGCTTACAGAACAAGTATCCGAACACCAACGGGAGCCACTCCTTTTGCCTTAGTCTATGGGGTAGAAGCGGTATTGCCAATTGAGGTCGAGATTTCGACATTGTGAATCTCTCTAAAGGGCCTCATCACTGATGAAGATACCAGAATATCTAGGTTGCAAGAGCTTGAACTATTAGATGAACGTTGGAGGGTGGTGTTCGATCATCTTCAAGCATATCAAAAGAGAATGTCAAAAACATATAACAAGAAAGTCAGACAAAGGGAATTCCAAGTGGGTGACCTCGTCTTGAGGGAGAACCCCAAGAATCAGCAGCAGAGAGCCCAGAAAGGAAAGTTTGAACCAAACTGGCTTGGTCCATACATTATTATTGCAACATTTGGATTTGGTGCTTACCGCCTCTCCACCACTGAAGGAGAGCAACTCAAAGAGCCTATCAACGCTCTTCATTTGAAGAAGTTCTATAGCTGACATTCTCAGTATGCTCATGTACATATTTATTGATCCTGAAAAAATCCTAAAAATGGTATATTCTCAAAAAATCCTAAAAATTGCAAAATGTCCTGAAAAAATGATCATCTTAGTAAAAACCTGGCAAACAGGCGCTTTGATGTATCTATTATCCTGGTGAAAACCTGGCAAATAGGTGCCTTGATAATACAAAAAAAATAGAAAATGTGAAAAATACAAAAAAAAAAAAGAAAAAAAAAAAATACAAAAAAAAGAAAAAAATAAAAATACAAAAAAAGCAAAAAAGAGAAAATACAAAAAAAATTGAAAAAGAGAAAAATGTGCCATTGATGAAAACCTGGTAAACAGGCATCATGGTAGCAAAAATAGAATCTCTGCCAAGTTGGTGAAAACCTGGTAAACAGGCGCCACTTGTTTCCTAAAGTAACATCCTCTCTCGGCGTCACTTGGCTCTTAGTTTCTTGCTTTAGTTTGCTTTCCAGCTTTAGTTTGCTTCCTTTGTTTCCTGCTTTAGTTTGTTTCCCGCTTTGGTTTGCTAGCTCATGCACTTGCCTTCGGTTGTTTTCGAGTTTTTGCTCGACTCTTCATAGATTGGAATTGGTTCACGCTTGGGGGCACCCGCTTGGTCTAGGGGGCATTGTCCTATCACTTTTAGAAACTCTTTCAAGCATCAGTCACTAGCGACTCTCGCTACATCTGCCTGCTGATACCTAGCTCTCGTTCGACCTCTCTCTTTCGGGATCTCTCCCTTGCATCAGTCACCAGTGCTTCTCACTGTGTCTGCCTATTGTCATTATCTCATCGAGACTTCAAAAGTCATCTTTTCGATTCGACTCCAATTCGCTTGAACACGAGCATAAACTGAAACTAAAACTAAATGTGTGTTCCTTTGAGGCATGTTGAGCTTTGTTTTCTTTGAGTGCTTGTCTGTTTGCTTTGCTTTTTCTTTGCTTTCTTCTTGTTGGTTTAGTTCCAATGATCCAAAGAATTCATATAAGAGGGGTGTATGTCTGTAAGAGCCTTCATCTCATATTGGATGGCCATGCGTACCTTGACTCCTTTTATATGAACACTTTGGTGAGGTTAGTTCTTCTCCTTGTCTTTTGAGTGACTTCTTTCTGCTACTGGTGAAATTGTAAATTCTTGCCCTATTGAGTGAACATAAGGGTCACTGCGAGCAATCTTTGGCAAAAGAAGGAACTCCTGCATGCTTGGTGTGTTTGTTCGCAAGAGACATTCAGGTCATTCTAGCATTTATGCTCTAATGCTTATGTTAACTTGGTAGATTAAAAGGAATAGGTGTTCAGGTCATTCTGGCTCCTTGTGCCTTAATGCTTACATCTTATTCCGACAAACCTAAGACTTATGTCATATTCATATTCTCATGATAGCGATATTAGTGAGGATTGTATGACATCTTGTGATTGTCCGAACTTGAAAGGCTCTATGATGATAAATACAGTGAGTCCAACAACCAAGTCCTAGGGTTTGCATTTTCATTTAGACTTGCATCTTTCATTCTAGGCTTGCATTTGGAGCACTTTCTTGTTGCTCTCTTGATTGCTTTTTGTTCATTGGAGGTTCTCCTCTTCCATCCCAGTTTCATCATGATTGCACAAGTTTTTGGGATCGAAATCAAAATCTAACATCTCTACATAGCTCGAAATCGCGTTTTAAATTCTGAGACCCTTTGGGATCGGATGCTTGTGCAGTCAGCCTTCTGGCGTCATCTTCCTGCCAGATCCTCATCTTTGGATCATGTTCTTGAGATCTTTTCTCTTTTCATCAAAGTCAACTCTAGTCAAATTTGGTCGACCATGGTCAAATTTGGTCAGCAGGACCTTTGCATTGCTCTGATTTGATTTTGCATCTTCTCGATGCTTCTTTAATCTGCTCTGAATTCTTCTCAATCTTTGATCTTATCTTTATCTATAATCTCTTGCTGTCAATCATCTTCTGACGTGTCATCTTTCAATTTCACTCCCGAGGGGGAAGGATGATTGCATCATTTGAATCTTGTCGAATTAATTCTTGAATCAGTCTAATCTGAATCTTCAATTCTCATTGTTTGGGGCATCTTGGTGCCTCATATCCTGTTATCTTATCATCTATCTCTTAGGTATCTGAGCAATCTAACTCAGATCCTTGAGAATCAAGCTTCGTTCTGGAGATGGTTCTTGAAATCTTTTAGGTATTGGGGCAATCTAACCCTGATTCCTGGGAGTCAAGCTTCATTTTGGAGATGGCTCTCAAAATCTCTTTTAGACCGTTATCTGGGCAATCTAACCCAGGTCTCGGAGGGCTAAGCTTTGTATTGGGGCAATCTAACCCTGATTCTGGAGACAGTCCTAAATCTACATCTTCATCAATTTGTATTGGGGCAATCTAACCCTAATCCTGGTTCTGTTCTAAGACCGCTATCTTCGCAATCTAACTTAGACTTTGGAAATTCTCATCATCTGTCACTTCAGACTTTTCTTTGAATCAACGTGTTGCTCGCACATCAATTCAAAGAGGGGCAAAATGTAATACCCCAAAATTGGCACCTAATTATCTCAAGCAATTTTGGTGTATTTCTTCAATTCTATGTCATCAAAGTCCTATCTCGCTAGGCAATTTTCTCTCTCCTACTTGACTCTATTTGACTTGATGTCAGTTGTAAAGACCCTAAATTGCAATAATCAAATGCTAAATTAATTCCTAAAAGTCTTTGACTTATATTAGCTAAATTATCCCTATGATAAATTAATTTAATTCTAAAGTCCTAAGTGCTTTAAATTAAATTAAATCTACCCCTTTAGCTAATACACATCAAAAAGGAATTAATATCATTTAATTATTTGAGTGGACATCTCTCTATTTGAATTTAATTATTCAAATTATTCAAATTAGTCACACCCCCATATGTGGCATAAATTCCACTTTTTAATTAAATAATTCCATGCCTATTTGTCCAAAAAGTGAAGAGCCTTAATGGAAAATGAAGTCACTTAGGACATGTGGAAAAAGGAGTTACATGCGAGATTCCCCCTCTTTTTCTATTTAAGAGCTTGCCTTTTCATTTCAAAGGATCGAATTTTTGAGAGCATAGAGATTATAGTGAAATTCTACTACATTCTTTGAGATTCATAGCTTTTGATTGTTATCAGTTTAGGTAGTTCATTTAGTATAATATTGCATTTTTCATCTTCTTAGTTTACTTACTTGTTCTTAGATTTAGTCACATTTTCCTTTGAAAACTCTAAAAAGAACTTGCATTTTTATTTTAGATTACATGCATCCATATTAGATTACTTGCATTCTCATATTAGATTACTTGCATTCTCATGTTAGATTACATGCATTCATGCTAGATTGCTTGCATTTTAGATTTAATGCATGTGCTTTGCTTTTAAAATCCTCCATTGTAGTTCGGTCTTATGGTTGTTGGCTTTCGATCTGAGAGCAATCTTGAAAACATCCCGTCTACATAGGAGGCAACAGATCGCTTCACTACGGATTTCGAATTGAATAACTCATATTCTTTTCTGTAATCCGATCATGTGAGTAATGATCATGTTGTGTGTGTGTTGAATTTGAGGTCACATTCACTCATACACAATATCAAACCAACATACTGTTGCGGTTGGAAAAGAAATGCAAGTGCTGATTTTAAATTATGAGATTCTTGATCCTCAATTCCCCAGCTGTGGAGGTTAGAATTTTTATGTGCCTCCAAACCAGTGCTACATCAGTTTTATAGGGTGCTTGCAACCTAGAAAATAGCTTGAACTTCCTAAGATGTCATGGCAATTACACAACTTTGATTTAAAGTTCAAGCAATCTTGGCTTCAGGCCTTTCAAATAAGTCTGTCCTTCCTTCACGATTTCCCAAATCCAAATTTTTGATCTTCTGCAGTAATATGAAATACTAAACTTCCAAATTTCAAATTTTGATCAATATAGTGATAGTTCACCACTTCACACATGTGCATCCATTTTTTAGCTTGCATAGATAGCAATGCTACCATTTCATTCACATCTTTATAAACTAGTTATAACTTCATTTCCATTGGCATGTGAGATAGTTGCAAATTTATGTCCTCTGGTCTCATGCTTCGGTTCTTGAGGTTAAGTACAACCAATCCCTTTAACTATAAAAATGGAAAATGCTAAGTCAATGTTCTTACAATCCCTCTCACCAGCCTTAAGCAATGAACAATCCCTCAAACTCCCAAGTTTGTAATTTGTGGGTCAAACCAATCAATCAAGAAAGTAATCTTTTGTCCAGAATACCTTCTTGCAAGAAGAAGTTGGATGGATCACTTCAACCTTAGCATCCATGTTTCCACTTCTTTTGACATCACTAAATATGTCTTAACACAATGTTGATAACATGACAATATTAAATATAACATGAGAACATTAAATATAACATGACAACACTAGAATATATCATAACTAATTATGGTTGAATTATCCTTGCCACTTTTTGTTTTTTTGAATGAATTATGTTTAATTTTGGGATTGTTGTGGCTCATGAACTCTCAAGTATGAGTCTAAAAGACTTTGTAAATGTAGAAAGTTGCATTATTTGTATTGTTCTGATATAATTATTTGTATTCTTTTGATATAATGTTATTATTTGTATTGCATTATATGTTATAATATTTATGTAATAAATGTAGTAAAGATGGTGTAGTGCATTATTGATATAGGCTCGATGGCTCTTGTCAATGTGCCAAACTATCAATGTGGTGGTGGACGGTGCGTTATGAAGACTTCATGGCACCAAACAACCCTGGACGACAATTTTGGTGCTGCCCAAATAGAAAAAAGGTTACTAATGTGTATATATTTAATGTTTGTAATGTAAATATTATTCATTATATTATAAGAACTAATGTAGATTGGGCATCACAGGGAAATAATGGCTGCAGATATTTTAGTTGGGTCGATGAAAACTCATCTGCACCTATCTGCCCATCTCCACTTATCTGTGATGAAGGATTTTAGTGTAAAACATGTCAAACTAGGGCAAATGTGGAAATTATATTTTTACGATGCCTTCTCTGAATTGTAATTGCATATCTTTGTTTCGACCATATGTGGAGATGAGCTCATGAATTAGTCAATTTAGTATTTTCATATTGTAATTAGTATTTTAATATGGATATGGCGTAACTTCTCTTTACGTCAAGTGCACATATATATGGTTTCCATCTTTTTTTATAATAATTCTTCATATTTATGGCTCAGGTGAGCCCCAATCTACTATCAGTCACATGATTTAACGTTAGTGTTTTCTTGGTTATTGCTTTGTAGAATTCTAACCCAGGTTTGTTGAATGTACTTCATTGGTGTACTAACAAAAGCACAAAGTAGTCGTATGCTCTATGTATGTAGTGTCCACAGACAAAAAACATGAGTTTGGGCATGAGAGAGCGTCAAAGAATCATCAGATTATAACACTGTATTTGCATTATGTAAATGAGGAATGCCTCATTCAAGTTGTAATTTCATATCTGCATTATGTAATGAGGAATGCCTCATTCAAGTTGTAATTTCATATCTGCTAATGAGGAATGTCTCATCCAAATTCTAATCTTATGTTTTGGGGCTAGACCAAAGGTTTTCTCCACCCAGCTCTTTCCTACCGGTGCTCCTATTGAGCTGGGTTGGCAACATTTTGAAATAAAAAAATAATAAAATGAATGGCTTATTTATAATGATGACTTGTGTATTTTGGAGTTTGTTATTTTATAAATTTGTATAGGAATTTTTTTTAAAAAAAAAGTTATACAAAATGTTAAATTTTTAAAAAACTTATAAACATATTTTTATTTCAAAAGATTATAAAATTAACCTTGATAGAAAAATAAAAAAAATATTCAAAAACGCCATGTGAAAAACATAATTACATTTGAAAAAATTAAAAAAAAGTTATACAAAATGTTATTTTTTTAAAAAACTTATAAACAAAATTTTATTTCCAAATATTATAAAATTAATTTTGATAGAAAAATAAAATAAATATTCAAAAACGCCTACAAAATTTGAAAAACATAATTACATTTGAAAAAATCACAAAAAATTTATACAAAATGTTAAAATTTTAAAAAACTTATAAACATAATTTTATTTCAAAATATTATAAAATTTACGTTGATAGAAAAATAAAATAAATATTCAAAAATGCCTAGAAAATGTAAAAAATAAATTAAATTAAACAATAAAACAATTAAATAAATTAAACAATAAAACAAATTCTTATTCAATGCATATTCCAATTCTAATTTGTTGCACCCAAACACGGAAAATACATGTTCTAAGTCATCTTTCGGGTGCACCAAATGGTTCCAACACATATTTCGGATATCATTTTGAGGATATTTATCTTCCAGAATTGCAGCATATTCCAGAATTGACTATATCCAGCATTCCGTATGCCATGCACCAAATGGGCCCTAATAAGGGAAGTACAAGAATTGGATGACAAAGCTAAGAAAAAGATCACAAAAATGGAACAAAGGAAACCAAATTTGGAAATTCTTGGTTTTCCTAAGGGATTTGATGCAAATAAGTTCATTGGAAGAGAAACTTACAAAATAAGGTTGTAGGACAAAATAAATACTGATTTACGCTTTCTTCCTACAAACACCTCTTGATACATTCATGGATTTCATCAAACCAGTCAGAACTTTCAATGGAGTTTTAGAAGAAACAATGTTGTCAAGTCACAACTTCCAAATATGAATTGCTAACGAAGTTGTAGGAGTGTGACTATACTTTGAATCAATTTGTTCTGCCATCAGAGGATGTTTGGACTGGCCTACAAACATTGCTAAATTGCTAATGCTCTAAATTTTGAATTATTGTAAATTATAATGTACTGTAAATGAATATAAAACAAATTGTGCTCTATCTAATTTTCATGTTTTCCAATTTAATGTACGTTGAGTTACTCTATTTTATTCAGTTATTCTTAGTTGATTTACTCTATTATATGCTATTGGAACACAAAAAAAAAGGTTGGAGGACACAATGATGTCTGATTTAGGCAAGCTTCCTCAGGACATAACTCATGAAGGCATTGCAAACTACATCAAAACATTGACAAATATGAATGTAGTATTGGAAGGAACTTGTAGTTGTCTTACTAATTTTGATTTTGAGACTTCACATTACGAAAATCGACCTGAAGCTGTTGTTGCTCCCTTGTTTCTATAAAAGGGAATTCATGGTCATTGGCTTAGGGTAATGAAATTGAAATTGGGCAATGTGCCAATGGGTATTGAGTCATTGACTTTTGTAAACAGAATCATAGAGTTGTGTTCTTACTAATATTAATGAATGAATTGTTATATTGTATCATATTTGTAATTAAATTAATGAGAATCATTATTTCCAAGAATTGTAACATATGAATTGCTATGTTGTCAAAAAAATGAAAAATCTACAAAATTGTACCATATGAGCTGAATAATACAAATGAAAGCCACTATTTATTGTTGAATTGAATCTTGATGACATTATCAACCACATTCATGTTTTTGACATTGGAATGTGCTATTATACATGATTGATGATGTGATACAGAAACTAATAGTAGACTATAGGGAAAAGTTTGATAATTACCTAGGACCTACTACTTCTACAACGGATCAAGCTAGCACATCATATCATTATTGGGATCCTTGAATACATCGCCATCAACTTCATAGTTTCCTTGGTTCTTCAATATGTTTTCTTCACTCTGCATACCTCCGCTTAATTGATATTCACTGCTAGTAGTACCAGTACTAGTACATGAGTCAATGACATCATTGTCTCTAGCACTCCCACTTTGGTTTGAAATGGTTCCCAACCCTCTTCTCTGACATTTCTTCCTCCAAAATTTCAATGGCCTTTCATAAGGAAAAGTATTGACTTCATACCTAGATGTCTAGAGCCTCAAGCAATTTTCCAAATTCTTGTCTAGTTTTTTTCTTAGCTTTGACTTTAGGAATCCCAAAGCATTGAAAACTCTCTCATCCTCCACCGACCCCAATATCATGGTTATACATAATTCAACAAGCTTGAATTTTTTTGATATTGAATCAATCAACACTTCGCTCTTAGCTAGATTTTTCCAAAGCCTTGTTACTGATCCATCTTCGTGGGGGTTCTGCATAATATTATATTGTTCCATCATTGTCAGTGAAAAATGACCTAATTGATCTCTCAAACAAGATTCATCTAAAATTCCGTTTAGAGTTACTCCATTTAAATCTTTGGTTTTGTAAAAATGATCTATCAAAGTTAGTAGCTTAGTTCGAAAATCTTTCAAATTGTTCAGACTCTAATATCTAGGAAACACAATACCCATGGATTCAACTAGTTTGACTGGAGGGAATCTTGCTCTAATCTATGAGGAAAGATCATAGGCAATGTTCTTCATAGAAGCTGTTACGGACTCAACGATCTTGGTAAAGTCTTCCCTTTTAACACTTGATACTCACTTCCTAGGGTTCTTTCCTGGTTCCTTAGACTCGATCCTGGAAAAGTAGTGCATTGGTATGTCAACTCCGTGAACTTCTGCACATAACTCCCTGTTTGCACCGATTTTTTAAAATTTATCAGGATTGTCCAAATCTGTGATTTGTAGCTAGCTGTCAAATTTTACATCATCACATGATCAATAGAGATTATCGAGCATCATGCATGTCAATTTACGTAGCATGAAATATTCTACAATATACATAGCTCTGTGTTGGGCCTTTTTAATTATATTTCTCATTTCCTCAAGCATGGGGAGAAGACCTGCTAATGTTAAGAGTGTCTCTACATTACTTAACATTCGCAATAGCACAATAAATTTTAGTTTCCCTGCTTCGTCACGACTTGAGTTAATTAGACCAAGCAACGATTGATATTCTGAAAAAACTCAATGCGCTGGTCCATCCAAAGAGATCCATTTGGTATCATTATCCTTAAGAATCTTGTTCCCTTTGGTTAGTCCTTCGACAAAGTGTTGAAATTCCCTCAATCATTTCAGACTTCGACAGAAGTATTGGTAGAGCTCTTTGATTAAAACTTCAATTTTTTGTACTGGAGCATGCTTGCTGACAACTCCAAAAGCTAGATTGATTCTGTGGGCCATGCAGTGAATGGGAGTAATGTAGGGTGCACAAGAAGATTGTGTCTTTGTGAAAAGACCGCCCCTGTGGCCTTGCATTACTGAAGCTCCACTTGCTCCAACACACACCAACTTTTTGGCAATCATCATGTCATTTATACCTCCATATTCAATTAGAGAACTCTTTACTAGTTCAAATAAATTTTTTGTAGTTGCAGTATCCTTCATTTTAGCAACAGTTAGTAGATGAGGTTTGTGAACAAAATTGTGTATAGTATAAACATGCATGCATAGCAAGGAAATATTATTTGTTGTTGTAACCTCGTCTAAAGATAATGCAATAAAATTTGAATCTTTAATTTTTTCCTTTAGATCCTCTTTTTCAACCTCGGCAAGACAACTTGCCCATTCCCATCCACTGTTTACTGACCAATGACTCTTAGGATAGTTACAAACTTTTAGAAAGTATAATAAAGTACTCAATGATGGGTAGTCTATCATAGGATGCCCACTTCTCAAAATATTAATGTATCATCTTAAAATGGAAGCACTTCCATGATAAGAGCATTTAGCCCTCTGAGTAAGTAGTCTGGGACCATGTCAAGCACCTTGATTGGGTTTTTTCTCCGATCTAGCTTTCTCTCCCTGGTCTGCTTCTCTTTGCGCCCGATTTCACCTTATTTTTGCATTTACTGGCATTATGGATTGAGGTTCTAAGGTTTTTGACCTCAAGTTCAAAGTTGACCTTGAGGGTCAAAGTCGACCTCACCCCTGACCTAGGTTAGGGATGACCTCAACCCTAACCTAGGGGGGGTCTACCTCATCCTTGACCCAGGGTTCAAATTTCAGATTCCCATGATTTTCGGGTGTCGGGTTTCAGAAATATTTGTTTTCCCGCTTCCGAGTCATCCATTTCAGGTTTCATAATGGTAAAATCTTAAATTATATTTAATTTAGGTCCATTCCAAAAGGTTTGAGGCCTAATTAGAATTTAATTCCCCAAGGTGGCCCCTCTAGAGGATTGTGCCCTAGATCACTATAAAAGGAAGCCTTCCTCTCTCATTTTCTCCATCTCTTTTCCAAGCAATTCCATGATCAAGGCATCAAGCTCTCAAGATTTCCTCAAGGTGATCAAGTCTCCAAGCATTCCATCAAGAAAATAATTCCATTCAAGTCCTCTTCTCCGTTCAAGTTCTCCATTGAAGATCAAGGATTCAAGCATTCAAGCCTTTGAAGGGATTTTGGTTCAAGCATGCCAAATTCATCATTCAAACCCTAGATCTAGCCATCATGATGGTGTGATCTTCCTTCAAGATCCTTTTCTTCATCTTCAAGATCCATTCATTCTTCCCTCAAGGTTGATTCCAAGCATACAAACATGGAGGTTTTTCATTTACTTTCATGGTTTTGATTTACATTTGCCATTGTTGTGTTCAAACTTTCATATTAATATACTTGTTTACATTCGAAATACAATTGCATACCTATTTGAATTACATAGCTTCATTATTAGATCTACTACTAGTTTCTAGCATTCTCCATTTAAATTTCAATATTAAGGTTGATTCCAAACCGGGGTTTGACCAAGGCAAACCCCTCAAACAAACAATAAAAACCCTCTTTTTCTTGCAAGTACAGGTGCAGAACTGTGGATCTAAGCTTAGATTTGGATACCCTTTTTGGAGAACTTCTAAGACCTTCGAACAAAGTCAAAGTCAACCTTCAAAATATTAATGTAGCCTTTGACCTTTTATCGGGGTCAAAGACTACCTGTTGTCATAAAGACAAAACTTTTCTGGGTTTTCTTCATCTCGGCATTTCTAGTATCCACAATACAATTTACCTTCTTTTCCCTTTAGAGATCAAGCTTTAATGGCTTATGGCACTCCTACAATGCACTTTATGGATAGGGATGATAATCCTCCTATTTGGGATGAACCTTTGGATTTGGATGTTGATTACTCTCTTCCTCATGAAATCATTGTGGATAATCCTCCTATTTAGGATGAACCTTTGGATTTGGATGTTGATTACTCTCTTCCTCATGAAACCATTATGGATAATCCTCCTATTTGGGGTGAACCTTTGGATTTGGATGTTGATTACTCTCTTCCTCATGAAACCATTGTGGATAATCCTCCTATTTGGGATGAACCTTTGGATTTGGATGTTGATTACTCTCTTCCTCATGAAACCATTGTGGATAATTCTACTTTTTGGGATGAACCCTTGGATAAATATATTGATTTTTCCCCTCCTTGTGAAGAATTTTCTATAAAAAAGGATGACATATTGTCTAAAACACACTTCCCTTATGCGAAATAAGATGACATTATAAATCCTTCACCTCCATTTGGGATTCCTTCTAGTGGTGAGGCATTACCAGAGAAAGATATGAATTCCCTTAATGCTCTTCCTCTTAGTGGTGATCTTATGGGAAATCAAGATCCTACCTCACAACCTTCTTACCATAATATTACTTATATCTATTAAAACCCTTTTCCAAATGTGGTTCCAAGTTTTCCTCTAGTTGTGTTTTCCATTCATATCACTTCCTACACTTTTCCTAGTATTCCTAATCTTTCTAATCCTAATTGTATCCTTCCTAATCTAGTTCCAAAACTTCCTAATCCTAATCCTATCTTTCCTAATCTGATTCCTAATTCTCCATTTTCTATTCCTAGTTCTTCCCACACTTATGTTGAGGTTCAAACTATGGTTCATGATGTAGATGTGCAAAGATTCTTCAAAGTACCTTCTCCTTATTATCCGATCCATAAACATAAGAGAAAAGAAACTTTTCCTTTGAGATTTCTTCATAATTTTACCCCTCATTCTGTTATAACATAGATCTTTTCTCCTCTAGACTAGGGGGCAAGAGGTATATTTCTTCTTGTCTTCTAGAATCCATTATGTTCCTGCTTTGAGCTTAATTGGTTATTCTTTTATTTATATCGATGGTTTGTATTATGATGGCTTTTCATCCATTTATTTATTCTTCTAAGACTTTTGTCTTGCAAAGGTATCCCTTGCTTTCATCCCTAGGGGGTAAGGTTCTCCCTTCTTTCTCTTTGTCTAGGGAACTGCTTTCCTTAGCTTAGTGGTCTTTGTTTATATTGCAATATTATTTCATCATATTGATAGATGTTTTATGGATAACCTTCTTATATGAGAAGTTGTTGTCCTAAAGGTGTCACTTCTTCTCTATGTTGCAAATTATGTTCTTTATAAACTCTCACCCTTGCTTGGTGTTGGAGTTGTTTCCCTCATTCCAAAGATTTCTCTTCCTCTTCTTCGTAGGGGGCTTGATGATTGAATCTTTGTTCCCGCCTTTTGAAAGATGATATTTTATCTAAAGCACTCCTCTTTGGTGGGGGTCTTGTTGATAAGATCTCTTTCTTTGAGGATCCTTTTTCCATGAGTTACATATCCTTTTTCACAATTATCTGTACTCTTGGATGTAGGAGTCAATATCCCTCGCTTAGAATATGGTATACATTGTTGTTAAACAGGATATCTCCTTGCATTGTGAAGTAGTTATCCTCTTCCTCTTACTTATCTTGTCTAGTAGACTCCCACGATAAGGAGGGGGGCATATATATGGTCTCCCTTGTACTATAGTTTTTTATTTTTACATGCTAAATCTGGGAAGGTAATGCACATAAGTTGCTAAATCCTGAAAAGACACACATCCATATGCTAAATCTTTCGAAGGTAATGCACATAAGTTGCTAAATCTTGAGGAGACATACATTTTAAAATTTTTTCAATATGCTAAATCTTGGAAGGTAATGCACATAAGTTGCTAAATCTTGAAAAGACATGCATTTATATGCTAAATCTTCTAAAGGTAATGCACATAAGTTGCTAAATCTTGAGGAGACACACATTTCATATTCATAGTGATACAAGAAGGTGGATCTATGGGTATTATAGAAGCTGTCAAAAGATGCATTACAAATTGCAAGCACAGTTTATGGGTGAACCTATTGGGCTCTCCCTCCAGGGTGATTCATGGTAAGGTGGGCGTCTTACTAGGTGAGGTAATCACTTTCTCCTTTCTCTCTCTTCGCTTTCATTCTAGTAGGACTAGATCATGAAGCTATGTTATTTATAGTTTTTCTTTTGTCTTTCTTATGTAATCATTTATGCTTTTATGATAGCTTTCCAAATATGATATTAGTATAGGAAATATGTCTTAGCAAGGTTTCCTCTGCTAGTTGATTTGGGTTTGTTTTAGTACTAACCCCTGTTCTTTTGGTTTTCTCTTTTCGCACCCTCATGCATGTATGTTGAGTTACAATCCTTAGCTTGAGGGCTTGTGTCCTTAGCTAAGTGTTATTGTATCTTGTTGTGAATCCACTTGGATCTTTTCTTTCTTCTCCTTTACCAAGAGTTTGCATCGAGTCCATACTCTTGCTAAAGTGGGGGCTTAATGTATCATCTTAAAATGGAAGCACTTCCATGATAAGAGTGTTTAGCCCTCTGAGTAAGTAGTCTAGGACCATGTCAAGCACCTTGATTGGTTTTTTGATCGAATCTAGGTTTCTCTCCCCGTTCTGCTTCTCTCTGCACCTGATTTCACCTTATTTCTGCATTTCCTAGCATTATAGGCTGAGGTCCTAAGGTTTTTGACCTCAAGGTCAAAGTCGACATTGAGGGTCAAAGTCAACCTCACCCCTAACCTAGGTCAAGGATGACCTTAACCCTGACCTAGGGTGGGGCCTACCTCATCCTTGACACAGGGTTCAAATTTTAGATTCCCATGACTTCTGGGTGTCGGGTTTCAGAAATATTTGTTTTCCCGCTTCCGGGTTGGCCATTTTAAGTTTCAAAATGGTAAAATCTTAAATTATATTTAATTTAGTTCCATTCCTAAAGGTTTGAGGCCTAATTTGAATTTAATTCCCCAAGGTGGCCCCTCTAGAGGATTGTGCCCTAGATCGCTATAATAGGAAGCCTTCCTCTCTCATTTTCTCCATCTCTTTTCCAAGCAATTCTATGATCAAGGCATCAAGCTCTCAAGATTTCCTCAAGGTGATCAAGTCTTCAATCATTCCATCAAGAAAATAATTCCATTCAAGTCCTCTTCTCCATTCAAGTTCTCCATTGAAGATCAAGGATTCAAGCATTCAAGCCTTTGAAGGGATTTTGGTTCAAGCATGCAAGATTCATATTTCAAACCCTAGATCTAGCCATCATGATGGTGTGATCTTCCTTCAAGATCCTTTTCTTCATCTTCAAGATCCATTCATTCTTCCCTCAAGGTTGATTCCAAGCATACAAACATGGAGGTTTTTCATTTACTTTCATGGTTTTGATTTACATTTGCCATTGTTGTGTTCAATCTTTCATATCAATATACTTGTTTACATTCAAAACATAATTGCATACCTATTTGAATTACATAGCTTCATTATTAGATCTACTTCTACTAGTTACTACCATTCTCCATTTCAATTTCAATATTAAGGTTGACTCCAAACTAGGGTTTAACCAAGGCAAACCCCTCAAACAAACAACAAAAACCATCTTTTTCTTGTAGGTATAGGTGCAGAACTACAGATCTGAGCTTGGATTTGGATACCCTTTTTAGAGAACATCCTATTAGGAATGGGAACACTAAGAGGGGGGGTGAATCAATGTTCACTATATTTTAACTTTTCACTTTAATCTTTATGCTGAACTTAAATTCTTAAGTACTGAATTAAACATTCACATAAACATGAAACATAAAATCAACACATGACACCAATATGGTTACAGGGAAACCCAAATAGGTAAAAACCCCGGTGGGACTTGATACCCACTAATATTTTGCACTAGTGTTTTGTGATCCTTGTTAGAAGATCCTTTACCCTGTTAGGAGTAGCTTTACAATGATTTAAGTACAGTAGACCTGGTTAAGGGTCAGACCCTGTTAGGAGTCTTTTACAATGATCCCTATTAGGGGAGTGGACTCACTGTCCTAGAGCTCACTACTCAAATGATGAAGGCTACAACCTTCTGATTTCAAATACACACTATATCTGCAGGTGAACTGTCACTGTGACACTACTTGTCTAATCAATTCCTTTGGTGAGCTGATGCTTTGACCTCTAGAAAAGCTATAATATAGCTTAAGCTATCTTTACATACCTCTTCTATTCTTATCACAACTCTATTACAACTTCCATAACGAATACAATGGGCACATCTTATATTTATATGCTCATACAAACAAAACAATTAAGTCGGCCCTATAACTAATTACAAACAATACTTCCAAATGAATTGGATTAAGCGTGCTTACAATTATACAAATAAACATGTTGGAAACCTAAATACAATGGGTGCATGGCCTTTACAACATTACATTATAATCACAAACCAAAATCCTAATTGTCGGCTATATGCTCTATTCTCTACTGGCACACATTGGCTGTGCAACTTCAACTGACTGTAACTTTCACATCTTTGCATAGCTACTTATGCGCTCATAGACTAATCATAAGTATAGTCTAAGAAGCTTAACTTTCAGGGCACATACCACAATTCATCCATACATACATGTGTTGATGCTTTGAGCTACAAGAACTCTGTAGACTGTCCAATCTTCAACACTTAACTAAATTATGATCTTTACACTAAGTGCGCTAACTCCAAACTACTATATGACTTTGTTGCCATAATGACAACACTATATCTAGTCATATGTCTTAGTATAGACAACTTGCCAACAATCTCCCCCTTTGTCATTGATGGCAACAAAGGAGTATGGCCCAAGTCTCTAATTGTTCCTTTACACAAAAGCTTTTGTCTTCTATACATAATCTTATATCTCCCTATACATATATATTCTCCATATTCTATACACAACTCCCCCTTTGACATTAATGAAAAAGGTGCATCAAAAAAATGTATCTATACATACTTATTGAGGGAAAACATCCGGATATGCAATCTTGAGGTTCTGGATCTCCTTCTTCCAAATGGTTATTAGAGAGTTAACTATCTGGAGATGGGTGCATAATGCATATTGAAGCTTCTCCATCTTCTCCAAGTTACTGATGGGACCATGATCATAAGTTACCATGGTGGCATCAATCTCCTTTAAATTTTGATTGAGGATGTCTAAAGACGGCACAAGACCATTCCTCAACTGAGTCTGTCTGGACCTTACCCTTGATATCTCTTTTTCTTCCTTCTCAATCTTGTCTATCCATCCTTGGTAGACATTTTTGCACATGTTCACATCTATGGATGTGTCTGTCACCGAATTCTTCACTTGTTCAATCATTGCTTTTGCCTCTTTTATCTTCTTGAAGTGAGCATCGACGAGCTTGTCTTGATCCATGCATGCTGTAATGATCTTTCTTCCTTCATTAGAAAAGTATTTCAATGATGCTTTACCAGACTTAAGAGAATTCAAGTCTATTGCAAAGTTTCTCATTAGTTCATTGAGTCTCTTCTTTAAGTACTTCTCTTCTACCACTATAGATGCAGATTCTTCTAGGTTAGAAAAATTGCTTTTGAACTATGAGAGAACTGTACTCACATCATCAACCAAATGTACATTTTGCACTTTCTTATCTTCAGACAACAAACTATTCAAAAAATTCACTAATTCCACAAGGAGAGAATTTCTCATTATTTGTTTCTCCTTTGCCTTCTCCATAGCTAGGACACTGAACTTAATCAGGTCTTCTTCTTTCCAAGAGTCCAAACTACTTGTGTCAGGTGTCAAACTTGACAACAATGTTGAGGAGGGAGTGATGGGAGTGTTGTCCATCACCTCTTGTTTTACCTTTGCAAGATCAACAGAAGTATCTTCTTCTTTCTTATCAAATACATCTTCAATAGGTACTCCTTGCTGAGTGGGAGGTGTATTGCTGCATAGGATTTCAGCTTCTTTAGTACTAACAAATGCTTCCTCAAACTTGTCCAAATCCTTATCAATAGCCTCCATGGCTATCTCCACATTATCTATGATAATAGTGTTGTCTTTGTGTGATTGTGAGATGGGCACATACTTGTCTGCCTCTGTTTGAGTTTCTACTATGGGCATTGAGGCTTGAGGACCTATCATTGGTACATTGAAGGTCTCTGCTACTTTGTCTTGCTTACTAGGTGCATGAGTGATGGGTGCAGTGGGTGGTTTTATGTGTTATTCTAATAACACCTTTTCAAAGGCCTTATCTGTTTCCTTCGTTATCATCTCATAGTCTTTGTTCATAATGTGTAAAGTTCTCATCTTTTTCCTTAAGTGCAGCTTCACCAAATTTAATATTAGTGCCTCTTCTTATTTAGAACATACTACAGAGTATCTTCTAATACTTTTTCTCTGATCCTTAGATCCTCTTCATTTTCTTGTCTCTTTTGGTACTCTAAAATATCCCATACTTTATCTGGAATAGAGGTTTTCAACTGAAGGACTATCTTCTTGAACTTGATCATATGTTTGACAATCATACTATGTATTTCTGATTTGTCAATCTCACTGTATGTGTCATAATACTTCCCTACTTGATCAATTCTACCCTCATCAATAATTCTTGTGATGAAAACTTTAAGGTTAGGTCTGAATCATACCTTATGAGGTGCTTGAATGTTTTTCCTGCTCCTTGTAGCTCATGAGGATGGATGACTAGTGCTAGCTTCTTTCTTCCTCTTGATTATTGGCTTATACTCTAGAGGAGTATCTTTGGGTGCAGAAGGAGTATTATCTTGATTACCCTTTTGATTTTCATTAGATTTAATTTTTATTTTCTTCAACTTAGGATCTTCTTGTTCTTCCTCTACTGTTACACCTTTCAATTCTAAGGAAATCTTTTCATCCCTTGCTTTATCAAGGTCTTCTTGAGATACACCATGTATTCTCAAGATCTCAAATGTGACCCTACAACCTTTCTTTTGGTTGCTACACTGTTGAGTTTTGAATCAACTTCTCTGGTCTTTTCTTCATAAGTTCCCCACCTAGGTTCATTAGGATCTTTAGGGGCTAATAGCAATACCTACGCATATGCTTCAAGGACCTGTTCTTCTACCTCATAGCCAAGTGGATGAATCCACTTAGTTCTTGGTTCCACAACTTCCATACATGTAGTGTCTGTCTCCACCATAAAGCATATTGAATCCTTATACTTTTCCACAATATTCTCAAGAACCATGTATCTCATCTACATCTTAACCCTAAAGGTCTTCAATTCCAAGGTTATATAATCTCTCAATGTGATTTTAGTGCATGCTTTGTTATATATCTGAGGCATGGTAGGAATGGACTTGTCTAGATACAAGTTTGATACTCTTCCAACTATATGAAGGTACATATAGATGATTAGGGACCCAAACCTGAATATCTTTGTCTTATCATGTTTGATAGCCTTGATGTTATCTATCAACTATGCACGCAAGATCTCACACAAGTTGAACTCTCCATCTTCTTGCACAAGTCGGATGGCTGCTAGAATAGTGCCCATAGACACACTATTCACCTTGCTGGTGTGATGAAATCTGTAACCCGGTATCATTGACATCAATTTGATGTCTGCTTGCTCAATCGGCTCAATAGTCATGCCGCACCTATCACTTCTTAACTTAAATGCTTACTCCACCATTTTCCTAACATCCTTGCCCACTAGAAGGATGGTGCCTATTCTAGAAAGGCCTGTCATCTCATGCATCAGATCACTTGTGATTCTTACTAGTACATCTCCAATCCAAAATAGATCATCATGGATTCTTCTCAATAAGATCTTTATCCATTCAGTCTCATAGAACTTGTATGTTGTAGCATACTCAACAATAGGGTGATCATTCCATTTGGTGTTTTCATCCATGAATGTCTTTTCAAGTTTCAATATTGTATCCATGTGCACCCTTAACCTATCTAGTCTAACAAGTTCTTTCTTATAGTAAATGTAAGCCCTTATGTCTTCCACATGCATGACGCCCATAGGCGTGAAGGAGAAAGCTCCCTCTCAATCATCTAGGGTAGATTTCAATGGGTGCCTCTTGAAAACATGTCTTTTCTTCTTAGAAACATCATAAACAATGGGAGTGGCCATGACTTACTTGATAAATCACTTTCCAATTGATCTCTGAGATAATCTGATGGCTTCCGAATTAGCGTAATGAGCTAGGGTTTCTACAGCCGATCAAATGCACTTGCAAACACTGATAGCTCAATCTCCAAATATTCACAACAACTCCCAAGGCTCAATCTACTCTTCAATCGCTCTGAATTCAAATGCAATGACTGAACAAACAACTTTCTATGTACTTAAAGTGAGAAATTCGCCATTAATGCAAGTCATGTAAACCAGGCTGTCACTTCAAAATTTTAAACTTGAGCTCCACTAATAATCAACATGTGCACTCTTGCACAAAGGTTCCTATACACTCCAAAAGCTTAAGTCTAAAGGTGCATACTTTGAGGATGAGTATACCAGCCACATAGGGATCTAGAGCTAAATTAGCTCCCCCTATGACCCTGAGGGCCATTCATGTAGATGTAGAGGGTGCATCCACTAGGGATGCATCCAATACATTCTCATCAACTTTGTCCTTCTTTCATTCTATCCAAATCAAGCTTGCATCCTCCGAGGCTTTCACAAACTTGACTTCTGCTTCAGGATCCAAAACTGGTTCTTCGGCCTTTTTAGGGCTTTCCTGACCTTGTGTCCTTGATCTACAAAACTTTGAGATGTGTCTAGCCTTGTTACATGCATGAAAAATGACTGGAGGTCTATTATTCCTTGGCACATTGACATGAGTCACCATTTTACATTGTTTCACTGTATGACCATTATAGTTACATATTTGACATGTAACAATCTTGTGTACAGTTCCTTGCAATGTGTCCATGTTTGTTACATGCAAAATAGGTGCATTCTATAGGCTTGCACTCATTCTTGGGAGGACCACCATTGTCTTTGCTTTGATCTTCAGTCTTCTCAGTATCAATAGAGTCTTTTTGTGTCTCCTTTCTTGCTTGCATATTATCAATCTAATTTAGTGCTTCATTGTATCCAATACAGCTAGTGTCTCCTTTGACTCTTCTTGCATACAATTGAGATTCTATCAAATCAGAACTGGTGTGCAATTTGTCAATGTGATTCTTTGCTTCTTTTAATTCAAACTCCAATCTTTCTTTGCAATTTCTTAGATCCAAGATTTCCAAATTTGCTTCCCTTAACTCTTCATTGAGTTGAATATTCTCCTTGACTTGTTCATTATAGACATCTTGATTGTTCATCAGTTTGTCATCAAATTCTTCAAGTTGACTCAATAAGGATGTATTTTCTTCATTCAACTTCTTGATGTTTTCTTCAAGATCACTGTTAGAGCATCCTTTCAAATCCTTTCTTAGTATTTTGATAACTAATTGAGCATCACTAACTTTTTCTTTTAGTTCTTCAATTTCTCTTTTTGAATTGTCTAGGTCTTCAAGAGCAGCTTCAAGATTCTTCTTCAAATGTTTTATTTCTACTTTGTCCATGATCTCTTCAAGTGGTTAAACTTCTTTGCTAAGGACCAGAGCTCTGATACCAATTGTTAGGAATGGGAACACTGAGAGGGGGGGTGAATCAGTGTTCACTATATTTTAACTTTTCACTTTAATCTTTATGTTGAGCTTAAATGCTTAAGTACTCAATTAAACATTCACATAAACATGAAACATGAAACATAAAATCAACACATGACACCAATATGGTTATGGGGAAACCCAAATAGGTAAAAACCCCGGTGGGACTTGATACCCACTAATATTTTTCACTAGTGTTTTGTGATCCTTGTTAGAAGATTCTTTACCCTGTTAGGAGTAGCTTTACAATGCTTTAAGTATAGTAGACCTAGTTAAGGGTCAGACCCTGTTAGGAGTCTTTTACAATGATCCCTATTAGGGGAGTGGATTCACTATCCTAGAGCTCACTGCTCAAATGATGAAGGCTATAACCTTCTGATTTCAGATACACACTATATCTGCAGGTGAACTGTCACTGTGACACTGCTTGTCTGATTAGTTCCTTTGGTGCATTGATGCTTTGACCTCTAGCAAAGTTCTAATACATCTTAAGCTATCTTCGTATACCTCTGCTATGCTTATCACAACTCTATTACAACTTCCATGATGAATACAATGGGTGCATCTTATATTTATATGCCCATACAAACAAAACAATTAGGTTGGCCCTATAACTAATTACAAATAATGCTTCCAAATGAATTGGCTTAAGCGTGCTTACAATTATAAAAATAAACATGTCGGCAACCTAAATACAATAGGTGCATGG
Organism: Chamaecyparis obtusa; assembly: GCA_027943335.1. NCBI lineage: Eukaryota > Viridiplantae > Streptophyta > Pinopsida > Cupressales > Cupressaceae > Chamaecyparis > Chamaecyparis obtusa. The sequence goes on along the minus strand of BSBK01002490.1, from coordinate 649,859 downwards.
CCTTTACAACATTACATTATAATCACAAATGAAAATGCTAACTGTCGGCTCCATGCTCTGTTCTCTGCTAGCACACAATGGCTGTGCAACTTCAACTGATTGTAACTTTCACATCTTTGCATATCTACTTATGCGCTCATAGACTAAGCATAAGTATAGTCTAACAAGCTTAACTTCTAGGGTGCATACCATAATTCCTTTGTACATACGTGCGCTGATGGTCTGAGCTACAAGAACTCTATACATTGTCCAGTCTTCAACACTTAATTGAATTCTGATCTTTACACTAAGTGCGCTAACTCCAAATTGCTATATGAATTTGTTGCCATAATGACAACACTATATCTATTCATATGTCTTAGTATAGACAACTTTCCAACACTTCTAAGATCTACGGACAAAGTCAAAGTTGACCTTCAAAATATTAATGTAGCCTTTGACCTTTTATCAGGATCAAAGACTACCTGCTGTCATAAAGATAAAATTTTTCTGGGTTTTCTTTGTCTCGGCATTTACAGTTTGAAATAGATTGTAGAATTGCCCGAAACTGCACACAGACATCAAAAATCAACCTTTTTCAAATCTGCCCTATTTTGAGGTTAGTATTTGTCTTTCAATTATTTTAGATTTCAAGCACAACTCCTTTATAGGGAAATATAAGGTTTTCTTCCTCTTTCATATTCTCCATAGATTGATTTGATTGTGCATTAACCTTTTGGTTGATCAATTTGGATCTCTCCTTTGGGAATTTGGATTTAGAAGTAGATCTCATATTTACCCCATACATTCAATTAGGTGATTCCATTTTACACCTATTTAATTAAACACAACACTTAACTAAACAACTTTTCCCATTAGTTCTACTTCCAATTGTTTTCTAAAACAAGCTTCAATAGAGCCTTTAACTTCACCAGGCTTCGTCTTTATATTCTACTGAAATTCATATAATTCTACCTTCCTAACATGTTGAGATTCCTCCTTTGTTTTCCATCTTATCACTAATTTTTGAACTCCATCTATGGTTTTATTTTTGTAAACTTTACCCATATGGTTCTCTATGGTGTCAATTTTTAGCTACAACCTCTTTTCCTTCTTATTTATCTTGCTGCAAATCTTACATCTGCATTCTACCAAAGGCTCACCTTCAATTGGATTTTCCACTGGTTTAATGAATAGATACTTTGAAACCCATTCTACTTAAAAATTCCTCGACATATCCCACATCTGATCTTTTTTCAATTCTATATCATTCTTTGAATTGTATTTTCTTTTCTTCTTCCCTGCACCATCATCTTCTCTCACATTCTCAGTCTCATCCAAGTTGATTATATCATTATGGCTACTCTAGGTATTTAACTAAAAATCTTCTTCAAGTTCATTGTGATTTGAGATATCAGGTTCATTGACTTCTTCAATATACTGTGTAGGTTCAGGTTATGAATCTTGAAAATCTTCTTGTGATGAAGTAGCTTCCTGATTTTGGCCAGAAACATTTCCAACACCATGACCAAAGTATGATGATAAGGTTCTATATTTTTCTGGCCTCTCTTGGCTTTCCCCATATGCAGGAGCCTTACCCTTATTGTTGTTCAACATCTCAATTCTTCAATGAAATAAAGGCTAGTAGCCTACCAATGCAAAAAAAAAATGTTTACTTGTTGATATATAGAACTATAATATATATAAATATGATTCATTGACCCTTAAATCATGTCTAAGGTATCCCTGGTGACTGGTCACCACTGTTCACTAATTGGTTCCCACCAAATAAGAATGAACTCAAATTTACATAGTCACAGAATAATGACTCACCAATGCAGTCAAGACTCAACAGTTTGAACTTCGTTATCGATCAAATTGAACCGAACCAAATTGTGTACAATAACACTGATCTATGAATGTATTTATACTAATCCTTTTTTGGTGAATTCAGCAGGAGGTATTAGGTCTACAAATATTTGGTGAAGCCTGTGTAATTATAACACATCTTGTGTTATTTCCTAGGAGATTATGGATTGTCCAATACCTTGGTATGATTAATAAAGCTGGAGAAAATGCATCGGTTTGAGATACACGTTTGTAAAATGCTAGGAAAATTTGGGGCTGCCTATAAATATATATGTATAAAACTTTTGGCGAATATAGGCCATCCATTTTGGGCCGCTTTGAAATTATAGGTGAATGTTTAAAATTTGTTGTGCCCAACAATTATATTCCATTGGCGATAATGTGAAAGAAATGGACAAAATTAAGCGAATCGATGGGTGATGGGATGGGGCATTGGACCCAATTTTAATAAATTCAGGGCAATAGGGTCAATCCCATATGTGACATGTATTTGCTAAATCGTGGGTTTTCGACATGTGACATTCACCAAATGGTGAATAATCGCCACTAAAGTTTTCGCTATCTAGTACCACTGTTATGTTGTGTGTTAGGTATAACAAATACTTGCATTGTGTGCCCATGAGGTGGTGATTATGTGTACCCATCCATGGAGGTTATGTTTACACTTGAGTATGGGAAAATAATACCATCATTTTGTTTCATGTGTCGACCCTACTAAGAGAAAACCCATAAGTTATTGGTAAGCCAATATGTGAAGGGGTAGTATCATCATATTTTCCTTGGGTAGTTGTTTAGTGTATGTGTAATGCTGATGTGAAGTGATCTTAGCTTCCACTTCTTAAGGAAAAGATAATCGATGCTTTCCCTTATGATGGACCCAAGCATACAATTCATATGTGTTTATCCTTAATCCCCATATTTCTTAAGGATGGTATTAGTATTTGATGTGAGATTCTATAGATAGATTTATTATCATTGTTGATTCATGCATATATATACTTTTATGATCCAACATGACGAGGAAGATTTTTTCCCATGTTGTGAGGTATTTCATACCGTACATGTTCTAACATGATGTATTAGATATGATGCTACACCTATTGGTATTCCAACACAATGTTAGTGATGATGTCATGCTACTAATGGTAGCATGTTGAGCTTAGGGACATGATGCCACATACATAAATATGTGAATGTGCACATTATGTATATGTTATTGTACTCCTACTTGATGTAGAATGATAGGTAAGCACTTGCATACTTTTATAAGGGACCCATGGTTTCTCAGTTATTCACATGTTGATAGGCATATGGGAGGATCCTATCCATGTATACCTCTAGCTATAGAAATCACCTTTCTGAGAGGTATCACTATGTGAGGTGTGACCTTTGTTTTCTTTCTTCGTGAGGTACACTACTATGCAACATACAACCATTGTTTTCCTTCTCCATTTAGTTTATGATCATGTTGGGTGTGTGGCATGCTCATTTTGTACCATCTGATGCAAAGTGTGACCTGTGTGTTCTTTCTCCATGAGGTACATTTATATGTGACATATTACCAATGCATGCCCTCTCTACTTGGTGTATGGTCATGCTGGGTGTGTGGAATTCTCATTCCATACAAGTTGATGTGGGGTGTAGCCAAGGTGTAAACTCCATGCCATGTGGTCAGTGTTCTCATTCCATGAAACATGTAGGGCTACTATGATATCCAAACGACTGTTCTCTCCTTCCTCGTTGGGTGGCTAGATGTAGTCATTTAGTGATGCAATGTGTAATTTATGATGATTTTTATCTTTGCTTGTGTGGAAACAATTTTCTTATGTTATTTGTGATGGTTTAGCAACATATTATGATATTTGTTGCATGTATCTCTTATAGTTACATTTGATTTATATTTGAAAATTCCATGGATTTTCTTACCTTATTGTTGGAATTGATGATTACTTTCTCTTTATTTTTAACTTTGGTGTCTAAGCTAGTTATCCTTATTATTTTTTATTGTTGATCTTGTATTGTAATGTGATTCATATCCAAGGATGTATGAGGCATACTTTGTGAGTATATACAAGGAAGTAGATGCAGGAAACCCCTAAGTATTGAAGTATGTGAGCCTTCTATGCAACTATAATCCACTACCTACCTTAGAGTGGTGACTCTCTATTGGAGGCTAAATACCTTACACCAAAAAATAGATATAGATCATGTGGTCTTGTAGGGAAGGTTCCACCGTATGGTGTGAGAGCCATCTCCATCAAGCCAATGAGTGAGATATGGACTATAGATTATGGATTCAAATGAGATCAGTATATATACCCAGAGCATTGACACATGTCTTCTCTCAAGCCTTGTATTGGTTTAAATACATATGTTCTTTGTTGCATGTTAGTGATAGAAGTAGATATTTATGTTTGTTATGTTCAAATATCATCATGTTTTATGAGTTTTGATGATAATTTTTCTATGAAAATTGTGAAATTGATGAATTTGAGATTGTATCATGAAAGAGTGTCTCTTGAGATGATTAAATATTTTGAAAATAAGTGGTTGAAATGTTTATTTTTCTTGGAAAGATGAAAAAATGATGGTAATTTGAGTGCTACTATAAAATTTGGCATACTTTATAAATGAGAAATGGTGGAAAATAATGTACTTGGTTATTTTTTAAAAAAATGTATGAATTATAAATAGAAATTGAGTGGAAAACTTCAAGTGTGCTTCTATGTTGAGGTTGAAATATTGGGAAAGAGACATTAATAGACAATGATTGGATGTTGTCATTAATGGAAACTACAATTATTTCATATGGTCTCCCAATATATTTTGTTTATACTGGAGGCATCTATGAAAATTGGCTAAGTATGGATGAACATGAAACACTATACAGGTTCGACAATATGATCTGTGTGAATATGTTCTATTGAATTTTGAGTAGAGAACTTAGTCAAAGATTGTTTGGAGTATATTCTATGATATACTATGATCATAGAAGTTGATGATATGTTTTGGTTGAGTTTTGATGATTTGTGTATCAGGTTGGAAGAGTAGTGTAGAAGATAGAGTTAGTTAGCAGGTAGATCAATCAATGATCCAATCAATTTGATTGTATATTTTGGTAGATTTGACATGCTACACATTATCTATAGATTTTTATAGGTTATCATGAATATTTGATCAGTTTATTGCTCAAGGTTGCACACATTGCATAGTTTTCTATTGGAGTTGACAGTGGACCCATTATGCTTTGATGATAGGTATATAAGATTGATTTTTTGTATTCATTAACATAATGATGATGATGCAATGCAAAGAGTATATTGTGAGAAGATCGGAGATGTCATGTACCTAATTCCAGAGGTTAGATTGATGTTTATCTATTGTACTTGCATGGAACTGAACTGGCATATGTGATGCTATTTCCAGCTCAACATTTTAGATTGTATTCCAATAAATTCTATAAGAAGTGAGATTTCTAAGTGTTGTAGCCCTCTTTTGTATTTGAGAAGTGTTACAATAAATTCTATAAGAAGTGAGATTTCTAAGTGTTGTAGCCCTCTTTTGTATTTGAGAAGTGTTATCAAGACAAAATTCTTGAATACAATTGCATTTCTATTTTTTAATTCACCCTTAACTAGGTTAACTATATTTCTACAGAGATATTTATGGGTTCCATCCTCACTGTGGTTTTTCCCTTAACCAAGTTTCCATGCAAAAATCATGGTATCATGAGTTTGTGGATGCTTTATTTTCTATGTATTTTTTAAATTTTCATTGTGGTTGGATTAAGGTTGTGTAATAATATTAGAAAAGTTAGAAAGATCTGAACACTGATTAACCCTCTTCTCAGTATTTCTCAATACCAATAATTGGTATCAGAGCTTGGTTCCTTGAAAGAAGTCTAACAACTTTAGGAAGGTCCCAATGGGTGATTTAGCAGTTTCCAATAGTATCCAGAAGTAGCTTCTGGTTGTTCTTGAAGATTTTGAAAAAGAAAATACAAAGAACATTGAACTGAAAGAAAAACTCAAAGAAGTTGAGAGCTTTATAGAAAGTATGAAGGAACAATTGAAAAAATATAGAGATAAGAGGAAAGAACTTATTCATCAGTTACAATTGACAAATGGTATTGATAATTAACAAGCCCTAAAAGACAAATTATACGAATATGAACAGCTTGTTCAAGATAGAGATAACCTGAAGCATGAAATGGAAGACATGGTGATGAATATGACTAAGGATGTTGAGACAAAGAAAAATATTGAACAATCCTTGAAAGAAAAATATGTGGAATTTAACAAACATAATTGTGATATTGGATAATTAGAGCTTGATCTTGAGGAGTCTAGATATAATGAACAAGATCTTGGAAGAGTCAATGAAGTTTTGAGGAGAGAAATTTTAGCAAATAATGAGTTCAAAGAAAAATTCAAATCCAGTTCACGAAGCTTGATGACAAGCTTGAGAGAAAAAGAGTAGTAGGAGACAAACATGGATTAGGCTTTGAGAAGGGATAAAGTTCTAGATCAGGAGGACAAACCATTTCATTAGAAAATAAGATAGAAAAATTGAAGGATAAACCTATGAGGAAACTAAATTTAAATGGTGCATGCTTTAGATGAAACCAAGTTAGTAATAGAGTGAAGGAATAAAGAAGAATAAGTAATGATATATCCTTCTCAGGTTACTATTAGACTTGCAACAACTATGGACACAAATCAAGTGACTTTAGAAATAAGATAAGGTAAGGAAATGTTACCTGTTAAAGATGCAATAACTTTAGACACTTGATGAAGTAGTGTAGATTTAATCAGACAAATAAAAGGTATGGAAATTCCAATGTGATGTGTTTGAATTGCAATAACATTGGTCACATTTCTAAGAATAGAAAATACAATAATGATAGAAGTTTGGCAAAAAAAATAATGCTAGGGATGATAAGGGACATACAATTATTGATGTTGAAGATGTTAAGAAGGAAATGAAGAATAAATGGATGAGAAAAGAGAAGATTGATTTTATAGGATAGATCTCACTAGTTTCTTATGTGGATAATTCTTTTGCTAATTAATTAGGTCTAGGACCTAGGGGGAGTTCTTCATGAAAAATATTACCTGACCCCTATTTTAGAAGGATCAAAGTAATCATGATTGTATCAAAAAGTTGATAAATTGCATCTGGATCCTATTAATATCTTAGTTAATACATTTCATCATGATTTTGAGGGTCGCAGGAAAAATTTGTTTCACTGGTTATGAGAAGTTTTATGAGCTATGGTTTGATCACATTTATTGCAAATTGATTTTTGAAGCATGCAAAAAAATAAAAAGGCTTTCTAAGACATTATTTTTCACCTTTCTATTTTGTGAATGATCTTGTAGAGATATTGAAGGAGATTTGATAAAAAATCCTAAATTTCTTTCAAAGATTGAAATTTCAAACCCTATCATCGACACAAAGGTATTTATCATTCCAAATCTTATTGAATCTTTCTGAAATCATGGATACTTCTATGATAGTAAATTTCAAGGATAGACCCCATCCCATCTTCAAGAAAAACCCCTATAAATATAAATATATGGAAGATGATCCCAACAGTGCATTTTCAAAAGTTCCATATAAAGTTCTTCATGTTGAGGACATTAGGGCATACATTTACTATCAATTTGAGGGGTTAGGAGAGAATTTTATTTATAAGGCTTATGAGTCTTTATGTGAAGAAAGTAAATTGAAGGTAGAATTCAAATCATTGGAAACCATGAAGATTTCATAGGTTATGGATTTCATTACTTTTAATGAATCAGAATGGACACAAATCATTTTGAGAAAGATACACAATTAGTTTCTTTGGTTAGATAGACCTTATAAGATTACCTAGGAAGTTTTGGAGGCTATATCTAGACTGTGTGCTAATGTAGAAGTTTTGTACTTGAAATTAACTTGACAAAACCTAGTGACAAACTTAACTAGATCAAAGTGGAATAAAAGAGAAATGACTATTGATGATATTAGGCAAGAAGATGTAAAATTTTCATTTATGTTGTTTAGCTACAAGGTTTACCATTCTAGCAGAGATAATTTTATTTCCAGCACTACCATCTAAATGACCTTATCGAATAGTGAAGGAAGGAATCAAGTTTGATATGTGTGAAGCTATGAGAGCACAACTTATGTATAATATTGAGAAGATCAAGAAATAAAAGAAGAAGATATGTCATTATGGAGTTTCTATGGCTATTGTTACTGATCACGGTAGCCCTTTCCAGAATCAAGATGTCAAAGAGCTTTGCAAGAAATTCAAGATTCATCAGGGATTTTATAGTATATACTATCCACAGGGAAATGGCCAAGTAGAGGCATCCAATAAAATAATAGTCAAAGTTCTACAAAAGACTATCAATGATGCTGGCCGAGATTGGCACTTACAATTAAATCCAGCTCTTTGGGCCTATAGAACCAACTTTCACACTCATGTCAGTGTAACACCCTACTCTCTAGTATATCGATCTGAGGCCATGCTACCCCTCAAGGTTGAGATTCATTTACTAAGAGTATCTTTACAACATATAATAGATGATGAACACTATAGAGTTTGCAGACTCCATGAGCTAGAAATGCTAGATGAGCGGAGATAGACCACCTTAATTCATTTGCAAGCTTACCAGAACCATCTCAGAAGAAGCTACAATAAGAAAGTCAGAGGTCATCACTTTGAAATTGGAGACTTGGATCTGAAGATGAACTACAAAACCCAATCAAACAAAGACAAACTAGGCAAATTTGAACCCAACTGGGAAGGACCAAATGTAGTTACTGCAGCATATGGATCTGGGATATATCAACTTGCAACTCTAGAGGGAGATCCATTACCAGAGGTAATCAATAGCATGCATCTTTGGAAGTATTACATATAAGTTTCAAAAATACAAAAAAAAGTGAAAAATGTCAAAAATACAAAAAAAAAATTGAAAAAAATGAAAAAAAAAAGTTGCCTTGATGAAAACCTAGAAAATAGGCGTCATGTGTAGTTTTTGAAGTTCTTGCATTCCATACTTGGGGCCATATTTTGTTGATATTTTCATATCCTATTATACCCCTATCATTTCCTTCATTATCCCTATCATCTCCTCCATTATCCTATCAGCTTCCATATTCCCTTTTTCCCAACTTTGATCTTGACAAGGTTATAGATTCTCCCAAAGGCATTACATGTCATATTTCTTCTTCTATTACATCCCTTTGATCCATATTACCTATCCTATCACAACCTCTTGACCCTTCAGTCCATATCCCTTCCCTTTGTCCACTATCAATCTTGCTTTCCCTACCCTATCATTGTCCTATCAAAATACCTATCTTGGTCTTGATGAAAATAAGGACATTAAAGTACAACACATATTTCAAAAACCTCTTGAAATGTCTAATCATATGCACCACTTGCCATCTAGTGCACTATCCCAATATCCTATCATTGTCCTGTCTAATTCCTCTGCTTGGTAGACACATGTCCATTCATTTTGTGGATAGTCCTTGGCAACCTAAACAAAGCTTCAATGGCATATCAAACAACCCTTTGGCCTTCATCCATCTACCAACCTATTCATCAATCTATAATTTCCCTCCCTTGCTAGACACTAGGGGCAATTCTTGCCTATAAATATCCTTAATGATCCTGAAAAAATCCTAAAAATTCAAATATGATCTTGAAAAAAATTCTAAAAATTGAAAAATGATCCTAAAAAAATCCTAAAAATTCAAAAATGATCGTGGAAAAATTCCTAAAAATTCAAATATGCAACTGAAAAAAATATTAAAAATTGCAAAATGTCCTGAAAAAGCACAAAAAAATCAAATATTTTCAAAATCAAAAAAATCAAATCCTTCAAAAATCATGTAATAAATTTGTACATAATGATTTCTATGCTCTCAATAAATTATCCTTTGTGACAAGACCAACATTTGAGCAGACACAATCTAAAGTCTTTTAAACATTGTGCTTAATGAAATAACACTTCAACAAACAAGCTATCTAATCCAGTCAGCAATCAATCAGATCAAACTTGTCCTATCAATCAACAACATCAATTTGTCCTTTGTCAAACCTATCACTTGTCTTATACATAGTGTGGTATACTCAAACCAGACGGTATTTGTCTTAGACGGGGTACTTCACTCTTGAAACCAGACACTATCATTATCACAACAAAAAAATATATTAATTTTGACATCTAGACCAGAATGGTTGTTGGCTTGCTTGGTTTAGTGAGTCTTATATTTTATTGATTTATCTCTTTTTATTTTGTCTTCTTCTTGTTGGATGATCTCATGAAATTCTGGGGCATTTCATTAATATGCATCAGGAAAGATGAGATCATTCTTTGTTTACTATGTGTTTGTTTTTACTCAAATGGATCGCATTATCATCCTAGATTTCTATGCCATGGTGCGATGCATCCACTTTTGTCATATTAAATAAATCTCTCCTGGCATAAAATGCACTTATGAAAGAAAGTTTCATCCTTACTAATTTTTCTTCGTCTAATTTTAGCCTTTTACTAACATTCCTTATATTAGTCCTTCCAATCATTCTCTTTTCAAAAAATTGTCCTCGAATTATTTTTTGCCCAATTTTTTGAGGGGGCATCCTACCTCCCTTCTATCGAACCACTAGGGCATGATTCTTTATTTTTCTTTGAACCAATGCTCATAATCACATTGTCTCAAAGAGGGGCAAAATGTAGACACTAAAAAATGGTTCATACCTATGTGTCCCCTTTTTTCTAACATGTCTTCAATGTCTAATTCTTGTCCCTAATTCACTAATATTTCTCCTTGATTTTTCCTCATTTTTTAGCTAATCAATCACTTTTGAAATCAATTCAAGTCATTATCAAAATCATCAATTTGGTCAAATCAATTAATTTCCCTTCTTTAGGGGTAAATAACCCATATTTTATCCCTAAGTCTTAGCCTTGATAAATAAATTACATTTATTTACCCCCTTTTCCCTAAGTTTCACAATTAATTAATTTAACATTAATTAATTGGCTAATTATTGATTTATGGAATTTTAATAATTCCTCAATCCTAATTTCCATTTTGTGGGAATAAATGAATTTTTCAATTCAATAATTCCCTCATTTTTCCAAATGAGATTTTATCCCTTAATTTGTGCTTCCCCCACTTTTCTAGCCACCACTTCCTCTTTTCTAGCCTACACTTCCTCTTTTTTAGCCTCCACCTTCCCTTTTCTTTTTCTTTTTTTTGTCATAAATTGTCATAGTTTATGACAATTTTACTTTTTCCCTTTTGTCATAAATTGTCCCTTTTTTCATTTTGTCATATTTGTCATAGTTTATGACAAATTTCCCTTTTTTTTAACTCACTAATTTCTAATTGTGCATTCAATTTGTCATAAATTGTCATTTTAATGACAATTTTCCTCTTTCAAATATGCTAATTTCCATAATCTATAACAATTTCCCTTTTTCACATCAATTTGCTAATTTTGAGGTTTGGTCTTCAAATTCTATAAATTGACATCATTTCTCTCATTTTTGTTTAACCACACTCCTAGTATTCTCTTTCTATCATCTTGCTTTCAATTATAGTGCAGATTTTGTCAAGATCAAGAGTTACATCAATCAAATTCAATTGAGAAGAAAGGAGAACATAAGAGCTACACTTGAAAGGGAGTTTTATTGTTTAAATTCTTTTATATTTCAAGTGGCTTTTATGGTAGATTAGATTGGTTTGCATATTATTGTATGAGATTTGTGGTTCTCTCATTTATGCTTTCTATGCCTTTTTCTAATTCTCACACACTGATTACTATCTAAGGCTTGATCAAACATCTAGGAGAAGAGAGCTTTGGGGATAATTTAAGATATTTTAGGAACAAGTACAGTTGAGATGAAGGATTTTTTGATAGTTAGTTGAGAAGTATGAAGATACCATTTTCATTATGGTTAAGATCGATGAATGTGAGATGGAAGTAGTAGAGCCAAGAACTTCTTGGATCATGCTAAAGGGTTATGAAGTTGATCATGTAATTGTGGAATGTCATGTGGAAGATCTTTTAAAGAAACCTATTGACCCTAATTAAAAGAGGTTCAATACATACAAAGAGAATAGCCTTGAGGTACATCTTGCAGTAAACAAGCTAGCCATGAAGAAGACAATTAGAAGAGAAGTTGAAAGAGTAGGAGAAAGAATGGGTTTTACCAAGGAACATATGGAAGAAGCAAGGACAAAGCATAAAGAAGAGACGAAGAAATAAAAATAAGACAAACCTATTCATGTTGAGGATGACTGTAATGGACCACCTCCCTACATTCCATTTAAGAACAAATTTACTAGGAGTTTGGTGAAGACATCAAAGGAAGAGATTTCAAAGAAGAAAATAACACCTAAACCATCTACACCAAAAGTCACTCCACCAAAGGTAGCACAATTGAAGAAAGGTTTTGAATTGGAAAGGAAAGGAATCAATCCTAGAAGGAAGAGAGCAATAGAAGAAGACAAAGGTAAATCCATTGAATCATATGACTTGAAGAAGAAGTTGAGGACATAAGGGACTAAAGAAACTAAAGTTGTGATTGACAATGTGGCTGAGCAAGTATCTTTTGGTAAGCCACCATTTTTTTAAGTTTTAAATAAATTTGTTTAGTATGAAATCTTGGTTAGAGTAAAGTAGTATTATCATAAGTATAATTACGAAGAAAAGAGGAAGTTAGACAAAGAAATAGTAAATTATTTGAACAGATTCAAGAGATCACTTGTTGAGATCAAAGGGGAAATCCCTAATGATTTTTTTTTTCAAAACTTGAGGAAAGAAGACTGATTGCATTAGAGGAGGACAAGAAAATTAGAGAGGGAGTAATGAACAAACTAGGTCTGGTTATTACAACCAAACATCATAAGAAACTCCTTGAGGAAGAAAAAACATAACTCTTGACAAAAATAAGGAGATATATAAGATTATGATTGGAAAGATTAATGAGATTATTGAGGAAATAGAGGAAGTGATAACTAAAATACTCTTGGAGAGTAGGCATGAAGGTCTTGTGTTGAAGGAGAAGAAGAAGAAGAAGGTAACTTGTGAATCAACAATGCCTACAACTTTTTACTCCACAGTTGAAGAAATTGATCTCTTTATCAATGGGGTACCCATATCACTCTCTATAGGCTAGGATGATGAATATGATATACCTAGTGTGATGAACTTCAAAGCCACAATATCAGAGGATGAATGCAAAGAATTCATGGGAGAAGAAGAGGAGAGTACTGAGGAAAAAACTATTGACCATGATCATGAACAACCTAAGGTAGATAATGTGTTAAGAAATATTATGCTAGAATATGCATTAGATTAGACTGACTCTATATCTAGTCAGTTGGAAGGTCTATTGGATGCAGTTGACTTACACTTTCAATCTATGAAGAAATCAGCTATGAAAAGGGTACAAATGAATTCAATGTGAAAAGGTTCAATCATCTTAATGTGATGATTGTGAGGGACGATGCATCTTTGGTTGTTTCTATTCAAGGTGTGAATGATTCTTTGAGAGAAGGAAGAAAAATGTATCAGTCTTGTATTCACTATCCAAAATGTGTTACTGATATTGATAATATTATTGGCACATGTGATGTTATTTCTAGCTCAACCATTTTGGATTGTAGTCCAATACTTTTTGTAAGTAGTGATATTTCTAAGGGTTGTAGCCATATTTTGTAATTGAGTAGTGTGATCCAATCAGTGTGCCTAAATGCTATTTCATTCCCATTTTTTACTTCACCCTTATCTGAGTTAACTATATTTTTGTAGAGATATTTGTGGGTTCTATCCTTACCATGGTTTTTCCCTTAAACAGGTTTCCATGCAAAAATCACGGTGTCACAAGTTTATGCATTGCTTGTTTTTTTTGTATTTGTTTATTTGTCATTATGGTTGGCTTAATTTTTTGCAATTATATTAGAAAAGTTAGAAAGAAATGAAGACTGATTCACCCCCCCCTTAGTGTTCCTCAATACCAACAAAAAATATATATTAATGATAATGTTGCAAAGGAAAATGAATTTTATGGAATTGATGGATAACCTCTTCATTATTCCTTGATCTATGTTGTTGTTTACATTGAGATGCATGGCTTTTGACTACTAATAAAGAAGGATTTTTTTTACATTGGTGCTAACATTGGAATGAGTTTAGAATCACAATGGATGGTAAGAATATGAATTGATGTTGGTATATAGATATTATTGTTCCTAACTATATTCATTAGGATTATCCTATATTGTTTCGTGGATCCAAGGAACATATATATTATTGGTATTGGTTAAAAGATGTTTTAGGACTAATGTGTGGTATGTTTCCACCTTATCCTTTATGACTTCTAGGAGTAAGCCAAGTATTAAGGGAGGAGGATGTAGTGCCACTCCAACCCCATCATTGCAAGGAGGTAATAGAGCCTCAAACCTTGAAATGCAAGCATGATGAAGTAAGTATACTTGATGTTAAATACTATTTGATGTAGCTAGAAACTCATGTTGATTTAAGTAAAATACTATGATGTCAGATCATGTTGTTATTTACTATTTGGATTGTATATACATGAAGGTTCTTTACGAAAATATCTGAGATGTTTTGCATTCAAGAGTATTGGATTAAAATGTTAGGATGATTGTCATTAATTCCTATACATTGTGCTTTTATGTTGTTGGGTCTTTTTATGAGGGTTTGCATTGATAAATGCTCATATTGCTAGAAATGATTTATTTAAATGTTTTAGATTTAAATACAATGTTAATTTATGATATGATGTGCATTGCCTTACTGCACAATTGCTATGCATTTTTCCCTTTGTGCCAGTATGAAGTGAGACAGAGTCATAGTCACTCACTTGTGAGATCTACATGATGCATTGCTCTCCTTCACTATTTTTATCATAGATTGTATGTGCTTTGGCTATATTATGAGTATCTACACTTGATGTTTGCTTGCTTCAATGA